>NW_021011490.1:3154710-3520730 GCF_003987935.1 Bombyx mandarina | reverse complement strand
AAAAAAAAAAAAAAAAAAAAAAAAAAAAAAAAAAAAAAAAAAAAAAAAAAAAAAAAAAAAAAAAAAAAAAAAAAAAAAAAAAAAAAAAAAAAAAAAATCAAGCAGAGGACAGCGGCCGGCGCCGGGGTGACTCCTCCGCGGGCATCACTCCGCCCAACAGAACCAAGCCCATCGTATTATGTATAAGTATATATATTTTGTCGATGCTATGCAACCGTATGCGCGCTGCGAACAGTCCTTCCCCGTCTCGTCCTGCATTTATATCACCCCTGCCCTGTGTGGTAGGGAGCCCCGTCCCGGGTAGTGGGGTTTGCCCCGAGGCCCGTTCCGTGCCCCCGAAAGGGGGTACGACGACCCTTCTTGTCTGCCGTGAAGCAGTAATGCGTTTCGGTTTGAAGGGTGGGGCAGCCGTTGTAACTATACTGAGACTTTAGAACTTATATCTCAAGGTGGGTGGCGCATTTACGTTGTAGATGTCCATGGGCTCCAGTAACCAGGTAACACCAGTTGGGCTGTGAGCTCGTCCACTCATCTAAGAAAAAAAATATATTTATTTATGTGTTGCGTATTTTTTTAAGAATTGACGAGGTTACTTCTCGCTTTGTCTTATGCGATTAATGAAGGCTTTCATTTGATTGGTATTGTATGGCTGTGACGCGCAACCACCATTAAGGGCTGCTTATGTTTTTGAAGTTATACTTCTTTAGGCGCGTTATGAAAAATTGATGAGAGTGAAATTTTACGATGCGCGCGCACCGTGACACAAAATTAACAGAAATGATGTTGCCCACCAAATCGTTCATTACAATACGACCGACGTAACTTGGCGAGTCTGAATATAGCCTCAGGCGAACTTTCGCGCATGTACACCCGGTAAAAAATTGTTATTAGCATTCATTTTTTAAAGTTAAATATTTATTATTATTAATTAATATTTAAAAAAAAAAATTTAAAAAATTAAGGATAACTTCTTACGCGCGTACATAAGTACACGCACCCTTTTTTTATTTTATTACAATACTTTATTGTACTCATGTATAATAATAAAATAACGACAATATACTGAAATAGTGAATGAGATAAATTACATTTAAAATTAATATACAATGGTTGGATCTATCTCTGACAGCGATCTCTTCCAGTCAACCTTTGGATTGAGATGGTTTTGGAAATAGAAGAAGGCTGTCCTAATCTAAGGACATAATAAAAATACTTTAAAATGTACATAATGACAAGATATATACGTATAGGAAATACGTACAGATAAATATAACCAATATATTACATACATATTATATAAACAACAAGTATACAGTATAATGCTTCCTATATAATGTAAACATAACTTCATTCATATGGTGCTCTTTATGGAAAGTATACAGAAACTCATAAGAAAAACTCAAATCTACATGCCCAGTACACACAGTTTTACTAAATAATTCTGAATAGACGACCGATTTAGCGGGAAGATTAAGAAGAAAAATAATTATTTTGACTTTTATTACGAAATGTAATTTCTTTTGTATGAACGCGCGTTAAGTATATGTGTACATATACTACGACACATATACCAAAATGACATTTTCTATAATTTTTGTTTGTCTGTCTGTCTGTTTGTTCTGACTAATCTCTGGAACGGCTCGACCGATTTCGACGGGACTTTCACTGGCAGACAGCTGGTATAACAAGGAGTCACTTAGGCTGTTTCTTTTTTGTTAAATTCCACGTGAATGAAGTCGCGGGCACAGCTAGTTTACTTATAAAAATTGGGATCTGCCTTTAAGTGCACGACTTGGCACCGTGGCATCACTCACTACAGTATAAAAAAAATGTAATGGTATAAAATGTATATAATGATAGTTATGTGTTAGATTTTTTAAGTTACTAACATAGATTATAAGTAATTATCACTAACAAAATGTCACGGTTTAAAAAAAAAAACTGAAATAAAATATTAATAATAATAATAATATATATGCACGTCAAGTCATGCTTTGCAGAAAACGCTGTGTTCGTAATGAGTAGATACATAAAATGATTTAATGGTTAAGTCAAACAAACCAGTTGTAGCTGAGAATTTTATGGTCACGTTACGCAAAATTTCTTGAAATAATTACTAACTCAATTTACTCGGCAAATAAATCGAGTTTGTTCTCAAAACATGAAATCGTTCTAAAACATGAGACACGTGATATAATCTCATACAGAATTAACTTCAATAGCTGGCTGAGCTAGTTCAAATAATAACAATACCAGTAATGACCTTCAAAGTAAAATGCTAAGCGGCAAATAGTCGAAACTATTTTTAATGAAATCAAATTCTGCCAGGTCTCTTGAAATGGTTGCTTAATCGGTTTGTTAACAAACAACATTTATTTAATGCTCTAAATTCTTCTAAATAGTTCAAATAAATTATGTGCTCAATCGTGATTAATAAATGTTACTGAGACGGCACTAAATGATGACAATTTATTTATAAGCTTGATAGAAAATTCCTCATGCTTAACATCTACACTATTTCTAATATTAATATATATGAGAATCTTAAGGGACTTATACGTGTCATATACTAGTTAGTATTTTTTTCTTTTTATTGCCCTTGTAGGCAGACGAGCATACGGCCCACCTGATGGTGAGTGGTTACCGTCGCCCATGGACTTCAGCAATGCCAGGGGCAGAGCCAAGCCGCTGCCTACCACTAAGTATACGAGTTCTTCATACAAGTTTTACGCAGAGAATAATTCGCTTTGAAGAGCAGGGTAACATTAATAGAAAATGGGACTTTAACTTTATTTTAAACAAGGTTCAGTGACTTGTCGCTATCTACGCTGATAGCAAACATTTTAATCAATAAAATAACATAAATATCGACATTTTCCTGCGGCTTACGTATAAAACCGATATAAGATGACACGGAGATTGTCAGTAATTCGTGTGACAGTAAGATTGATGTGTGTGCGTTAAAGCAGGTGGCGGGGCGTGGTGATCGTCGATTAATATTCAGCCTACAATGTGATCACCCGGCAGACTATTATCCGACGACAGCTTAAAGCATAAGCGATCGCGATCACGAATCGCAGTGAACTTAATCGAACAGAAGTACATTCGTATACGCGCGTAAGAGGTATGGCTACGACCCTAAGCGAATGATGAAACGATAAATTATACATAACCAATCAGTAAAATCGGGTGTGGATAAAAGGAGCGAAGGAGTTGACCGAAGAATACATCGATGGAGTGTGTGAATGACGATATGAGAGAGAGAGGAATGAGTGTTGAGATGACGGCTAATAGAAGAGAATAGAAGAGAAAAATTTGCTGTGCCGACCCCACCTAGTGGGATAAGGTGGAGAAAATGAAAGTAGAAGTAAATCGGGTGTGTATATTAAATAGTAAAGGGCTATTGAAATATAAACATAAAAATTGATTTTTTTTATTCTTTTGTAGGATTGTTTCTTTTTAAGCGCACATCCACAGAACTACTGAACTGATTTTTACTTAATTTTCACATGTAGACTGAGATTAATTTGGAACAGAATATTATTTTAGTACAATACAGCGCATCATATTCTAATCGCTCGATACGTATGCCTAACGTTTAGCTACAACAAAGATTGATTTAAAAAAAAGATGTGTGGTGTCGTGGGACACCGGATAGGAACGAAGTTCCTTATTATAAAAATATTAATTTTAAGTTCTATTCGAGGTATAAAGAAAATAATTATCGGGTATATATTTTTTATTATGTTTTTTTTATTGATAATAAAAAACTACTTTACAAAGTTATCAATTTTATTTTATTCACAATGATTTATTAAAAAAATATATAATAAAAATATGTTTTATTTTTGTACATTATTACAAAGTTAAGTCGTACAACAGCGTGTGCATTACTAATAAAAATCTTACGTTACGGACGTTTTTTCCCGGTTAGGGTACCCCCGCATCGTCCCATAAGGAACTTCGTTCCAAAACTACCGTAAAAATTGTTCAAATTCTTTTGCTTGTCGCTTACGCCAGACCCGGTTCACCGGGATGTCGAACAGTGATGTGTAGGTGATTTATCACTAGATTTCACTGTTGAACGAGCGGAAACCCTTTATGTGGATGACCTATAAAGTACTATTATCGTGTAGAATATAAAACAGATAAATGCATGTTCACTCGAGCTGAATTTACGCACAAAAGCGAATGTGACTACGTGAAGCCATTTTTAATATTAGAAGATCTACTTGCATATTTTTAATATTTATTTGCAGTTAAGCGTATATAAGTCTATCATCTATCTATTTAGTTCAAGCCTTAACTTTAAAATGGCAATGGGCTGGAAGTGTTGCACGCCTTCAGGACCAGAGATGGACAAAAAAGGTAACAATATGGACGCGTCCACTAGGAAAAAGAAAGAGGGGAAGACCATATACTAGATGGGAAGACGATATAAAGAAAGTAGCAACTACAAACTGGGTCAAAATCACAGCGGAGCGTAACCGGGTTCCAAGAGTATTTAATAGAAATGAATAAACATGAATATCAAAAGCAATTAAAGTACTTAACACAACAAGAAACACATTTACGATTTACAGTATTTTTTGTTCGTATAAAAACACATTAAAATAAAGCGTCCACATTTAATTTAATTCTGAAAGCCTCACCGGAAACAATAAAAGAGATTCTTGGAAAGTTCACGTCCGAAAATTCAGTTGAAATAAGCTTTTTGCATGTTACATTTGTATGCTGTCAATTGTCTATTTATTAAAAAAATATATATTGAAAATTTAAATATTGACTGATAAGTTTATAGTAAAGATTGCTTTTATAATATTGTACTTTAGTATGTGTTAGTAAAAATTATTTTATTTTACTTAATTATTTTCGAAATCCCTGCTGATGATAATACTCAATATTTAATAATATACAGACAGACAGACAAGCGATTATTAATTCAGATTATCAAGGGTAAAGATTATCAACGGTGCTAAACATTACCGACCCAGGAGACGGGGCAACGCAAAGTCGCCGTCACCTATAACATGTCTTGTCTGATCTCGCTTTTAAGCTTCTCAGGTACCGGTTACCGTTCTCGTCGATTACGACGAAGAGTTCGACGAGAAAACTATAGACATAGCCCACTGAGTTTCTCGCCGGATTTTCTCAGTGAGTCACGATTCCGATCCGGTGGTAGATTCTGCGAAGCACTGCTCTTGCTAGGGTCAGTGTTAGCAAATTCTTTTTTGTTGAACCCGTGAGCTCACCTACAAGTCCGCACGTAGCTGGAATAGCCCCTTAGGCTACCAGCGAATACGTAGGGAAAACAAAGGTGTTTAGTCTAAATGACCGGTAGTAGTTGCTTAGATGGGTGGACGAGCTCGCAGCCCACCTGGTGTTAAGTGGTTACTGGAGCCCATAGACATCTTAAACGTAAATGCGCCACCCACCTTGAGATATAACTTCTAACGTCTCATGTATAGATACAACGGCTACCCCACACTTCAAACCGAAACACATTACTGCTTTACGGCCGAAATAGGCAGGGTGGCGGTACCTACCCGCGCGGACTCACAAGACATCCTACCACCAGTAAATTTAATAAAATTGTATTTTTTGTCTAACATCTCAAAACAACGAAGTGAGTGTCTAATTCAGTTGGCATTAAATATCAAACAAGATCGTAAAGATAAAGAAGACACGCCCGTTGTATTTTCTGCGGTAGTTCTTAAGATAATAACTCTTGTTGGAGCTTGTGGTACAGTTTCGACATTCAATAACGATGTTAATTGACACATTATAATGACTTTATGTCTCTTCACCACCGACTTCATTGCTACATTATGTATTAAACTTCAAAAGGAGTTTCTTGGTTAAATGCGAGCTGTTTTGTTTTTCACAGAAAGGTTACTACTTTTAATGGTAATTGTTTTGTTATACGAAGAACACAGAAAACCAAATGTACGGAAGGCCCTTTTGTAAAACAGATCCATTCCTTTGTTCTTATTCGGAACCCTTTGCTGTCGAATTACATATGACATAACATAGATGTAATCTGTTTGGCGAAGACGTAAATAAGGTTTTATAATGTATATATATTTTTTCACCAAATATTTGTAACGAGTCTACCTGAATAAGTATAAATATTATTTTTTTATGATTGAAAGATTACTGGTGGCCCGAAGACCTTTCCAGTTTCATCAGGACAGGGCGAGCAAAGGCTCAGCCAGGAGGGGTGGGATTTGCTAACAGCTGCTCGAGCGCCTCCGAAGGAGACCTAACAACTCAAGAGCAATTGCTTCGCGAATGAATCTACTACCGGATCGGAATCGCGACCCACTGAGAAGATCCGGTGAGAAACTCAGCGGGCTGATGCATGGGTTAGGTTGCACGTCGACCTCTTTGTCGAGCTCGACGAGTACGGTTACTGGGATCCCTAAGCCTGCTCCTATTATTAGAGCTGAAGGCGTCTAATGGAAAGGTTATTGGATCTGATGGATCTGTAAGGACGGGAGTATAATTAATATTAACGGCCCACGGTTACGTGGTTACCAGAACCCATAAAAGTCTACCACGTAAATGCCGCCATCCACCTCGAAACGTGAGTTCTAAGGTCTCAGTTTGTACAGTACAACGGCTGCCCCACATTCCAAACCGAAATGCATTACTGCTTCATGGCAGAAATAATTCCTACCACTAGTTTTTTTTGTTAATTTGTTGTTGCACAAAACAAATTACAATAATTACAGTACACATTAGCTAAATCGTACAAGTAGTACCTCGATCTAATCTGGATTGCAATCTTAATGGTAACTGCACTCAGCAAAACCATTTTAATGTGCATAGCTTTGGCTATTGAAAACACAACTGAAATTACAAATATTGATAACTAGCCATTGTTAAATAGGATATCCTTCACACATTTGACAAATCCCCTGAGATATCAAGGTTACCGTGACATTAGGCAAATCATTATACTGCCTGACCATTCTTACCATAGGGTTATAATATGATATTATTTTGATATGTCCGTAACGCAAAGAGGTTTACCAAATGCGAATTCCGGGCTCTGAAGTGGGTGTAGATAGAAATAATCGACAGCAGTTCCATGGTATCTATATGGGAGTGTAAAATTTTGTATAAGAATATTAAATCAAAATACCTATGGCGAGCTTCTAAAGATTGGACATGGAAAAGAGCAAGTCTGGATTCATAATTTATGTCTGAACGACCTGGCCGCGGACGATAGGCTAATATTCTTAGGAACTTCTTCTGCACCCTTTCGATATCGTCGCTGTAGACTCTGTAGTACGGAGACCATTTTGTAACATTAAATCCAATGATTAATCCATTGGTATATGATGTGTGAAGTTAGATGATTTTTAAAAAACAAAAATTGTACATGAACATATTATATTAATTAAAAGTCATGTATTTAAAATTATAATACAAGAAAATCATGTCCGCACTACATACAGTTTTAAACAATTTAACCCGTACACAGGAAAGCAAATCACAATTGAATAGCCAACAAGTCGTTCCCAGTTGTCGGACAATACGTCTTTTGTGGGCCACACGTCGTCCCGAGACCATTGTTATGTTAAACCGGTAAGATTGTTTCCGGAGAATTTGTCTTTAAAAATATTTGTTACATTCAAGCGATGGTTGAAAAAATCGCCTAATTGCTTGTGGTGGGGTAGGACGAATCGTCAGTATGCTAGGTCTATTAAGTGCGACAAGGATACGACCTTGCCTATTGAGACCAAGTTATATTTAGCTGACAAGCGTTGCAGCAACGGGTCGTGGTGAGTGATTCCTCTGTGTGAACCGTCTGGCTGATGACGACGGTTGTGCGTTTGGGAAGGTGCTTTTCTTTAATCTGCGTAATTCCTGATGGTCCTGATTGAAAGGCCCACTAGGTAAAACGAACAGAGTTAGACCATTGACTCGTTGGGACGATGAGATCATAAGGACAGCCAGTTCAAACTGGAAAAAATATCGCACAGGACAGAGGCAATTGGGCATCTTTGGAGGAGGCCTTTACCCAATACGGGGTTTCTAAATAAAACTACCAAATTGTATTAAATTTGTTAATATGATCATACTTGTTAATAACTGTTAAAATATTTATTAGGAAATAAAAGGCTTATTATTATTATAATTCCTGATGGTATGGCGTTTAACAAGTCCGCACCGATTCATATCATATTTGTGCACATTTCTGCCGTGAAGCAGCCATCCGTTTCATTTTGAAATGTGGAAAATCATTATAATATAATACAAGTTGTCTTATGTTATAAGCTGATCGCTGGCATTCAGTTGTGAGGTGTATGGACTACTGTAGTCGCTTAACATCAGGGTGGTCCTGGGTTCGTTCACTTTTCAATTAAAAAAAAATTGATTCTTTTGTAATCCCAATTTATTACTAATCGGTCAAGTAAGAGCAATTAAATTTGTTTTCATGGTAATCAGACAAATTAATTGATAATTACTTTAGTGAAATGAGAAATGGTTTTTTGATGAAAATAAATAAATATTCTAGGATAGGAGGAGTATTTATTTTTACTGCAGCTCTTAAATTACGAGCAAACTGAATATAATTTATAATACAAAACCGTAGAATCATGTAGATTATTAATTATTGTATATTATTGCATTAAAATAATAATAATAAACAGTGCATAAATAAAGAGGATATCGAACAAAAACCAATGATTTTTATAATTCTATTCTGTCTGTCTACCTTTTTATTTACTCACGCAAATAGAAAAATTGCTGAATAGATTTTCATGCACTTTTTATATGTAGAAAAATATCATAGTCGAGCAGAATATAAGCTTTGGTTCATGAAAATTGGACGCTGAAAAAATATCTGTCCTTTAAATTTATATAATACGAAATGAATTCTGCCTGTCCGTGACGTTTTCACGCCGAAACTACTGAACCGATTTTGATGAAANTTTACTCACGCAAATAGAAAAATTGCTGAATAGATTTTCATGCACTTTTTATATGTAGAAAAATATCATAGTCGAGCAGAATATAAGCTTTGGTTCATGAAAATTGGACGCTGAAAAAATATCTGTCCTTTAAATTTATATAATACGAAATGAATTCTGCCTGTCCGTGACGTTTTCACGCCGAAACTACTGAACCGATTTTGATGAAATTCGGCATGGAAACAGTTTGAATGCAGGAAAAGAATATAGGTCACTTTTTATCGCAATGTTGAGCGCGCGTCTCCGGTCGTATGGTATAAATCTAAAGTGTTGTGTACACGTGGGTGAAGCTACGAGCAGAAAATCTAAGAATAAAACTAGAACAATAGGTCGGACGATCACTTGGCTCTGGAGGTCGTGTCATTGTTATGATAAGTCCGTAGATTGCTTCTGTGGTTTCGAGGCCCTTTTTTTCCCCTACCTAAGCCTTGAGAGGCTATGTCAGCGTAACACTGACGTGTAGGTGAACCTTCGGGGCTCAAGCCTGGAGGTGTTGCTAACACTGGCCTTAGCAATGCTTCGCAAAATCTACCACAGGATCGGAAACGCGAGAAGATCCGGCGAGAAGCTCAGTGGGATGTGTTCCCTCACATCCAACTCCGTAGGTATCATATATAATAATATATGATAAAGTAGATAAGTTTCATTGTTATGTAGTCGCGTAGTAGTAACAGTGGTTGTGGCCGAGCGGTGGACTGGGTGAGACGCTTAGGATCGAGTTGAAGACGAGAATTTTTTAGGTAAACACAGATTTGAGGGTAGCTTTTTTATTCCTTAGATGGGTGGGCGAGCTTACGGTCCATCTGGCGTTTAGTTGTTACCCGAGCCCTTAACAGCGTAAATGCCGTCATCCATCTTGAAACATAAGTTCTAAGTCTCAGTTTTGCAGTAAAATGGCTGTCCCACCCTTCAAACCACGTTAATGCTTTACGACAGAAAGAGAGAGAGTGGTGGTACCTACCCGAGCGAACTCACAAGAAACTCTACCGCTTGTAGATCCTAAATATCTATCAAACGCGTTTTGACCAACTACTTCCACGATAAGGCTATTTGAGAACTTTATAACAGTTCACGTACTTTTAAAAGTTTCATTGTCGTTAAAGAAAACAAATGGCTTCTTGAAAAATAACAACGTAAAATTGAAATGTCCGTCTTCTATTCATTTCAACTCTTCGTTTGAAAATTCAGTGCTTTATAAACATGGTAAACTGATAGTTTCCACAAATGTAGGTCTTCGGTGAATCGTCGGGAGAACGGTATCTGAGATATTGTTAGAAAATGACTATGCATTTTACGAGCGTTCACAATATTCATACGCTGAACGTTTACCGAGTGTAGATGTATTATTTATTAAGAAAACTGTTTGCTTAGATTGATGGATAATTTCTTAGTCAACAGACATTGAAGGCTCGTTAGTGAAGTCGGTGTGTATTTTAAATACATCGAATGGTTGAAGTTTTTGACGTATAGCTGACTTAACAGCATATTGAAATAGTGTTTACGAGTATATCAAGGGGTGAAAGGCAATTTGGTTTAGGTGACATTTCACTTAATACGCGACATTTATCTTTGTGATTAAAGATCCGTTTTATTTGGTATTAGCATCAACAATTCGATGTTTTCGTCGTTCGATGTGCCGTCGGAGCACCGTGGTACGTGGGGAACGTCGATCTTCACAACGACTTAAACATAGAGCCGATACGTAAGTATCTAAAGGAAACGTCAGAGCGCTACTTTGAAAAAGCGGCGCGACAAAATAGGGCCCTTATCGTGGCCGCCACTAATTACATAACCGATCTAGGCGATGGGGCAACGCAAAGCCACAGTCGCCCGAAACATGTCCTGTCAGATCCCCTGGATCCACTTTCAGTGCTTCTAGGCTCTTCAAGCACCGGTCACTGTCCTCGTCGAACTTGTCGAGCAAACTAATCCTAACTAACTAAACAGACCACTAAATTTCTCATCGGATCTTCTCAGTGGATTGTGATTCCGATCCGGGGGTAGATTCTGCGAAGCACTGCTCTTGCTGGGGCTATTGTTAGCAAATTTTCTCAGATTGAACCTCTGAGCTCACATACCGGTCCGGGCGTGGCTAAAATAGTCCCGTTAGCTACCGGCAAATAGGTAGGGCAAAAAGTGCAGTATCGTGAACTAGTGATAACGGTTTTTCTGCTAATATATATGTGTCACAATTACGTAATAATCAGACTAAAGTGAATTGCATGTGGTATAATTGTTTTCGAAACTATTTTTAATGTCAATGACCGCTATAAACATTGCTAAATGCGGCTAAACTGTACGACAAGCGGTAATCGCTGGCTTGTATAAAACTGCGTAAGCCTTACTCGGTCGGGCGTCGGCTAATTGCGGTGCCTTGTTTGAACCGAAAGCGTCTCAACGTAATCCCCCTTTTGTGCGAGATTAGATTGTGTATAGATAGTGTATGTGCTAGATATTGAACTGAAAATCTTTTAAGCACCGTTGCGATTTGTAACTTGATGAAGCGAAAAAGTAACCTTAAAAAAAACAGAGAGAAAGAGAAAGAGAAAATACCTTCATAGAATTTATACTACGCGAGAATGAGACAGAATTCTGTAAGTTTCATTTCTAGCGGATGTGATGAACTGATCGAATGTTTTTATTTATTAATTGAAATAAACAAACGATACTTTAAGCATTGACATGACAATTTAATTATAGTGATCTTTGCGAGTATGTGACATGATTTTAATACGGCTGTATTTAACATTCTACATTTTTATAACAGCTTATATGGGTGAATGAACTCATGGTCCAACCAATGTTAAGTGGTTGCTGGAGCCCATACATCTCAACAATTCAAAAAGTTCATCAAGTCTCATTTTCTAAACCAATAAAGTCTCGTGTGGACCACAATTAAGGCCCTATCACCAGAAATTACGCAACTTATGTTTTTGCGGGTTTCATATATAGTACACTATATTATGCCTTCATCGTGGAGCTCGTTCGTGAATATTTATTAAGAACGTATTTCATTATAAAAAATGGTACCTGCCTGCGGGATTCGAACACTGGCACAGTCGCATCGCTTGATACATATGCAGCAGACGTTTAGACCTTTAANAATTAAGGCCCTATCACCAGAAATTACGCAACTTATGTTTTTGCGGGTTTCATATATAGTACACTATATTATGCCTTCATCGTGGAGCTCGTTCGTGAATATTTATTAAGAACGTATTTCATTATAAAAAATGGTACCTGCCTGCGGGATTCGAACACTGGCACAGTCGCATCGCTTGATACATATGCAGCAGACGTTTCGACCTTTAAGCCACGACGACTTCAAAATTCATCGACCCTAAAGCTAGGAATATTTCCTGTGCTCTGCGGAATCCTGTATTCATAGACACGCGTATCAAAAATAGCACCTAGGGTTTGAACCTGGATAGAATTACAAAAAAAAAACACTTTAACACAATTTGATAGTTTGGTCTCGAAATTTTCTTATCTTATCTTATCTATATACTATATAAAAATGAATTGCTGTTCGTTAGTCTCGGTAAAACTCGAGAACGGCTGGACCGATTTGGCTAATTTTGGTCTTGAATTATTTGTGGAAATCCAGAAAAGGTTTAAAAGATAGATAAATATAAAAATGCTTGGAATTAAATAAAAATAACAACTTGAATAACTTTGATGTTCCCCCGTCGGACGGATTTCTTTTGTTTGCTTTAAGTTTATTTTATACAAAAGTTTAGGTATTTTATTTATCGATTGAGGCACTACGAAGTCTGCCGGGTCAGCTAGTTATTTATAATTTCCCGCATTTCGAATAATTTCCATTGAACAGATAAGCTGCCATTGGAGACTGAGGCAAAGTACTTTGGCGATCCTTCTAGATGGTAATATACTAAACTACAAATTTTTTTTATTGCTTAGGTAGGTGGACGACCTGCCTACCTGGTGTTAAGTGGTTACTGGAGTCCATAGACATCTACAACGTAAATGCGCCACTCACCTTGAGATAAGTTCTAAGGTCTCAGTATAGTTACAACGGCTACCCCACCCTTCAAACCGAAACTTCAAAACTAAACTACTAACTACTACTATCATTACATTACGTACCTATTAGATAATTCACAATTACTATTTAGTTCAAGTGGATTCGGGATATGTTTTTTAGTCAATCAGTGTCTTATGTTCTTTATTCAATTGTTTCGAATATTGCTTTATGTTGAATTGGCGTTTTACATTTATAGGTTGTCAATTCCAACATTTGAACTCTGCCGTCGGGCCTACCTAAGGAATTTGCTGAATTTCACCAATCTCATCTCTGTTATTGTGTGGGCTTTGAAATGAGCGAGTTAGCTGTATTATTATGATTTACAATGAAAGGGTTTACTTTTAGAAAACAACAGTCGCTAAGAGGAGAATGTAATGTAAATAATTTCTATGAAATAAATTTATTTCATTGCGAGTGCTAAATTTTTTGTGGCCAAAAAGACCTTGAGTATGTAATTAGACGGTAATGTGAAGAGGGGAAGTGCTAAAGTTTTTTTTTTCATTGCTTAGTCGGGTGGACGAGCTCACAGCTCACCTGGTGTTAAGTGGTTACTGGAGCCCATAGACATCTACGACGTAAATGCGCCACCCACCTTCAGATATAAGTCCTAAGGTCTCAAGTATAGTTACAACGGCTGCCCCACCCTTCAAACCGAAACGTATTACTGCTTCACGGCAGAAATAGACGGGGTGGTGGTACCTACTCCCGCGGACTCACAAGAGGTCCTACCACCAGTAAAATACTGTAAAGTACAGTAATGTGGGAAAAAAGAAATGCGAAAGAAAGGTGCAGAGATGACGTATGATAGGCATAAATGAAAAAAGAGTAAATGCTGCGCAGACTCCACATAATTAGTTCTAGGCAAGAAGATGAAGTAGAGTTGAAGCACTTAACGTCAAGCAAATTCGAAGATAAACAATTATCACTTCTCCTCTTCTGCTTCTTAAATTACAAAATATAATATCTCGAAAAGTCATTGTCGGCAATATATTACCAAAATAAAATAATAGGGCCATTAAAACTAACCACCTCCCATTCTTTATTGCCAAGGTATAAATGGGATGCTACATTTATCGCCGGTTTCATGACCCATCCGCTATAGTTGATCTTATCTTAAACGATACACATTTAGAAATGTTTTCCATATAAATTGCTTGTTCCACCTAACTAAGGAATCTTGCGATGGGCCGCACGGGAGCAACCTGCCCTTTGGTGGTGTAATTTGCCCTGAGTAAACAAAGAACGCAAATAGTAATCGTGTTTGTTTAGGGTTGTAGTGGACGAAGTAAGGCCAGTCTAATCTTATCTTATGATGATACCCCCTAGTGGTCAATTTCGCAATGTTGTAAAAACGGGAAATATTATTGACCTCCAATTTTCATCTTAGCTGCGGATCTCCAGTCTCTTGTCGGCTATTGTCCTGTATTCACAGACGGAACCCACCTGATATCTTAAATGGTTACTTATTTCTTCCATGCTTAATACTCCAATGTAAATGCTACCGTTTGCCTTGAGAAATATGGTGAAATTGGAATTGAAAACACGGCTATGTACAAACTAAAAGTAATCAATACTTTATGGGCGTGAAAGGAATAGCTCGATGGAAACACACAAGAGGAGAGTTAATTTCGAAAAATGGTTTCATGTGGAAAATAATAAAAAAAATGCGGATCCTGTTGATGAGGTGGTTAAAGGATACGACGGTATACTCTGAAACAATTTGCGTCAAACACTTAACGAATGTAAGAAATTACTTTTCTAACCAAAACAAGGTATGATTTTCTTCTTCGAATACGGTTCTATTATGAATTATATGAAGGATATTCAGGATCTCCTTTTTCTGAATTAAAAATGTTAAGTACACAGACATAGTACTGTTGTATTGTAAAATGTGAGCTTAACTGAAATTTTCAAAATTATCCTACTTCATTAAAGTCGTTGAAGCTCAAAATGCTTTGTTCCCTTTCAATCAATAACGAGGGTTCTACTAATTTAAATATTTGAAAGTTGAATTCCCCAAGGTCTTTTTAAAAGTTGCACGAAAATAACTTCTTTTAGGTCAAATAACTTAACTGGGGAGCTCCTGGGCTTGCGTAACAGTGGAACGCCGATAAATTGTAAAGAGTTTCACGGGAAACGTAATAATAGGTATGAAAATTGAGTGAGCAATTCTTTTCGACGAATATTCAATGATTAGAGGACGTTGGTTGTCTCAAATTCGCTGAACAAAGAACATTTTCACAAAAAAACAATTCGACCAGCAGAACTGAATGAAATAAAAATAATTCTTTCTCTTTTTCCCTCATATCAATTGAGCTTCATAGTTCATTGATTTATATCAAACAAAAAGTAGGAAGAGATTTTACGATACCTGTTTTTTTATATAAATGATGATGACATAAATTATGATAAAGTTGATTAAATTTTTGTAATTTTTATGATCCGGTAACGCCGTTGCGTGCTCGGTTTGGCTTGAAACTGTCTATACAAAATATATTTCGCATAAGGCATCTGAATTCTAAGTCTATGGTTAGTGAAGAATAATGAAATAATAGCTTAGGGACTTTTTAGTGGGAGTGCAAGGTGTAAAGTCGTATGAATTATTTATAGTTTAGTTTTTTTTCGGATTTAAACTTGTAATAAAATGTATAAGCGTGGGAAGATGAAACAGAATTGCTGGACGTGGCTTCTCGAGTTCTTTAATCCATTGAATTCTCAGTAAATTCCCTGCGTTTAACCGAGAGGTTATTGTCGTTGTACATTTATTTCATTTCATCATTTCACGCAGCTACGGTGTGATCTTAAATCACCTCATATAATTTTATATTTCATTTAATCCTTTATTCAAGTTCCGTACTATACATAGTTTCATTATATTTTTCTTACAACATAGATGGCCTCAGCTTTTTGATTTTTGAACATTTTAACAAAACAGATCCTGTCGAGATAAGACAATTGTATAAGTTTTAAATCACTGGTGGTAGGACCTCTTGTGAGTCCGCACGCGTAGGTACCACCACCCTACCTATTTCTGCCGTGAAGCAGTAATGCGTTTCGGTTTGAAGGGTAGGGCAGCCGTTGTAACTATACTTGAGACCTTAGAGCTATCTCAAGGTAGGTGGCGTATTTACGTTGTAGATGTCTATGGGCTCCAGTAACCACTTATCACCAGGTGGGCTGTGAGCTCGTCCATTCATCTAAGCAATAAATAAAAAAACTATTCTGTTAAACTTTGCTCAGTTTTTTTTGGTTACAGAGTATGTCTCTGGAACTAAGTAATTAAGCACATCATTTCTTACTTATCTTTTGATGAAACACTGTGAAGCATCCTAGATATAGGTGACAGCTATGACATTATTAATGTTAATAAATTATAGTGATCGAGCATCGTCATTGCCAAAGGCACAGTCTAGCCCACTGCTGCATGCGGTCTACCGAATCATAAACTTCCCACACGGAAAGAACGTGCCGTAATAATATCTTCTCCCTTTCCTTCACCTGTGTTATACCACTAGGTGGGGTCGTCACAGCAAATTTTTTTCTTCCATTCTCTTCTCTCAACCGTCATCTCAACACTCACTCCTCTCTCTTTCATATCGTCATTCACACAATCCATCCATGTCTTCTTCGGTCAACTTCTTCGCCTCTACCTTGCACTACCATTTCCATACATATCTTAGTCACATGCATACGTGCCGTAATAAGACCCAGCGTTAGTTTCAATATTTTAGTGACTAAGCTGAAGCATTGTCTATTTAATTGAACACGCAATGCTTACAAAAATGTCAACGAATTCATGAACGGAAAACACTTTTTCTGCAGTCGATTAGAGTAACAAAAAAAAACCGAACTAAGTCTGTTTCGCTACACTTTATGGTTTCCCTCAGTATTTATTGCGGTTAAATTATGGCAAGTTCCAAAACTACCCACCCGTTTCCTTAAGGCTGCCTAAATTTCATTGTTCCTTCCTATTCTTACGACCCTGGCTGTAAATACTGATTACATAAGAGTTACAAAGGTGTGGCCGAGAAATTATTTTGTACCTCGGAATAGAACTAAACCAACACATGAATTTTGTGAACCTTTTTACTAACATACCGAGTCTACGCTTGTATTGAATACTTTTAGTTTTTTTTCAATATCATTCATTCATTTCAATTCAATATCATCTATTAAATACCTTTCAATTCGAAGTTACAGGCGCTGTACTTAATTAAAAATTTCTGAAGCTTCTTTCAGAGTTACGTTTCTATAGACATCACATAAATGTAATCATTAAGCTGTTTAGGCTATGACTATTTAGAGCATTCGAAATGTGTTTACTTGAAAGCTTAGTTTCCTTATGGGGCAGTCGGGTAAGATATTTATTTTCCGTTTTTACTGCCATCCAAGACAAAGGTAGGTAGGTTAGCGAGCTTGTTACTGTCTCGCTTAAGAACTAGTTTCGGTACAACCTATCAGTATTGCTAGTAGGATTCGTTGAATATATACTTTAGTAGCAATGTTGGTTCGTTGACGAAAATAGCGGTAAATTTATTTTGAATTAGTGCCAAACTAATGTCTAATTCAGGAAATCAGGAACCAAAGTCAATAATAATTCAAACTGTGAACTCGAATGTCCAGCCGGCTTTGTTCGAATAGCCCAGCCTTTCTCAATGTGGGCGATAACGCCCCCTTGTGGGCGCTGCAGGCTTAAATGGACAACCAAAAAAAAAGGGGCGTTGTGTAGAAGCTTGGGAGGCGATTTCATCTAGGAGGACTCTTACCATCGACTGAGCTCTCTGAAAAAATGGGTGAGCTAAAAAACAATTTATTCTCAAAGTGGGCAGTAGACAAAGTAAGTTTGGGAACCCCTGGAATAGCCGAAACATTCCCACATCATCTGGTACATAAACTTCACAAATTCAATAATTCCACTCGTACATATGTCATCTCCACGAGCGCACGAGTCATTGGCGACTGTTTTGTATTCAAGCGAGCGTCTAGCCAATAAAGGGTCGGCCAAAACTTCCAGCGCGAACGTGTCGCCTGTCACTAAATATGAACTTGTTTTTGTCGAAGGCCCTACGGCTGTGTTTCAAGTGTCTTTTGTATTTGCTGTAATTGTTTCTGAATGTTTGCTATGTTTATGATGTTTTTCTTGTGTGCGTGTGTGCGTGGACAGCTGTCACGGCGGAGACCGTTATGACGAATGATCATTTTAGGACTCACCGCTGTATTTTTTTTCTCGGATAAACCTTTAAGGACTGTTATATAAATTCTTTGCCAGACAAATATGTTTATTTATTCAACTTTGTACACAATAGTGGCGGACTTAATGTCTGAGGGATTCTGTATCAGCCGACCAAGAGTAGTTCGGAGAACGCTGTGCTGCATTGCTTTATTGTTAAATACTAAATATGAAAACAGTTAAATAGAATATTAAATGCTCACATAAAACAACTGGTGGTAGGACCTCTTATGAGTCCGCACGGGTAGGTACCACCACCCTGCCTATTTCTGCCGTGAAGCAGTAATGCGTTTCGGCTTGAAGGATGGGGCAGCCGTTGTAACTATACTTGAGACCTTAGAACTTATATCTCAAGGTGGGTGGCGCATTTACGTCGTAGATGTATATGGGCTCCAGTAACCACTTAACACCGGGTGAGCTGTGAGCTCGTTTACAAATCTAAGCAATAAAAAATAATTAGTGGAATTAAATATTGAACATAATTGGTAATTAGGTATAATCGAATGAATCCCGCAATACGACACTTAAGTGTCGGCTTGCATTGAAGTGCCCTATCTTATCTTATATCTTTAAACGAGCAATTCTTGTATATAAATATATATATAATCTGAATCTCAGAAACGGCTTCAACTATTTACATAAAATTTAGTATACAGGGGATTTCGGGGGCGATAAATCGATCTAGCTACGATTTATTTTCAGAAAATGTTGTTTTATTCGTGTTTTCAATAATCAACTTTACATCGATAATTTTGATTTTTTCTTTAAATAACCAGTTCATATTTTTTTATTATTCTGTCGGTAAGACCGAAAAGTATTATTCATATTTCATCATTTTATCAATATGTAATTCGAATTTAAATATTATTTCTAAAAAACACAATTTAGCATTATCTAGTAAATTGTTAAGCATGTAAGTAGCGGCATCAGCACTTTTATTACTTTGGATCATTGGTTAAATAAAACAATAAATTCTTTTGTAAACAAAAAATCCAAAGCATCCTTTATAACATTCCTAGTAGAGTTAAGATTCAAATTTAAAACGTTGAAGGCGCCGCACGAGACGGGATAAACTAGCGTTACGCAGACAAATAGTTTTATAAGCTCAGTTTTATTTTTATTTTCCTAGCGAAATAAAACGCCCGGTTCATTCGGTGTGAAAATAGTTTTTAGAATTGTATTTCTTATTTATTTAACTTGTTTTCTGACGTATTTTTAGATTACGAAGCGATTACTGCGATTAATTAAATATATTGTTCTATCAGCGCTGTGTTTGTGTGTCGTTGGGTTAGAATAGCATCACTCATCTCTATGCGTATCATAATTAGCCGGAGAGTGGGCATTTTCTGAGTAATATGCCGGTTTACTGGGATTGCCAACAGGCATTTATTGGCAGACGTATCGTATGCCTACCTACCTACCTAATATCGTTTTGTAAAATAAAGTAAAATTCAAACGGAATCGAGAAATACATTGCTGATTTTATTTAACGAACTTTTAATAATACCAACGACTCATTTAATTCCTTACAGAGAAAACATTTCACGATAGCAAAAATTGCTGTAAACATATAATTGATAAGCTTTTGTACGAGAATTCGCAGCGTTGTATGAGGAAAACTTTTTTCATTTCAATTTTACGATTTTCAGCCAAAGTGAATCGAGTAACAACTACGTTTCTTTACGAAATCCACGTCAATTCTAATAATGTTAATAAATTCATTTATTTCGTGAAGTCATTGTATACTTCAGACAAGGCGCCCAGTATACGATTATGTTTCCCCATGCATCAGCCCGCTGAGTTTCTCGTCGGATCTTCTCAGCGGGTCGCGATTCCGATCCGGTAGTAGATTCATTCGCGAAGCAGCTGCTCTTGAGTTGTTAGGTCTCATTCGGAGGCGCTCGGGCAGTTGTTAGCAAATCCTACCCTTCCTGGCTGAGCCTTTGCTCGCCCACCTGTCCTGGTGAAACTGGAAAGGCCTCCGGGCCACCAGTGATCTTTCAATCATAAAAAAAATGATTATGCTAGTGCGCAAATCATGCAGATAAGTATCAATTTTTCTTAGGTAGTACGAGCTTAACATGTTTGCATGTACCATTTCCACATTCAAACTTCGTGTAACAAAAAGTAAACCCGCTAAATTTGCGTAATGACTGGTGTTCGGTGGTAGTGTCAGCTAGCTAGAATATGTAGCTTCTTCCTGTTCATTTTTGTCGGATAGCGCTAATGTTTTCGATATGAAAGGTGAGCAGTGGCTTTCAGTAGTGATAATAATGGGCTATCATAGCTAAGTTATAGGTGGTAGGACATCTTGTAAGGCCATATGGGTAGGTATCACCACCCTGCCTATTTCTGCCGTGAAGCAGTAATGCGTTTCGGTTTTAAGGGTGGGGCAGCCGTTGTACTATAAAAACTGAGACCTTAGCACTCATACCTCAAAGCAGGTGACATTTACGTTGTAGAACTCTGTGAGATCCAGTAAGTAACCACTCAACACCAGGTGGGCCGTGAGCACTTTCGCTCATCCATGTACAATAATAAAATAACTTGGATATTTAAATCGATAAACAAATAAGATGGACGGTGTATTTAAAATTATCCATCTATGTCGGCTCAAATGTTGATGGCGTGTTTTAAGCTTAAATGTTTACTGGAATAGCATAATCGTATGGTGTATTTTGAGTACAGGCACAAACTGACAAACCATATCAGTTTGAAGAGGGGGGTGGGTACTCGTAAAATTGTTGGTAGCGACTCAGCTACACCCTTGACGTTACTGATGTGCATGAGCATCAATGAACCATCACAAACAAATGGATCGTATGCATGAGCATATGCCCGTTAAGACAGTAAAACATTTTTCAAGGTTTTCACGTTGCGATTTTTATGGTCTCCGTCGACCTCCTAACGCTAGATGACCGTTTCCAATAAAAAAATCCTTTGTCCTCAAAAGCCTATGTTCGATTTCATCTCGAAAACAACTGCCAGTAAACATTCGGAAAATGTTCAATGATACAGGTAAACACGGAATGTTAGAAAAAACACAACGTTTAACGCACAAAGAGTGATTTCATAAACCTAGCGCAGTAACGCTTGTTGTCTCTCTAAACATGCCTCTGAACCCACGTTCGGTTAAGGGTTGTCACTTTGTTATTTACGATTTTTTTTTTTATATTCACTATTTATTAAACGGTGGAAAAATTAGCGGATTCATCTTGAATTTATGTGTTATTTGTTTTTATTGAGCTTATTATAATGTTACTTTTGATATTACGAAAAATCTATGTTCACTAGTTTTTATGTATTTTTGTGGGTAGATCTGTGTATGCGTTAAATACCTATATTTGTTGCCTTAATTGGAATATGTGTATATGTATTTATATGTGTGGGCTTATTATGTATCGATGAAACTACAATGATTTTTGCTGCATTGCCTTTTGTTGTCTAGCAAAGAATACCTTCTCACCAATGTGTACAAATAAAATACGTGTAACAAATAAATGGTGTGTTTTTTAGTATAAAAAGTCAAGTAGTCAAGAAGTCATAATAGACTATAGATACGTTAAGTGTACTGATTAGCTCTGTAATTCTTTTGTTAAATAAATGGTAAAACTGGTGTTTATTGTGGCTAAGTTGCGTCAATAGTGTGAAACGTTACTAATATAGTGTTTGTGATTGTTTACAACAAGGATATTCATCGTGAAACTTACATACGAACCTAAAGTTCTGTTTAGTTTCAATACTACAAAGTTTTGGTACCCACACCAAGAAAAAAACAAAAGCATAATTATATTTCTTATATATTCAGTTCAAAATATTAAATCACACAAGTTATTAATTACAATACAATTTTATCCCTGCTGTCCATCTGTAAACCACAAGACAATGGCAAAGTGTGGAGCATGTGGAAAATTCTTGTCAACCGCGGACTGTGCGCGTTGTAGTAAATGCAGTGACATCTTCCATAAAGGATGCGTGTCAATCCCATCTACGGGCGCTGCGCCTCGGGGCTGGATCTGCCCTAGTTGCTCAGCGAAAGTACCTCGTGGGGATAATACGGCAACTCCTGTACGAGGGTTGACAGCTGTCGGGGTGCATCACACTTCGAGCGAGGGAGATGTTGATGCAGATACGATGAATCGGTCGCTGGAGTCTCGTGTCGACCTTGGTTTAGAAATCCGATCTTTTAAGGATGAGCTGGTGGGCCTAAGAACTGACTTGAGAGAGTGCCGAAATGATATCGCTGAGTTTAAGGAGCTCCTCAAGTCTTGTCATGGACGCATCGACGCGGTGGAAGCCCGAGTGCTTGGTCTTGAGGCTCGTCTAGCAGAGATCGTCTCAACAGCAGCAGGTTCTGACTTGGATTCCACGGTGGCTGAACTTCGCATTCAGCTGCGTGAACGCGATCAGGACTTGCTCAGGAANTCAGTACAGGTATGGCTCACGAGCTACTGTTAAGCCATTGTTGACGCCCAAATACAGAACAGCTGCTTTTCGGGGAGCGTTTAAATACGCAGCTACGCATTGCTGGAATGATCTCCCACCACCTATTCGTCACATTGTAACAAAGCATGGCTTTATTAATCGTTTAAAATCATTTCTTTTGGACTCACAAAAACTAATCTAATTTATAATATTTATAGTAACTAATTTAATCCTAGCTTGTGAAAACTTCCTTTTATTAAATTTTTTTTTTTTTTATTTATTTTTTTAAGCTGCCCACAGGTTGTTATTACTGTGTGCTTATTATGTTTTGTATTCGGGTTCACCATTTAATTTGATCTTTGTTTTGTTTTTTTCTTAAATTTTTGGTTTTGTTTTCGGGTTCACCATTTAATTTGATTTTTATTTTGTTTTTTCTTAAATTTTTATAATTTACTAATTTTACTAATTTATATCATATTCTGAGTATGTACACACTTCATTCCCGCAAAGAACCAAAGGGAAACGGGGGTGACTGAAAATCAGCGCTGTTCAATTTATCAACCTTGAACAGCAATAGCTGAGCCACCTCCTTTTGCCTTTTTCTCGTTTTTTTGCTTTTCTTTTTTTTTGTATTTCATTTTATGATGTGAAAGGCAATAAATGATCTTTATTATTATTATTATTATTATAAGTACAATGAAAAATGAAACTTTACTTTTAACTGGTTTTATGATTATAAAGTAAGCTCACTTTTTACATTTGTTATCCGATTGTCACAATAATATTGTTTTCGAAGGCATTCATTTTTATCAGCAATCTAAAATTTTGTTTATTATTTAACACAGATTATACAAAGTGATTGTAATATTTCTATTAAATGTGACTGTGGAATCAGCTGGCGATACGTAATAATATTATAGAAACTACAATTTTTCTACTAACTTCTGCCCTACGCATGTGGTTATTCCAATAAAATCGAAACATCTTCCTATATATATCTACCCAATTACGACCCTTCGAATACGCTAAATAATGTTTCTGCAGTGAACATCCCATTGATACATTGATTACATTCCTCTAATAGATATTAGTATCTATAAAAAATGTTAGCGCCCTTCCAGATTCCCGGATTAGCAAAACAAAGGGGTCAAAGGGTTTTCTTTTACTAGCAGAAGTAGCAGTGTACTATTACTGCATTGTTCAAAATATCATTGCACATTAAATTGAAATTGGAACTCGCTCGCTGACCTCATTACTATAATATTTCCATTTCCACATTCAATGCGAATTTCGGTATGAGCATCATTATGCTAATAATATTTGAATGGAGCACGCACTAGTTTGCATTTCGGATATTTTATTATACCCGTGACCTAATATTCGTTTCGTGTTGTTGCAGTTTGCCAATGAAGGTTTTTTGTTATTGCCATTGGGCGACTCTCAGTCAACCTTTGTTTTGGTAGAGCTAAATTAATTTTGGCCAAAAAATTACTAGTTAAAATTTGCCCAGCCCTAATACCTCGGAGCATTGACAACGCGATGATACCTCTGTGTAAACCGACGCTTTTTACGCGTCTCCATATATTGTTGTAAAAGGACGTTTTGCGGGAAACTAGGATTATGACCTTTTTGCCTTTGAAATAAGAGAGTCAGGTATCGGGCTTATTTTCATGATAAAACCTTTTAGGGCGCGATCTAGAACATAATGCCTTAAATAGTCGTAAACGTGTTCACGTGTTTATCAATTTGTATCTGGAATTTTCAATTACATGCAAAGAGGTGTATTTATTAATTTGGGCTTAATTCGATTCAATATGTCTGGTATTATGATCAGTCTATAGTTTAAACTTATCTATAGATTTAACAGAAAGGTTTCCTTTTTGAACCAATTTAAAATGTCGGTAATCTAAAAATTTAATTTGAATAAAATTATGCCAAGGGGCATTTGTGGTGCTGATCCCACTAAGTGGCTGAAAGGAAAATAAGAAGAAAAAAAGAAGAAAATAAGAAGAACACCCTGTTCATTAAGAATTCCTTATTTTATCTATAAATCAGGTATAAGCTTTACATTATGAGCAAATATACATACATCGTGTACAGAGCTCCCGAATTTGAGTACCATCACCTTTCTATATTCAATCGTGTCAGCTCAGTGGTGTATGGCTAATTTGTTTTCAAATTTGGGAACTGGAGATATATCTATTACTAAAAGATCTGTGCATATCGCAGTTTCCTGCTCTAAGCGTGTCTCAAAATTATTTACTAAATTGTTCTGGCTTCACACTATGTTCGTTTATTATTTTTCGAGGGTTTTAAATAATTAAAACAGCAATTGATAAATGCTGTTACCGTTCCAACCTCTGACCTAACGAAGAATGTGATTTATAAACCAGTAAAACCACCGGGCCGGTCCTGAAATCACCCTTTGAAATAAACGACTACGATAAAATCATCCTATAAATAACAGCAGAACTCATATCCGCATATTTAGTTTCCATTGGCGCGCACAACCAACCTTGACCAATGCGAACCAATTATGTCTTCTATAAATCACCAACGGTTTCCTAACTCAGTAATTTATCCGATGGTTGTACCGTTGATTTCCGTGTAAATTGGGAAAACGAGCCTTAATTGTGGGTGCATACGATGCTTTTTTTGTTCACGATATTTCTTCAAGTTCCTTTCCTGTTACAGTTAGATCTCTAAATAACCAAGTTTCATTAGTGTGAATGATTACTTTTGCCTTTTAACGTTGAACGCACAAACTTAAATAACAAACGTATAAAGAAGATAAAACATTGGTGGTAGGAACGACATCTTCTGAATCTGCATGAGTAGGCACCACCACGTTCCCTATTTCTGCCGTGAAGTAGTAATGCGGTTTGGTTTGAAGGGTGGGCAGCCGTTTTAGTGTAAAAACGGAGACCTTAGAGGTCATGTCTTAAGGTGGGTGGCGGCATTTACGTTGTGGATGTCTGTGTGCTCAGATAACTACTTAATACCGGACGGACAATGAGTTCTTCCATCCATCTAAGCAACAAAAAAGATCCTATATACTATATTTTATAATTGAATTTTAATTTCTCTCGAAAAATAAATTTTAAACGAATCTATTATCTTTTCATTATTTCAATTTTTGCGTTATCGGTTATTCGAGTTGGGAGGAGCGTGCTTGTATAGAGCTTCCATGGCGAGGAAAAGCGAATAGAAACAATCGAGACAAAATATTTGAAGCCTCTAGATCTAAGGTGTGACTTCGGTTTTCTCTGTATTTTGTACCGCATGTTCTTTTTTTTTTATTTTTTTTTATTGCCTTTGTAGGCAGACGAGCATACGGCCCACCTGATGGTAAGTGGTCACCGTCGCTCATGGACGTCAGCAATGCCAGGGGCAGAGCTAAGCCGCTGCCTACCTGTTCCATGGGAAGTGCTCTGAAAAATTGTTTGAGTACATTGCATCATCTCATTTTTACCATCTAACTATCGGCCACCGGAGTAGAGCTTACCCATACTACCTAGAACCACTGTGTTTATCGACAGTGCGTTTCCAGAGATCTTTTCTGCCACGTATCATCCGGCTTTGGAATGAGCTCCCCTCTACGGTCTTTCCCGAGTGTTATGACTTCTCTTTGTACAAGCGGGGCTTACGGAGAGTATGCTTAAATACCTTTAAACACACACTGGAGAAGATTTTATCTTGGGGCCGTTTAATATGATTAACTTTTTTTTAATTTAATCACCCTTGTCTGGTATTAAAGTAGTGATAGAACCCTCGCCTATTTATGTACCCAGCTCACTGATCCCTAAAATTCTTAGACTTGTCTTAAATAAAGGCTGGCAGCAGTATTAATGTGCGTATAGCCTTTATATTGATTAAAACCAGATACTAATCTGCTTATTTGAGACCACAATACTTTTAATAGCACGCTTTTTCGACCTTTACGGAATATTCAAAGCGAATATAAAATGCTTCTTCTCTTTATTTAAAACAGTTACTGAATTATACTTATTGCTTTCTCATCGATTTATCAACCGATTTTTTTTCTGCGGCAACTATTGTTAAGTTGTACCTCGATCAATAAAAAATATTTTGGAAACATATTTTTTTCATTCATAGAAAAAAATTGTCTATAACAACGAAAGGGAGCATGTAAAAAATAACTGAATTTGAACGTAAATCATGAGGTGTCACTCATTACGGTCCAATTTCGAAAAACATGGGCGAGGTTAAGAATCGTTAAATTAAAATCACTGAAGTTGCTGAGCTTTTGTGGCGCGTCGAAAAACGCATAAGCCTTCATGACAACGTTTATTCCTGAAGTCGGTCGCGGTTCGAGCATTGTTTCTCTTATCAATATAAGAGTGCTTGTCGAAGCAACGCCACGAGACAAATGTCAAAGGCTCCTTTGACGACAGTGGCGTAATACACACAGCTTTGGAGTTCAGCCAAGAATCGAGTAAATTGATTTTGGACTGAGCGACAGAAAAGAAGCATTTGATACGCGGTCAATTTTTAGATGCTGCTATTTAAATATGACATAGAGATTTGAAAAGTCATTTTTTATTGCCATTGTATTTTGTAGATAGAGAAACAGATGGTTTACTTGACGGAAAGTGGTGGTAGAACGTCTTGTGAGTCCATACGGGTAGATACCACCCTACTTCTGCCGTGAAGCAGTAATATTTCAGTTTGAGGCGTGGAACAGCTGTTGTACTGTAAAAACTCAGACCTTAGAACTCATTTCTTAAGTTGCGTGGTGCCATTTACGTTGATCGTATCTATGGGCATCAGTATGCATTTAACGCCTGGTGGGCCGAGAGTTCGTCCACTTTGAGTCGTCGTGGCCTAAAGGATAAGACGTCCGGTGCATTCGTGTGTAGCGATGCACCGGTGTTCGAATCCCGCAGGCGGGTACCAATTTTTCTAATGAAATACGTACTCAACAAATGTTCACGATTGACTTCCACGGTGAAGGAATAACATTGTGTAATAAAAATTAAACCCGCAAAATTATAATTTGCGTAATCACTGGTGGTAGGACCTCTTGGGAGTCCGCACGGGTAGGTACCACCACCCCGCCTATTTCCGCCGTGAAGCAGTAATGCGTTTCGGTTCGAAGGGTGGGGCAGCCGTTGTGACTATACTGAGACCTTAGAACTATATCTCAAGGTGTGTGGCGCATTTACGTTGTAGNGTATCGAGCGATGCACCGGTGTTCGAATCCCGCTGGCGGGTACCAATTTTTCTAATGAAATACGTACTCAGCAAATGTTCACGATTGACTTCCACGGTGAAGGAATAACATCGTGCAATAAAAATCAAACCCGCAAAATTATAATTTGCGTAATTACTGGTGGTAGGACCTCTTGTGAGTCCGCACGGGTAGGTACCACAGCCCCGCCTATTTCTGCCGTGAAGCAGTAATGCGTTTCGGTTTGAAGGGTGGGGCAGCCGTTGTGACTATACTGAGACCTCAGAACTATATCTCAAGGTGTGTGGCGCATTTACGTTGTAGGTGTCTATGGGCTCCAGTAACCACTTAACACCAGGTGGGCTGTGAGCTCGTCCACATATCAAAGCAATAAAAAAAAAAAAATACTACCTAGAACCACTGTGTTTATCGACAGTGCGTATCCAGAGATATTGTCAGCCACGTACCATCCGGCTTTGGAATGAGCTCCCCTCTACGGTCTTTCCCGAGTGTTATGTTACATCTCTTTGTTCAAGCGGGGCTTACGGAGAATGTGCTTAAAGACCTTTAAACATTCACTGGAGAAGATTTTATTTGGGGCCGTTTAATACGGCCCCAAATAAAATTTATATAATATATTAGATATTAATATAATATAATAATATCGTATTAATACGATAAATTATTTTTATTTAATCATCTATGTCTAATATTAGAGTAGTGACAGAACCCTCGCCTATTTACTTACCAAGCTCACTGATCCCTAAAACTCTTAGACTTGTCTTAAATACAGGCGTATTATAGCCTTCAAATTGATTAAAACCAGATACCAATCTGCTTATTTGAGACCACAATACTTTTAATAGCACGCTTTTTCGACCTTTATGGTCTATTAAAATCAAATATAACTTAAAATGCTTCTTTTCTATATTTAAAACAGTTACTCAATGATACTTATTGCTTTCTCATCGATTTAATAACCGATTTTTTTTCTGCGGTAACTATTGTTAAGTTGTACCTCGATCAATAAAAAATATTTTGGAAACATATGTTTTTCATTCTTAGATAAAAAAAGTATATAACAACGAAAGGGAGCATGAAAGAAATAACCGAATTTGAATCTAAATCATGAGATGTTACTCATTACGGTCCAATTTCGAAAAACCTGGTGAACGTTAAAAATCGTTAAATTAAAATCACTAAAGTTGCTGAACTTTTGTGGCGCGTCGAAAAATGCATACGCCTTCATGACGACGTTTATTCCTGAAGTCCATCACGGTTATAGCATTGTTTCTCTTATCAATATAAGAGTGCTTGTCGAAGCAACGCCACGAGACAAACGTCAAAGGCTCCTTTGACGACAGTGGCGTAATACACACAGCTTTGGAGTTCAGCCAACAATCTAGTAAATTGATTTTGGACTGAGCGACAGAAAAGAAGCATTTGATACGCGGTCAATTTTTAGATGCTGCTAATTAAATATGACATAGAGATTTGAAAAGTTATTTTTCATTGCCATTGTAGTTTGTAGATAGAGAAGCATATGGTTTACTTGACGGAAAGTGGTGGTAGAAAGTCTTTTGAGTCCACACGGGTAGATACCACCCTACTTCTGCCGTGAAGCAGTAATGTTTCAGTTTGAAGGGCGGAGCAGCCGTTGTACTGTAAAAACTCAGACCTTAGAACTCATTTCTTAAGTTGCGTGGCGGCATTTACGTTGATCGTATCTATGGGCATCAGTATGCATTTAACGCCTGGTGGGCCGAGAGTTCGTCCACTTAAAAAGCAATTAAAATATGAAAGTATTCACCGTCGCTTATCAGCAATATTAAGACCACTGTTAAGCCGCTGCTTACTGCCTCTTCAGTCGTAGCAACTTTTCGGTGCAATCCGCATTATTGGTGTCGAAGAACAAAGGTGACCACTCATCGTGAGGTGAGACAAAGTATCGTCTTAGTAGGAAGACAAGAGAAAGATGTAGAAAGCTAGCTTCCAAATATTATGCATCTGTAAATAATTGATTATGAGCGAAAAAAAAGTGATTTATTTTCTGACCAAATATTTTTTGTGCTTGTATGTTCAAAACAGTTTAATCGGTAAATTTTTTATATCCTGAAGTAGCATAAAAATATTCTGTTCTTTGAGTTACTCATCTACTCGTATCGACCGTGTGTGAATAGTACTAAAATGAACTGGTCGCTAATTCCATCTACAGCGGAATGGATCTTAAGATTAGTTCCACAAACAAACGACAATATCAAAGCTTAGTAATTCAGGCTCAGCGAGGAACCACAGAAATTGAATTAATGAACGTACAATACAAGTTTAGGTACGCATAAAACAGTTAAGTGTTTCCCTCCCGCAAGTTTGACGCTGTGGACTAGAACTGTAGACAAAGACTGTAACAATAAGGCCACTCACGAAACTTACTGAACGTAATTCAGTACTGATAAACCTGTACTAGTGACTTGTTACTAAGTTTCGTGCTTGAAAATTAAATATTTGTGTAAAGGGAAAATAAAATTAGATAAGAAATATTTGTAATAGAGAGAAATTTGTTTAACATTATCAGGTAAAAATCGTTTTATTTAACATGAATTCAAATGTTCACGATTGACTTCCACGGTGAAGGAATAACATCGTGTAATAAAAATCAAACCCGCAAAATTATAATTATGGTTTGAAGGGTGGGGCAGCCGTTGTAACTATACTTGAGACCTTAGAACTTATATCTCAAGGTGGGTGGCGCATTTACGTCGTAGATGTCTATGGGCTCCAGTAACCACTTAACACCAGGTGAGCTATGATTTCGTCTAACCATCTAAGTAATAAAAGAAAAAAAATACATATAGAAGGCGGGATATTTTTTTGCGAGTTCACTGGTTTTCATATAGAACGACAGTACTTTAAGGTTTTTTTTGCAGCAAATTTATTTGACACAAAGAAAACAAATAAAATGATATAAAAAGAGACAAAAGATCGCAATCCTTCTGTTCACAAAGCGACTTTAATGAATACGCATTTGATTTTTTTTAAATATTATTTATCTGTTTCATCATTTAGCGCCATAAATAATCTGTTTTCGTTTTTTACTTACACGTGTAACTTCTCATGGCTAAACATAATTATCTTATTACAACTTATTTTGAATCTAATCGCAATAATTCATACTGAATCAGAGACGGTAATTACCAGTTCTCATTCGACATTTGTATCCTCGTGGGCATCGTCTCTCTGTACTAAATTAGGTTGTCGAGTGACTCGTGTTCTAGTTACGGAGAGCAAAACTAGACAGCTCTGTAATAGTATAAAAATATTATGGACGACGCGTTTGTTTACACATAAACAAAATAATTTTAATAACTCTATTTCTAACAGCGAATCCAATCGAACTTCTGCTGTGTGTGGTTGCAATTGCAATTATAATTATTTAGTGATTCAGATTTTATGTTATATTTTTTTATATTATACGTAATATCTGTGTATTTTGATTTTGAATTTTGATTCGGTTTAATTTGATTTGGTTTTTATTTTTGTTTGTTTTTGTTTTTAGTCATTCTGATAGATTGTAATTTTAATTTTATTGTATGTATTTTGATTTAGATGTTATGTAATTGTATGTGAAATTTTATGGGCTTAAATTGCCTGAAATAAACGCATTTCATTTCATTTCATTTGTCAACAGTGGACAGTTATAAGCTGAAATGATGATGATGATTGATTCCGATGGGCAGATTAACCGCGATAGATATCACAACGTCAATGCCGGAAGTTACCTTCAGAAATCTCTATATCTGGGTATTAGATACCGGCTGTCCTTCAAAGCGAAAGACATGATTTCGCGGCAGAAATAGACAAAGTGAAAAAACCCAAAAAAGGAAAAAAAAATATTTCATATTTTATTGTGAAAGTTAGGGTAACGCTAATAATAATTCCTAATATCAGCAGAAATGATATGATGATACAAAACACAATTGCAAATGAAGTAACGGCGCATGTTTCAAAGGTTCGGGCGAACTCGGGAAGCTGTCTTTGCTTTGCATTACGTGTCTGCAAAATAGCGACCTAATAACTAATGATAAGAATATATGTTTCGCGTATGATTATTAGCTAACGATACATTAATAGTTTAATGTTACTTATGTAGTATGTACCTCTAAACCAAAATGTGAGATTAAGCAAGCAAATTAACATAAACTTCTAGGTTGGTGTACGTCAAACATAAACAATGACGTCAAACTCCGAACTAAGTTACTGCAACATTTTAGTCTACAGCTCGACTATGCTCGGATTGTTACAAAGTTGAAAATGGGTTAGTGTGACGCTCTTCACGCATATTATTGTCAGTTGTTGTGGAAATGTTTGCGGAATATTCACTTGTCGTGATACATTAAATTTTGAGTTCGTGAGTAAGTGATTTAGTGGGTATTTTGAATTCAAACAGACCCGGTGATTATTTTGACGACTGTTTACCAATTTAAAAGGAATAATTATTTCTAATTTTAAATTCGTTTCACCCACATTTACTTACTTAAGAAGCTATAAAGCAAAATGATAATCTACAAAATTTAGCTTTGATCTATTCTAAACATGTGTAAATTTTTATCTGCTAATAATATTTATCTTTAAAGTAGTTAGTCTAACATAAATATTTGTTTGTTCTGTTCTTAAAATCACAGATTCGCGTATGAAAAAACTGATCAAATTTATTTGTATTTAGTAAAAAAAATATCTCTTTAAGCATCTGTTATTTTTGTTCATACTTTGAAATTGGAAAAATCAATGCAAAAGGCGTTGGAGTCAAATTCTTATTTAAAAAAAATCTACAAAATAATTTTTTAAACAGTAAATTCGACGTAAAAAAATAATTCTTTAAACTTTGACAAGGGACGTTTCAGACCCGCATTTCCTTGGGGCAGTTTTATAAAAAAGGGCGCCAACATTGCGCCCCTCAGTCCTTCAGACATAGCTAACAAGGGTTTACTTGTATGCCGTCCTTATATTCCTCTGGTTAATCCATATTTATTCGGGTGGCCCTTGTGTAGAACGGCTGCTAGCCAGCGATAAGGTCCAAGACTTTTATACTAACGTTCTTATTATTTTCGGGCACGGGTTGATTGACCGAGTTTGCCTTGACGTGACCGGCTTAGAAACGTTTAAGATAATAGTAAATTTAGAAGATCCTCAATACATGTTCAAATAGTGATTAAAATTTATTTCTTTAAAATATAATTTAAAATCGTAAAACTTCTTACACTGAGAAATGGTGTAGACCTTAAGTGGGACAGGATATCGTTGATGTTTAAAGCTAATGTTGTGATATGGATTTTGGCATGATGCTCTACTTTAGAAGAGCACTCTTCAGTGTTTATTATCCTTTTTTCTTATTGTATAGGCGGGTGAGCGTTCTGACGGCCCATTTGGCGCTAAATAGTTAACGGAGCTAATAGACATCCATGACGAGAATGCTGCCACCCACCTTAATACTAGAGGTTTATGTTCCAACTGTACAGCAAATACGAAAATTTAAAAATTTTGCGTACATATTCTATTACCAAAATTGATATCGGCCTGCGAGGTTTGAACGCCGGCTAAACCGCATAGCTCGATACATATCGCTCGTATACCTGGCGTCTTATCTTTTGGGCTACGACGACTTTGACTACTACCTTTAGAACAAATTATTAAAATGACAGGTTTTGGCTATAACAGGTTCCCACGCCACCATACGTAGGGACGCTATGCTACTTGAAGGTGTGTGTATATACTTCACGAACCAAAAATTTGGATTAAATTTCAGTAAAATTAAGAGTTCGTTTTCTTGAAAACATCCAATTGCTCACTTGCTCAATTGATACATAATCCGTGAAGAATGAATAGGCTTTTTGTATGCAGTAAGCCAAATCGATGTATTTTGCAATTTAGTTAACACTTCAAACCGTACGAAATAGCTGTGCTAGATTTAGGAATGCCGAAAACACGTGTGCCACCGAAACCAGATTTCAATTTGCATTTTAAAAACTTCAAGCCAAACTGGCGACAGCACCACTGATGGCACCGAATGATGACCAACATAGACTGGTCCTAGATATATACTGCCTCCGAGCTTTGAGAGCTCAGTTAACGGTAGTCAGTCGTTTCGAGTTTTTGGTCTATTTGGATTTTCCGAGTGGCCATGTTTGTATCCTGCATAGATTTGAAGGAGCAATCTGGGGACAAAATTCGAAATTGTTTTGTTCACAGCATTTCTGGAAAAGATTCAACTGTAGGATGATTATGTTGGATTCGTAAGAAAGATTGAATGCGCATATCCCAATGCCAAAAGAGGGAGAATAACATCAAATATACTTATGTTATCTTTTGATAGATCAAAGTTGAATTAGGAGAAGTGAAATTATCATTACTAAATGTTGCCAAAATTGTTCGCGGTTCACTCTGTTACGTAGGAATGACTCGATCGGGTACTTTGTTCACTTGGGTTCTCTTATATTTGGGTTAATTAAGAACCCTCTCTTGTCTGCTTGGATGGTATTCACTATTAAATCTTTTGAGGGCATCTTGAGTGAATATTTCCGTTCATTGGAATTCAATTTGTATTGATTGCCTGTCAGTTATTTATTTTATGTTCATTTCATCGGCTCGAGGTAGATTTTAGTTATATTCATATATTAATAGTTATTAGTTAGCATGTACCAAATATAGTCGTGTAGAAATACGCGGTGAATTCTAAACATTTAATTGGTTACAGAGTAGTTTGTGGAGCTAGGGTAGTAGATAGTACCACGCTACTTTTTCACATCTTAATATCTTTTTTGCTATTAAAGATAGACAAGCATGAGGCCCAATTGATGGAAAGCGGTTATCGCAAATCCTGGACACCGGCATTAGACTTTTCATAAACCTAGCTTGAAAATTGATAGATCATAGTGTTGACTGAGTACTGTTATTGGAACAAGAGCTTGATAGTATGGGGAAGTAGTAAAGTCTGCAGACTCGACACACGGAACATTTTGTAAGAATTTCAAGATGGTGTTTATGTAGTCCACAAGGCGACAATTGGTATGACAGTACCTTAAATATTCATGAGTTTGAAGAATTGGTAAGGCAAAGGAGTATTACAATAAAGTTAGCCTTTTCAAATTTAAAGGCGGCGGCAGAAGAAAATTTGTGATATCTGCTTTCTCCTTAAACTATTTAAGACTATATAGAGAGTGAATTTGTCTTTCAATCCAATGAAAGGAAAAGTCATAACATGTACGATAAAATATAATTTAGTATCTTCTTCGATATTGCGAGTTGTAAATATAATTAAAATTATTTTTAGGTTTTAATCTCACTGTGACCGAAAACTCTAAATTAGTTGTAACGTCGAAAAATAATACAACCACAATAAAAACGTGATATTAGACCATAGAAGTAATTCTAAATAAAATAATTTAGATTGAAACTTCCAGAAAATATACCGCAGACGACTAAGCCACGAGAACAAATAAAACTCAAATTTACGTAATTTGCGAAGCGGAAAAAGATGATAACATTTATTCCAAGGAAGTATTCTAAACCACAATAAAACATTTTACTACTAGTCAAGGCCCCTAAAGTAAACTGACATGGAATTATAAAATTTTATTGCACGTAAACTCGAAAGCGACCGACGTTAATTAAAAGAGGTATTACTAGACATCTCCCGGTAGTTCGATTCAATAAAGCTGCCTGTGAATTTTAAGTGGAGTACATTCCAGTTATTTATCGCGAAAGAGGCTTTTAAGGAGAGCACTATTTCATGCCTCGCATCAGCTTTGGGCTATTATACTCCTGGTATTGTTAACTTACAGTAGCCACTACCGATTTAGACTTTATTTGCATTACAACAAGGCTTTCATTCTGTAGCCAAGTCTATTAGGACAGTGTTTGTAATATTTAATTTTCGTCATATTTGAAGCGCTTGGTCTATGCAGTACTGAAGTAGTAGTCTTGTGATCATGCCGAGGCTTGATTTCAGAGTAAGTACCGATTTACTAAACGATAACGCTTCAAACATTAGGTACATGTGATTACGACTTCCACGATTGTTGAAACTACAAATAAGCATCATCAGTCTACTCTACTTCTAGTATCTACTAATACTATTACTCTAGATGTGACTCTGAAAGAATTACAATTATTTATTATGATAAATCCCAATCAGATAAATGGTTCAAAAACCACTGGAGATATAAAAAAAAAACCGATAAAGTATAGATGTAAGCACTAGCTATTAATTTTTATGTCTATCAATATTCAAAGTTGGTACAAACAAACATTTATTAATTTATTGAACAGACTTGCGTCTTTGATACTTTTGTCTAGTTATGAAATTTGCTACGACAGCAGAATTCCATAATTACTCGTATTTTTAACGTCTATATTTAAATTAAATTATTACGAATGTAATGAAAACAAAATACTAATCAATAAACAAATAAATGAATTTTAAAATAGAATGTCATGTTTTTTAATATTTGAAATTAGTCTTTTTTTTATTCCTACCTATTTTAGTGACCTCGAGGGGTCATGCTAGATTCATCGGGCGAATAAGTGAGCTCGTGGAGCTCTAATCTGTGTGCGTCGCAGAATCTAAAACCGGATCGGAAATGCGACCCACTGAGAAGATCCGGCGAGAAACTCAGTGGGTCCTGTCTGTGGGTTAATTTACTAACCGAACTCTTTGCTGCAAGCGACGGGTTCGACAAGGACAATGACCGCTGCTTGAGGTACCTAAAAGCACCGTTTGTGGATCGGGAGGACCCGAAATAACGTGGAGAATTTATTTCGAAACATTGTTGGCGTACATAAATTACGTTCCAAATGGTCAGTGCTATTACGGCAACTTTATAGCTAAGGATATTTTTTTTGTTAGTGCATATCTACGATCAACCCCGAACACTAAGCAAGTCTTGCGTTTTCCATCGTGTCGAAGACGCTCCTCAGCAGGAGACTCTTCATTGCTTACTATCTGTCACCAACTCTTTCTAAATCATGGTGCTGCAGTCGTTTAATATAAATAAATTTTGTGTGTAAAGAGTAAACAAAAAAATTCACCTTATTTAATTCTGTAGTGATTGAGAGTGGGTGAAGAGTATCTTTTTTTAATTCCTAAAAGAAGACAATCTTGTTAACGAATTCTAGAATGTTTAGATTGGGAAATATCGTACTAAAAAATGCTCAAGGTGGTGGTATCTACCCATGCGGTCCCTGTCAAGTTCCTATAATCAGTAAATGAGCAAATTATAATTTTTGCGAGTTTTATTGTTTATTACATGATGTTATTTCTTAATTTTGGAAGTCATTCGTGGGCAAAATGATACAAGTGATACTAAATTGGCTGTATGTACGCCAAAGACGTAGATTCCTGTGTGCTCCCCACCGTGATAATGTTCATACGTGGCTTGTATTCTAAGAGCTTTATCAATAAACGTGAAGTAGTTTGGATGCTGATGCGTTTCATTCCTTCAATCGAGTTTCAAATTGACAGTGTCAAAGAAAAAGACAGATTATGATTAGCTTTTTCTTCAGTTTTCGCGAGTCTTGAACACAATTAAAACAAATTTTAAGATTAAGCATCGTGCTCATTATTTACGATATATTATATTATTGTTATTCTTAAACTTTGGAAAACATTGTATTTTAGAATAAATGTATTTACTTTTTTATGTATAAACTGGGTAATGAAGCAAAATTTAAAATTGAAATGGTTTGACAATTTTTTTACTTCATGTTTCTGGGTTCCCATATTCCACTTTGCAGTGAAAGTTTCGAATTATGTATAGAATTCAAAGCATATATTTTGTGATCTTCTATTTGTTTGATCTGTTTGTTTGAGCTTCAATTTGATAATTAACGATTTACTCGTTAGCGCGATGCAATTTTACAAAGTCATGTTATGACGGTAAGTATAGCGCCATCTGTCATGAGATAATAGAAACGAATATCAAAAGAACTAGTAATATCGAGAATGCTCGAGAAGAGTAGCGCCATCCATTATCAAATAGCGGAAACACACATCGAAACGACTGGTTCTATCAGTAATGTTCCTGATAATTGTAGACTTGCCATGTCTACTATAAAATCGTTGCAGAGATGACATGAAGGGAGTTAGTAAAAGTGTCCACTCGAAGCGAGACAGCGAACGTATCATCCGAAGCGAAGCGAAAGAAGCGAATTGAGAATTGTAAAGTGTTCTTTAAGTGTTAAAAAGAGCTTTAATTTGTACTTCGCTGAAACAGCGGCTTGGTTCTGCCCCTGGCATTGCTGAAGTCCATNTATCATCCGAAGCGAAGCGAAAGAAGCGAATTGAGAATTGTAAAGTGTTCTTTAAGTGTTAAAAAGAGCTTTAATTTGTACTTCGCTGAAACAGCGGCTTGGTTCTGCCCCTGGCATTGCTGAAGTCCATGGGCGACGGTAACCACTCACCATCAGTTGGGCCGTATGCTCGTCTGCCTACAAAGGCAAAAAAGTTTTAATTATCCCAAATCTCAACGTGTAACAGTAATATTGCAAGAAATTGAAACAGCATTTATTTTTTGTCGGTACCAGTTGCGAACGCACCGCGTACGAACGGCGTAATAAAGTCAGGAGGAGAGGCCCCGTCCATTACTGGAATAGGCCAGTCGTGCGATACTAAAACAATTATGTTTTCTATAAATCTCAACGGAGACGCAGCGGAATGTGGCCGAAAGCAATTTATCTTTACAATTTCGAGTTCGGGATACACAATTTTATTGCATTAACCTGAAATTCGGCGACGCTTCGTTGTGTATATGGCAAAATACAATATGAATTAAACCATTTAATTGAAAGTATTCGCGAGCCACCTTTTTTTTCTGACTCGTTTTCGTGTTATGCTTGCCCGTAACGCCAACAACTATAAAAGTTTTAGCTCGATCAGTTAACCAACACTATTCATTTCGGGGAGGTAAAGTCACAAATACAGAATTTTATTAGATACCTTTTAATTAGACATTGGAATGAGTTCAGTTTCGCATTTATAGGTATAGTGTGCAAAAACGTGCTTCTCGATGAATCTTACGGCAGCATTCCACCAAATATATAACACGAAAGTAGCTCTGTGTATTGGTTACATTTTAACGGCTAGTCCAGTACTACGATTTTGATGGAATTCGGTATGGAAATTGTTTAAGCGTTCTGAAAGAATGTACGTTAATCACATCAAGGAAAGCAAGTAAAAAAGATTTATAGCCGATTTCTGCTAAAAACAAATTGCACCTTCAATTTTCTAATGTATGTCATATCTTATATTAGATCATTCATTACCTGATAGCATCCTGTTCAGTTGATAGATATTACGCGTATGAACTTGAACACTCTAACAACTGCAACTACTACTTAACTGTCATTAGTAGTAACAGTTGCAGGAGCCGTGTGCTATTTTATACCTAATTCCTTCTAACGTCCTCTTATCCTTACTGCTTGTTCTGAAAAAAAAAACCAAGCAAAGGTTTTTTGAGAATAGATTTGTATCTTTATCTACTGAAATACATTGCATGCATTGTTGTGTTCATAGCGAAAGTGTATCAGTAAAAATCACAGATTCAGAAACATCTAACTCACACGTACCTCCTAAATACTTTTAACATACACACAAGTTTACTACAAGGTATTACGTGGCTCCATTTTTCTGCGAAGCAATTTTGTGTTCATCGTTTAGCGTTCCGGTTTCAAGAGATATAACGTAGACGATATAATACAACTTCAAGCTTAAGTCTACATCTATTAGTGTCAGTATTCCTTGTACTGCTTAACGAGTTCTCAACACGATTTTTAGTTTTAGCGGGTTTTCAATATTTTGACGCTATTGCAAGCATCAAGATCGAGAACTCACTGTATTAAAAAAAGGCAAGATCTTCTTGTTGTAAAGTTTGTAGGACCGTAGTGTTCTTTTTTTTAATTTCGAAGGTAAAGACGTGGCTTTGAGTTATCCACCTACTTGGATCTTAGCGCTTAATCGAATCCGTTGACAAAACAAAGAAGTATGAGTTTCGGCGAAAGATCTTACGTTAAAAACATAATGACCTCCGAAAAACTCAGAAAATATTGAAATAATATAGATATGTATCTATGCATATATTTTGCATTAGGACTGATTTGTGGCTAAATAGTTTAGGTAGTTTGTATGGCAATGGATTTACCACATTGCTTATAACGTAATACATAACTTATATTAACTGTTATAAAGAGTTCCCTTACAAAGGTCACAGAGGTAATTAGCTAATCTATTAAATTAGTACATGAGACTGCGGTGTATCTGGTATTAAAAGGTTTCTAGAGGCATAGACAGAAGAACGTCAATACCGGTATCTACTTTTAGATAATGTCTCAATTGTGTAGTGTAATAATTAGGTACTCCAATTATCCAATCGAAACGAATGTCCACTTCACAGTACAAACGAAGGACCGTGGTGGACATTAAATCAATACATTTCTCTTATAATTAATTCTTTAGCAATAGGTTAATAATACTGCTAGTTGCTACTTGCAGTTTACCCACACCTTAGGAAAAGTATCAATTTCACGTAATTTTTCGGAAGAAAATAAAACACAGTTTCCTGAGGCAATGAGATGTTTTTTCGGCATAAAAGATAGCTTATGCCACTCTCCTGACCTAAAAGTATCACTTTAAAAGAAATCCAGTAAATCCGTTGCTTCGTTTCAACGTAAAAGTAGAACAAACAAACACACTTTAACATTTATAATATTAATAAGTCAGTATATACAGTTAGTACATGTTAAGAGGATATAGGCATATTACATTTATACAAAACAAAACAAAAAAACTGGAGTACTTCTTTTTGCCACTACACCTATATACAGATCTATTCCTGGGCCTAGAGATCGTATCGGATATGTGGGACTCGTTGGCCCAACGCCCTCTCAGATCAGAGAGATCGGAGTAGGTCGCATTCCACAAGTGTCGTAGCCAAGCGAAAGCCTTTCTCCGGTCTCCGAATTAATGGCGACGGATCGGTGCGGAGAGAGGTGAACTCTCCCTCTCTTGTTCCCTCGTCTCCTTCTGCGAGATAGTGTACTCGAAAAAGTCGAGTATCGCCTCCTGCCTCTTCGCTGCCGAGCATTGTAACCACGATGATCGGTAGCAACCACGGCGTGCCACCATTCGCCCCCCGCAAGTAAAGTGCCATCGACCACACCATGCCCACGTAGATGGCGCCTTACCTTGTACTCTCTTCTCCCGACGTTAGGCATGGGTCAGGTTAGCGAGCAGTTCGTCGCCATCAGCGCAGAAGTTATAACGATCCACCAATTCGAAGCTGAGGTACCACAACCCTATCACACCGATCGCAACCCGGATACCCCAATCACTAGGTGTGACCTATGTACACACCTACCACCAGTAAGTGCCAACTGGCGTAACTGTAAAAATATAAACTGGTATAGTACTCACAAAAAGTCTGTCCATTCTCCCTTAGCTTACATTAGCATACGGCCATTGCTTATTTGTGAATTCTGAATTTAATGCCAACTTAATGAATGGGTATACAACGTTGGTAAAATTTCTAATCCTCCTTAGGAAATAATCCTTTTTCTATTTAGCCTATAATCCTTTTTAGCGAAAACAATCTTTAATATACCCGATAGCAAAATATTTACAGCCTATATAATAAATATCTAAGAGTTTAATAACTCTGAAAATCACACGCTATTGTATACATATACCAAAGAAACAAAGCCTTTGTTTAGCAAGGGATCCGTTTCGAAAATTACTTGTATGAAGGTGTAATTATAAATAAATCTGCGGTGGGTTCGTTCTGTCTAATTGCGTTATTCGACGACGTCTACACTAATCTAATTGTTTGCGGTCAAAACGCAAGGTGCGTGGTCCGAGTTGCGGCGGAAATTTCCAATATTGAAATAATTTAAGGCTATGACATGGGAGGTTTGTGGAGAGTACTTAATGGTAGACAGCGGCTTGGGCTTGGCTTTACCCCTGGCATTGTTGAAGTCCACGGGTGACGGTAACCACCCACGATCAGGTAGCCTGTATGCTCGTCTGCCTACAAGGGAAATAAATAAATAAAGTAATGGTGACTTGGCCGGTATTTAAAAGTAAGCTATATGATTGAAACTATCCTACAATGTCTTTTTTGGTCTATACGGCCCAACGAACTGTCAATCCTCTTAATTTTAAGCAGCTAGATGTTGTAGTTCCCATTACATTGTATAATGATAATACACTCAAATAACTCGTCATATCTTCAATCAACAGTAAAATTAATAGAAATGCGTTTTATTTCTCTTACAAAATATTATTGTTATAAATATCTCCCGCTACCATTAAGCATCCAATCAAGGACCAAAACACAGAGCATTATATCGAGAAAGGAAAATGAAAATAGGACATTTCGGCTAATGTTTCCGTACGTTAGGAAATTGATTTACTGTTTGTATATCGGCCCTCATATTGAGTTCGTGAACCCCGATTAAGTGAGGAGCAAACAGGAGGTGCCTCCAATGTTTTTCATGTCATGTTTTCCACGTAAATATCGGATTCTTAGAATTCGGAAACGCGTAGGGTTTTTTTTTTGAGCAGATGTATTTAATTGTTCCGCTTGAACGTTTTTTTCGTGTGACGAAAGAATTTAATTGACAAGGATTGAGGAAACCATGCTTTTGAGCCTTTTACAAAAAACGAAATACGTATGTTGAGATGCAAATAATAAAATTAAATCTTTAAATATATCTCTATATATAAAAATAATTTCTGTTCGTTAGTCTTGCTAAAACTCGAGAACGGCTGGACCGATTTGGCTAATTTTGGTCTTGAATTATTTGTGGAAGTCCAGAGAAGGTTTAAAAGTTAGATAAATATGAAAATGCCCGGAATTAAATAAAAATAACAATTTTGTTTTTCCTTAGATGTATCCCCCGTCGGACGGATTCCTTTGGTTTGTTTTAAGTTTATTTTATATTATACAAAAGCTTAGGTCTTTTATTTATCGATTGCGGCACTGCGAAGTCTGCCGAGTATAACCAGTATTAAAATAAAATAAATATTTCGGTTATAGTAAATAACTTATAAACCATTTAAAAGTTATAATTGAACATCAAAGGATGAGTAGCTTCCGCGGCAACGCCTTACCATTAAGTTGTCTGGCGTGCAGCGCGGCTATGTTGTGGAGGCCGTTTTCGTCACAAACTCCCTGAGCGACTCCAAACCTAGGTCTCGGGCGATAACGTCATTTCTGACGTACCGCCCAGCCCCGACGATAGTACGGAGGGAAAGACTCTGGTGGGTCTGCACCCTAGATCGCTGAGACGGCGATAACAGGTGATACCAGGCCGCAGCAGCGTATGTGAGGCGGGAACGGACGTATGTCTTGTAAATGGCGACGCCTGGTCCTGATCGCAAACCCGGACGCAAGTATCGGCCGCAACAAGAACCTGACCGCGCGAGTCTGATCGATGACTCGGTTGACGTGCGCGACCATGAGCGATCGATATCGCATCCGAGATACCGGACCGCGGTCCTGAACTCTACATTCATACTGAGTTTCCTTGGGACGACTCTGATACGGACCGGACCGTAACCGGACCACGGTCTTTCCCACATTGACCGCGACTCTCCAACGGTCCAGCCACTGGGGCAGTAAATCCAAAAGCCTCTGCATCCTCATGATGGCTGCAGAGGGAAACGGAGAGGACGCGAAGTAGACTGAGTCATCAGCGAATAGGGCCAACTTCACGTCCTCCTCCCACTCCCGAAAGTGGCTTTCCAGGGTGGGGATGTCATTGGTATAGAGGGCGTATAGGAAGTATCTGCATTTCCTCATATTGAATTAAAAGTATTTAATAAGCTTTCGCTTGTTGCAGATACCATCGCCTTAAGAGACGTGCAGCTGATAGCGCCATCTGCCGTAAAACTCGGCGACACAGTACTCCTCGGTTGCAAATGGACTTTGGAAGGCAACGAAACTTTGTACAGCGTAAAATGGTACAGGGGAAGGCAGGAATTCTTCAGCTATTTACCTAAAGAATATCCCTTCACGAGGATCTTCGCGCAGCCTGGTATAGACGTAGACGTGAGTACATTCTTCTAAATTTAATTTAAATTAAGTTTACTCTATCTTATCTTCGTTTATCTTCTACTTTATCTTGTGCCTTCAAACTTCGTGACCATAAAAAACAGCGTCACATCCGAATTACGTTCCTTCCGGCCGTTATTAAAGCTCATAAATATTATAATGTAACAATGAATGCCTTCCTAAGATGGAAATTTCAATCGTAAGGAGAGTATCAGTGCCTACTACCTACCATAGGTATGCGTTCTATCTTAGTGGGACTACCGTAATACAGATTAGGGAGATTTAAAACAAACCTCTAATGATGGATTACCACAATCACTTGTTATGTCATTGTATGAGTCCTGGCTAATACTGGTGGAACGTGGGTTTGTTTACTTAAAAAAGAATAAGGACCGCAGCATGAGCCCTGAAATACATAAGGAGATTAAGTGTAAGTAACACAGTGAGGGAACTTTTCATGGAGTCTAGGGGCGCGTACCCAGTTCTTCCGGAATCTTCTATCCACGGATATTTGTTCGCCCACAAGAAAAGATTCATGTGTTGGTAGTATAAAAAACTAAAAAGTCTAATGAAAGCTAGTTAAAATTAAACACGACTTCAGATTTCTGTAATTAAGATTCTCAATATATATTACTGTGAAGAATCCTCAATCTTACAAAAATCTAATTATTTATCCTGTAATTTTATAGGTTATTCGAGATTAAAGAATTTAATTAGTCTATTTGCTTACATTTAGTAAAAATCTTAATTAATCTGAGCATCCTTGAATTTCGTCTCGAATTTTCTACTAATTAATATCGTGAAGATTTTCCAATTTTTCACTGAGAATCTTCATCTTGGGTACAATGGGCTTATGAAGCTGGACTAGAGCTTTAGAAGTTATTCTTCGTTAAGTAATTAGGACTCCTGGTCATTTTTCGATGTAGCTGTCGAAAAAATACAGAACAATAAAAGTATTTGTTGAAACTACTCGCGGGGAACTTGTCACTTCTTGTTATCTAGTTGATGTTCAAATGATAAAAACTTTTCCTGAAGAGCCATTACAATAGTCCGTAAAAAGTTCCAAATCACTAAGATCATAAGTTTGCAATTGCTTTCATCACGATGATGCATTTTTTTCTTATATATGTGGACAAACTCACAGACCACCTGGTGTTAAGTGGTTACTGGAGCCCATAGACATCTACAACGTAAACGGGCCACTCACCTTGAGATATACGATCTATTCTAAGGTCTCAGTATTATAGTTACAACGGCTGCCCCGTCCTTCAAAGCGAAACGCATAACTGCTTCACGGCAGAAATAGGCAGGGTGGTGGAACCTACCCGCACAGACTGACAAGAGGTCCTACCACCAGTAAAGAATTGAGAGATAAACATAAAATCCTTTTTAAATACACTAGAGGAATTATTAGTCTTTTTATCTAATCTCGCGAGTTGTCGGTAGATAATTATAATTAAAACTTGTTTTAAAGTTTAAGCTTACTCTGTTTAATAAAATAACAAATTAAAAACAAAGAACTACGAATTAGAAGTTTTAATTAGCTTAATTAATTATATATATAAATATTGTTATAACTGTTTGATAGTAATAAATTATGCTCGTGTTATTAAGCTTCACATTAATAAATATCCAAACCAAATGATAACTAAATGATGCACGATTAATGAGTAATATATCAAAATAGTTCATTCAAAAAAGTATGTTAATACTACAAATTAACTTTATTTCTTCAATGAAAGCTGCGGTTTCAGTAGGGCAAATCGCAACCGGTGCAATGACATAAGATGAAGAGAGAAGATACAGCTCCTCATACGCATATGGTACAAAACTAAGAGTAAAAAGAGAATTTTGAATTTTTCAACAATGTTCGCAAAGTTACGAACTCAAAATCATAACAAGGGATAACTTTAAAAACGACAGCAAAATAAAACTCAAAGAAATTTTAAAACGAAGAGAAACCGATAAAGTTTAGAGCTCGCCTTAAAAAATTCAATTCGGTTATTCATAAACCCATTAAGTGTTGTACAGCAGGAATTATGGGATACGAATTATGTTTTCACAGTATGACGAGCAAAATATTGTTAGATTATAGTAGTTTAGTTAACTATAGCGACCCGCCCTCGCTTCGCTTCGGAAACATTAAAACACACATGAAACAAAAAAAAAAAATTAAAAAAATTAAAAAAAAGTAGCCTATGTTCATCAGGGACAATGTCGGCTTCTAATGGAAAAATAATTTTTCAAATCGGTCCAGTAGTTTCGGAGCCTATTCGAAACAAACAAACAAACAAATCTTTCCTCTTTATAATATTATTATATTATATTATATTATATAGTATAGATAAACGATAAGGAATTAGGGTGAAATTATTTAGTTTGTTCTTTTGTTTTTTTTTTTGTGGTGATTGTTTTAGTTAGACTCAATTTAGTTAACTGTAAATGGTAAGAATTTATCTTATTACGTTATACCAAGGAAAACTTATGTTAATGAATACCATGTAATTTGGTTAATGGTAAATAATGAATTCCTGAAAAGGTTTTCCGTATGTTGTCGTGCGATTTTAAATGAAGCTTCCGTTTTTATTAAGATTATGTGGCCTCATAATATAATGATAAGATAGTCCATACACGTGTTAAATAATAGTTTGGCAATATTTGTTATATATTTTAGAACGCATTATATTAAATCATATTCAGTTTTAATTTATCATATATTTTAGAATCATGCTTTTATAGGTAGATCTTTTTTTTTATTGTAACAAATACCTAAGTAGGGTTCACGATTGACGATGGGAATGGTCATGTCATAAGGTTATAAGCTCATTTTTCAAACGAAACTCAACGGCTTCAACCTCGTGTCAAAGAGCAGTTTTTGAGACACTGTTTAATTAAAAATTTTATTGATAACAGATGGGTATACCAACTTAATGTTTCAATAGTAAAAACAAGAATAATAATACCGACTATACTGTTATCGTAGACAGCTTATTCACTAATTCAATTAATCTTCTAGACAAAATCTTCCTTTTGATTAGATGTTTCCCTGGAACCAAAAGAGCCCATCAAAGATTGAAAAAAAAAAAATGAAAAACAACCTGACTCAATACCTATAACCGATTTTACTTAACGTCTCCCAATAAACAGGTTTATTGGTCGTTAACGCAGTTTCACGTTTTATTGTGAGCCATTGTTAAGATGATACGATTTACGGTAGAAACTATAAATCTGTGCCCTTTAATGAATAGATTATTTGATAAATGTGAATCTAAATAAAAGTAAAAAAAAGGGTGCGTGTACTTATGTATGCGCAGAAGAAGTTATACTTTTTTTTTTTTTTTTTTTAAATATTAAATAATTAATAATAAATATTTAACGTTAGTAATTTAATAATATTAAGTATGAATTATATTAAATAATAATTTTGTCATTTATATTACTAAATAATACATACGGATAGTTAACCTCAATTGTATTGGAGCACTTAGGGGGTTGATGAGCAGTTTTTTCACAAATATTTTCTAGTATTAATTAGACTTAACACTTCTGATAATATCACTTCTATAATTCAGACGCACATATAAAATTCGCACTTGTATAATGAAAACAAAATGAAAACACGTGTTTTAAATGTAGAAACTCAAAGCATGTGGATAAATATTATAAATATAAATACACAGTGAACAGAGGCGGCGTGCGTGGCAACATGCGCCACTAACAGAGGTTCCATTTCTGTTTTGTTGGTAGCATTTTTTCTTTAGTGGGCAACTTCATTCCTGTTAATCTTGTGTCACGGTGCGCGCGCATCGTAAAATTTCACTCTCATCAAATTTTTCCTAACTCGCCTAAAGAAGTATAAGTTTAAAAAAATCCGACTCGTTTATATAATTGACACAGCTTTCGCGTTTTTATCGTCAATAAATTATTTCCTTCGTTTCAAACACTTCACAGTTTTCGTGGTAACGAATTAATAATCTTTTAACATATTTGGTTGTTTTTGAAGTCAGATTTTTCTTGCATTAGATGTCTTCAGCTCTAACACTGGGAACAGGCTAAGGCATTGGAGACTTTTCTGTCCTGCCAAATACGCATAAGCTTGCTCATCGCAGCTTGGGTCATTTGAGTCCTTCTCTTGATCTCTCGTTCGCTTCCTCCCTTCTGGTCAGTAAGTAGAGATCCGAGGTAAATAAACTCTCCAACAAATCCTACGTTCAGAGTTCGCCCGTCCTAATGAGTTGACTGGCCCCTATCAATAAGCATGACTTTCGTTTTGAGCTTACTAATTGTACATAAATGTGGTTCAAACCCAAAAGTGCGTCTCGGAGATGTAAATACGACCAGTAAACACGAACCAATCAGCCACAAATAACCTAGCGTCGTTAATGTTGTTCCCTCGTTTACGATCCGGTATTTTTGTTATATTTTACAGGCTCATAGCTTTTACGGTTTTGGGACCATTGCATATTTACCTGTGAATAATAAAAAAGGAATTTAGTACGCGAATTTGTTTTCCGACTTTAGTTTTTTTTTTTTTTTTTTTTATGCAAACATTGTTTCTGTCATGCACACTTCGATTTCGATGTTTTTGATCGAAAACTTGTTAATATTTGAGTTTAAAAAAGCCTTCGAAACATGGCTTCGGCAATTTTATGGTATGATTTTCACGCATCTATATATTAATGCGTGAAGCAAAAACTTTGTACCCCTTTTTACGAAAATTGCGCGGATGGAGGAGTAAGAAATTTCCCACACATAGAGAATGTAGAGAAGGAGTGCAGAATGCTAATATTTTATGTAAACTATGCAGTAATAATACATTAAATGAATAAAAAAACTTTACACACACTAAGATGTATTTGACACACACACACTCGCAGATAGATACTCTTTTTTTATTGTCAAACTTTTGTTATTGCTTAAAGTCTGTGGTTAAACTGAGAATAGGTTATTATAGTTTATCTTTAGTTTGTCTATAGTGTAGTCTTGACGAAATTTTTGATTATAGAAGTAAAGTCTTTGACAATAGAACCATGTTAATGTTCAAAATTATAATTTCAATTAATCATAGCCGAATTTCGACTACTGCGGTACCACTAGTATTAATAGACATGTCCTGTCATTTAATGGATGAAATTATCGGCCCATATACGAGTATTAATTATTATGGCAGTTTCCGACATTAAAATTAAAATGTGTTTAATTTAATCTTGGTAATGTATCAGTACATATCCGATCGTGTATATATTAATTTCAGTGGCTACAATTGTTTATTATTTTGGTGTTTCACACGGATGGATGAGCCAATGATCCAATCGGTCGAAAATAGTTACTGATATTGATAGCCACATGAATTCCGTCACCCATAATGTTGAAGTTTCAACTATATACTGACAGAATAGTTTAAAACTACTAAATAAACTATACACTTATACCAAATTAAAAATAAAACTAGATAATGTAAAAAATCGACCTCAAATCGCGGCGTTCGCAGGATAGGCTGCCCAAGAGGCTTTTTTTTCCACAGGAGAAAATCGCTGGATCCCCACCCGCGCGTCAGGTGGGGTATGTGGGAGTTGACTAAAAACTCCTGCCGCTCACAACCGGCGTCCTAACCCGGACCGGGCCGGAGCCCAGTCGGGGCTATTGAGAGGGCGGGACAGGGTTGACGCAGAGCACATTACATCCATCCCGCCGTCCCATGCCCAAGAGGATGGCGGCGTTTCCCCGTTGAATGGCCAGGCTCAACCTTTGTCCGAAATGCGCGCCAGCCCTAGGATCCCCCGAGACGTCGATGAGGCGTGCGGAAACCTCCTTCAACAACTATTCCCCACCTCAAGCCACACCTCCTCTTTCCGATTTGAAATACGCACTAATAATGTATGCTGGTGAAAATTAAATATTAAATTTAAATCTATATATTAATACGTGAAGCAAAAACTTTGTACCCCTTTTTACGAAAATTGCGGGGACGGAGGAGTATGAAATTTCCCACACTTATAGAGAATATAGAGAAGGAGTGCACAATGCTAATATTTTTTTAAAATAATGCGTAAAAGATACATTAAATCATTAAAGAAAACATTACACACACAGATATGTATATGTACTCTTTGTTTATTGTCAAACTTTATTCAATCCTTAAAGTCTGTAGTCAAATTGAAAATAGGTTAACATTGTTTATCTTTAATATTATTTGTCTATAGTGTAGTCTTGGCGAAATCTGTGATTATAGAAGTATAATGATTATATAAGTCTTTGACAATACAACCATAATAATGTTTAAACTTATAATTTCAATTAATTATAGTCGAATTTCGACTACTGCGGGACCACTAGTTATTTTAATATCATATTATGCCACTGCGAACGTTTTTTTTAAATACTATTTATCTAAGTTCGTAATGTGTCTTGACTTACATATCGATGGGCTATTTGTTTTAAGCGACATTTTTGCAAATTCACAGTAGAGTTAATAAAGTTTAAAATTTGGAAAAAAATATCATAACAAAAAACTCCTTCAGCTATTTCAATGAAGTAAACTCAATTGAAGTTCAATTAAAAACATCGAACTGTTAATGCCAATACCAAACAAAACTTACCTTTAACAATAATTACAAAGATAAATGTCGCGTATTAAGCGAAATGTCGCTTAAACCAAAAACCCTTTCACCCCTTGATATGTATTTACATGTTAATAAAAACTAAAAAAAATGCTAAATTTAAATGTGTATAATTTGTAGTGCGTATTTAAAGTATCAGCTACCGGGCAGCTTGGAAGAGTATAATGTTACACGCTGGGGTTCGGGATAAATATAATTCCACCAAAGTACAACTAAAAACTGTATTCAACACTTTGAACACTCAGCAAACACTTTAAAAATCTCAATTCGCTTCTTCCGCTTCGCTTCAGGTGATCCGTTCGCTGTTTCGCTTCGAGTAGTTTCGATTACGGACTGACTGCGTACCATCCCTGCAGCGCTTTTATAGTCGATACCACATCCCTAGAATTATCGAGAGTATTCCACACATATCTAGTATTGTGCTTCCGCTATCTGACAATAGATGGCGTTGTACTTCTCGAGCGCTCTAGGTGCTACTAGATCCTTCGATATTCGTTCAACTATTCGGCGACAGAGGGCGTTACTCTTACTGGCGTAACAATAATATTAATTTACGTATGTGATGGTTAGACGATAATCAATTATATATATTTTACTTTCAAACTATATTTAAAAACGCGACATTTTAAAAAATCGAGTTTGTGGTTTTAATTCGTCGTGGTCTAAAGGATAAGTCGTCCGGTGCATTAGTGTTGAGCGATGCACAGGTGTTCAAATCCCGCAGGCGGGTACCGATTTTTCTAATGATATACTTACTCAACAAATGTTCACGATGGACTTCAACGGTGAAGGAATAACATCGTGTAATAAAAATCAAACTTGCAAAATTATAATTTGCGTAGTTACCGGTGTTAGTGAGTGTTGTGAGTACGCCCGGGTAGGTACCACTACCCTGCCTATTTCTGCCGTAAAGCAGTAATGCGTTTCGGTTTGAAGGGTGGGGCAGCCGTTGTAACTGTACTGAGACCTTAGAACTCATATCTCAAGGTGTGTGGCAGCATTTACGTTGTAGATGTCCATGGGCTCCGGTAACCATTTAACACCAAGTAGGCCGTGAGATCGTCTACCTATTTAAGCAATAAAAAAAATTTCAGCGCCCAATCTTCTTAGACACTCGTAGTATGTTTATAGTATGAGCAATTAATATTATTCTAAATTTGAACGAAGCCCTATGTTTCAGACCAAAAACTTTCGAGTATTAAATTCGGAAGCTCCGTGCTAGTTTCCAAGTTGTGTTGCTTATTAGCGAAGTTGTCTACTTCTCGGCTGTGTTCGCACCGAGCCACCGCAATATTGTAGTGTTCAATAATCTACGAAATTGGAATGTAAACTTATTGAATACATACATCTATCTCACTCTAATTGAAATACTTAAGAATGAAAACGAACGGGACAGAAGATGAAAATTCAAATATATATATACAATTCGAATTGTTGGTTTTGTATGTAGTTTTCAAGATGTTGTTTGTTTAATGGTGGTCGTATTTTGGGTACGGTACGTGGAGTGGCGATTTGTTTTTATAATTTAATTAAGGAGATATTTTGTGTGAACGAGTTTTTTTTTGCGTAGGTGGGTGGACGAGCTCACAGCCTACCTGGGGTTAAGTGGTTACCGGAGCCCATAGACATCTACAACGTAAATTCCGCTACCCGCCTTGAAATATGAGTTCTAAGGTCTCAGGATAATTCAAATCATTTTCTAATCATGTATATCGAATACATCATAGCCAATTTAAGGTGATTACCTCATGTTGACTATTTTCTTTTCTTTATCTAGATGATGAGGCAATGGCACATGTGCTGACAAATACAAAGCTCATGCACATAATGATCTATAAGTATCAGGACTTCAGTTCCGAAGCTAAAGAGTTAATTTTCATCAAATTTCCATCTACATATTTTCAATAACAAAACAGAAACTACTTTTGACGTGACAATGTCTTATAATTCGGTGGAGCCGGCTGCACGCACGAAAAAACATGACTCATGCGGCGTTACCTCGCTCTGAAGCATTCCATTTAAGGCTTGAAGTGCAAGCGAGAGTGCGCAACGAGCGACAAAGAGGCACAATCGTCCTCCGCGTTCAGCAGCGTTCGACATCTGTCTCCTACTTGAGTGAGCGATGCATCCGCGTGGACAGCTGCTATACATTAATACATTTACATGTTTTCGTCAAGTATGAAGTTCAGTGAAAAGTGAATGTGGTGTCAATTGTCCATACAAAATATGTATCAAACAAATAAAATTAAAATTGTCTTTTAAAAAATGAAACCATTCTATCAGTATTTTCTTATGACGTTGTCACGTTCAACTATCGTCAGTAAACCGACTTTACAGAATACCGATTTTTTTTATGGTTTAAATTTGCATTTTTTAATGTCACTACAGTATTTCTGACTTTTCGAATACTTTACCGTTTTCATAATCACGGACGACACGGTCTGTCGCGTATAATGAAAACAAACGCTAAGATTAAACCATTAAAGCACACTTTCATTTATGGCTACGATTTGTACAACACACAAAATTGACCGCACAAAAAATCCTTACCATTGTCACGTTTAAAATTGAAAATATTCAAGGCAGCTCTATGTATATACCAACAAAACTGCTAAACTTTAAACGCACGACTAACTATCCGTGTATAATCCGGGGTAGAGCAGAGGGTCAGACCAAATATTTGTCTTACAGAAAATCCCTTTATGGCCCCTTTGACCCAACACGTGTAGATTATGATAGGTACAAGAGCAATTTGCATTGGATTTTAGGTCGCCGTTCCATAAAACATTTTAATTTTGGGGATATAAGGTTCTCCGTGAAATATTTTGTGAATGCATTTCTATCGGTCGACTTAAGTAAAGTTCTGAATTAAATACTGCTGTAAAATCTATTCCTTCTTTTATCTAGCTTATTGTCAATGTTAATTGGGGTCTTTCTCGTGCATCTTGGGTAGTCCATGATGACGTATTGTGCTCTTTTAAGCCTCTCTCAGCGTCTTCTTTGTCTCCACCTTGTCCCACTAGGTGTGGTCGGCACAGCGAATTTTTGTATTCCATTCTCCTCAATCAGCTGTTATCTCAACACTCACTCCTCTCTCTCTCATATCGTCATTTACACACTCCATCCATGTCTTCTTCGGTCGAACTCTTCCCCCTCTACCTTGCACTACCATTTCCATACACCTCCTAGTCTTAAGCATCTCCTGTCTCCGCATCACATGTCCATACTACGCTAACCGTCCGCTTTTTTCTTTTAAGCCTCTCTTTGAAGCAGCCACAAAGAAGCTAGTCTGTTTCCTGTTCATTACATGTTAATTTTGAGGACTATTTTAACTGAGTAGCTAACTTCTCGTCGCATAGTGTGACGATATTATCTAAGTCTGGTTTCTTTAATCTTGTCAGTGATTGAAGATACTTTGAAAGATATTCTTACGTCGTCCGTCCATCTGAGTGTTATTCGGGCTCCTTCAGAATTGTTTTTTTTCTCCTACCTACGCCGAAAGTTCGGTTTTCCTCCCGCTGTACAGGGAAGAAAGTCTAACTTCTCCTCCCGCTGTACAGGGAAGAAAGTGTAACTTTTCGTCCCTGGGTACTGACAAATGCGCATGCGCGTTAGTATCTACGTCTGCTCTCACGCACCTAAAATTCTCCGCCATTGTTGTGCTCGGGTAATTTGCAATATTGTGTGTAGTGTAAAAGTGAAATAAACAAAAGGCAATAAAATTTAATAGTGAAGTATTAAACAAAGATGAGTTCATTAGAAAGTTCTTATTCAATTAGTAGTAGTTTATTAAAAATTAAAAAAACAGTTGAATTGTTTTTTTACGAGCAAACACGCCAACAAAATTGGCAAAACTGGCAAACAAAATGTACTATTTTTTGTGTAGATCGTTGAAAAAGCTTGACGGCCACTNGTGCAGAAATCATTCGCTAATTTTATGTATCCAGTTTCAGCTATAGTGACTTTTCCATCACCGATATCTAAGAGTTGTTTAGAGAATGTTTCAGCGGATGGATCTTGAAGCAATTGAACGCGCATATTTACTTTCAGCTGTACTATTTCAACATTACGCCACAATGTCGATGATTTTAAGCAGGCGTTGATTTCATCAGGGTATGTTGAACGTGGAATGACGGGAAGTGTTTGTCTGAAGTCACCTGAAAGGACTAACAGAGTGCCACCAAATAGTTTGTCGTTGTTTTTAATATCTTTCAATGTCCTGTTCAACGCCTCAAGCGAATGTTTGTGTGCCATGGTACATTCATATTTTCCACTCTAAACACCGCCATGTCATTGCCTTTATGGACATAATTGCAAATGTATTTGATGCTCTTCACAGAGCTGCAAAACTCAACATTAATATGAGCATTGTATGTTTTGCTCAGCAGGGGCGAATATGGCACGACCCAACGATTATCAATATCAATGTCTGTGTTGCTGATGTTTATAATAAATGATTGTCCGCCATTATCTGGATTCCTTCGACGATATATTGGATATCCGTCGACATCTGTGATTGTATCGTTAGTGAAATCTTCTTCTTTTTTTGTACTTTTTCCATCTGACATGCAAGGCGATGAACTAAAAATGTTTAACTACTACGCTTGAAGCATAAACACTAATAATAGCCGAAAACTGTAGAGATAACATCCCTACTCCGTGCTGTTTACTGGGTCAGAAGTGACACCTGTAGACATCTGGCGGGGATAACTAATTAAATGACGATTGATCAGTTTTCGACCAGAGAGGAAAAATGATTAAATTACTAAAATGGCTATTAAAAATAAGGGTTGATCGTAGAAGGGTGAAAATTGAGGATTGTATGTATTTTTGTATGTTGTATCATAAAAAAATAGAAATTAAAAATTTTGTCTAAAAATTAAAAAAAAAATTTAGGGCTGGACTACCCCTAACATTTAGGGGGATGAAAAATAGATGTTGGCTGATTCTCATAGATACCGGATAAGCACAAAAAATTTCATCAAAATCGGTCAAGCCGTTTCGGAGGAGTATGGCAACGAAAACTGTGACACGAGAATTTTATATATTAGATAGATATAGATTTATAATATTAGTACAGATAAACGATAAGGAATTAGGGTGAAATTCTTTAGTTTTTTTTAGTTAACTATAAACGATAAGGAATTAGGTTTTTTTTTTTGTTTTTTTTTTTTTGTGGTGATTGTTTTAGTTGGAGTCAATTTAGTTAACTGTAAATGATAAGAATTTATCTTATAACGTTGTACCAAGGAAAACTTATGTTAATGAATACCATGTAATTTGGTTAATGGTAAATAATGAATTCCTGAAAACGTTTTCCGTATGTTGTCGTGCGATTTTAAATGAAGCTTCCGTTTTTATTAAGATTATGTGGCCTCATAATATAATAAGATAGTCCATACACGTGCTAAATAATAGTTTGGCAATATTTGTTATATATTTTAGAACGTGTTATATTAAATCATATTCAGTTTAAATCTTTCTTATATTTTAGAATCATGCTTTTATAGGTAGATCTTTTTTTTTTATTGTAACAAATACCTAAGTAGGGTTCACGATTGACGATGGGAATGGTCATGTCATAAGGTTTTAAGCTCATTTTTCAATCGAAACTCAACGGCTTCAACCTCGTGTCAAAGAGCAGTTTTTTAAAAGCACTGTTAAATTAAAAATTTAATTGATAAAAGATGGGTATACCAACTTAAGCCTTCGTCAAACAGAACGCGTACTTATAATTGACTAGATGAGTCTAACGCTCTTTGACGCAACGCGTTCGCCAAATCATAGCGCCTTTCGATATCAGTGTGAAAATTTAAAAGTATTAAGAAATCGAGTGATTCAGATGTGACATTGTATAAGCATGGGTATTTTCTAACTATTTATATCATTTTTCGGGCATTATCTAGTATTTTAATACGCATTCACTCGGACGCTAAAATAAAATTTGTAACAAATTAGTACGCCTGACGTCAAAGCGCCCTAACGCCGCGACAGAGCGCTGAGTACTTATAGCGCTGGGGCTCTGTTTGACGGTATGTTACCATAGTTGTACAACACATCTCGGCGTCATAGCGCGGCGTCAGTTTAGCGCTCTGACGCGCGCTAATTACGCGTTCTGTTTGACGAAGGCTTTAATGTTTCAATAGTAAAAACAAGAGTAATAATACCGACTACACTGTTATCGTAGACAGCTAATTCACCAATTCAATTAATCTTCCAGACAAAATCTTCCTTTTAATTAGATGTTTCCCTGGAACCAAAAGAGCCTATCAAAGATTGAAAAAAAATAATGAAAAACAACCTGACTCAATACCTATAACCGATTTTACTTAACGTCTCCCAATAAACAGGTTTATTGGTCGTTAACGCAGTTTCATGTTTTATTGTGAGCCATTGTTAAGATGATACGATTTACGGTTGAAACTATAAATCTGTGTCCTTTAATGAATAGATTATTTGATAAATGTGAATCTAAATAAAAGAAAAAAAAATCCGACTCGTTCATATAATTGACACTGCGCGTTTTTATCGTCATTAAATTATTTGCTTCGTTTCAAACACTTCACAGTTTTCGTGGTACCGAATTAATAATATTTTAACATATATTTGGTTGTTTTTCGAAGTCAGATTTTTCTTGCATTAGATGTCTTCAGCTTTAACACTAGGAGCAGGCATTGGGGACTTTTCTGTCCCGCCAAATACGCGTAAGCTTGCTCATCGCAGCTTTGGCCATTTGAGTCCTTCTCTTGATCTCCCGTTCGCTTCCTCCCTTCTGGTCAGTAAGTAGAGATCCGAGGTAAATAAACTCTCCAACAAATCCTACGTTCAGAGTTCGCCCGTCCTAATGAGTTGACTGGCCCTATCAATAAGCATGACTTTCATTTTGAGCTTACTAATCGTACATAAATGTAATTCAAACCCAAAAGTGCGTCTCGGAGATGTAAATACGACCAGTAAACACGAACCAATCAGCCACAAATAACCTAGCGTCGTTAATGTTGTTCCCTCGTTTACGATCCGGTATTTTTGTTATATTTTACAGGCTCATAGCTTTTACGGTTTTGGGACCATTGCATATTTACCTTTGAATAATAAAAAGGAATTTAGTACGCGAATTTGTTTACCGACTTTATTTTTTTTATTTTTTATGCAAACATTGTTTCTGTCATGCACACTTCGATTTCGATATTTTTCATCGATAACTTGTTAATATTTGAGTTTAAAAAAGCCTTCGAAATCTGGCTTCGGCATTTTTATGGTTTGGTGTGATTTTCACGCATCTATATAATAATATTATTGCGTGAAGCAAAAACCTTGTACCCCTTTTTACGAACATTGCGCGGACGGAGTAGTATGAAATTTCCCACACTTATAGAGTATATAGAGAAGGAGTGCAGAATGTTAATATTTTATGTAAAATATGCATTAATAATACATTAAATCATTAAAAAAAAACATTACACACACTACGATGTATTTGACACACACACACTCACAGATAGATACTCTTTGTTTATTGTCAAACTTTTGTTATTGCTTAAAGTCTGAGGTCAAATTGAGAATAGATTGATATTGTTTATCTTTAATATTATATGTCTATAGTGTAGTCTTGACGAAATTCGAGATTATAGAAGTAAAGTCCTTGACAATAGAACCATAATACTGTTCAAAATTATAATTTCAATTAATCATAGTCGAATTTCGACTACTGCGGAACCACTAGTATTAATAGACATGTCCTGTCATTTAATGGATGAAATTATCGGCCCATATACGAGTATTAATTATTATGGCAGTTTCCGACATTAAAATTAAAATGTGTTTAATTTAATCTTGGTAATGTATCAGTACATATCCGATCGTGTATATATTAATTTCAGTGGCTACAATTGTTTATTATTTTGGTGTTTCACACGGATGGATGAGCCAATGACCCAACCGGTCGAAAATAGTTACTGATATTGATAGCCATATGAATTCCGTCACCTATAATATTGAAGTTTCAACTATATACTGACAGAATAGTTTAAAACTACTAAATAAACTATACACTTATACCAGACTAAAAATAAAACTAGATAATGTAAAAAATCGACCTCAAATCGCGGCGTTCGCAGGATAGGCTGCCCAAGAGGCTTTTTTTTTCCACAGGAGAAAATCGCTGGATCCCCACCCGCGCGTCAGGTGGGGTATGTGGGAGTTGACTAAAAACTCCTGCCGCTCACAACCGGCGTCCTACCCCGGACCGGGCCGGAGCCCAGTCGGGGCTATTGAGATGGCGGGAAAGGGTTGACGCAGAGCACATTACATCCATCCCGCCGTCCCATGCTCAAGAGGCTGGCGGCATTTCCCCCTTGAATGGCCAGGCTCAACCTTTGTCCGAAATGCGCGCCAGCCCTAGGATCCCGCGAGGCGTCGATGAGGCGTGCGGAAACCTCCTTCAACAACTATTCCCCACCTCAAGCCACACCTCCTCTTTCCGATTTGAAATACGCACTAATAATGTATGCTGGTGAAAATTAAATATTAAATTTAAATCTATATATTAATACGTGAAGCAAAAACTTTGTACCCTTTTTACGAAAATTGCGGGGACGGAGGAGTATGAAATTTCCCACACTTATAGAGAATATAGAGAAGGAGTGCACAATGCTAATATTTTTTTAAAATAATGCATAAAAGATACATTAAATCATTAAAGAAAACATTACACACACTGCCATGTATTTGACACACACAGATATGTATTTGTACTCTTTGTTTATTGTCAAACTTTATTTAATCCTTAAAGTCTGTAGTCAAATTGAAAATAGGTTAACATTATTTATCTTTAATATTATTTGTCTATAGTGTAGTCTTGGCGAAATCTGTGATTATAGAAGTATAATGATTATATAAGTCTTTGACAATATAACCGTAATAATGTTCAAACTTATAATTTCAATTAATTATAGTCGAATTTCGACTACTGTGGGACCACTAGTTATTTTAATATCATATTATGCCACTGCGAACGTTTTTTTTTTTGTCTAAGTTCGTAATATGTCTTGACTTACATATCGATGGGCGAAAGACTATTTGGTTTAAACGACATTTTTGCAAATTCACAGGAGTCATTTAAAGTTTAAAATTTGGAAACACAAATATCACAACAAAAAACTTCTTCAGCTATTTCAATGAAGTAAACTCAATTGAAGTTCAATTAAAAACATCGAACTGTTGATGCCAATACCAAACAAAACGTACCTTTAATAATAATTACAAAGATAAATGTCGCGTATTAAGCGAAATGTCGCTTAAACCAAAAACCCTTTCAGCTCTTGATATGTATTTACATGTTAATAAAAACTTAAAAAAAAATGCTAAATTTAAATGTGTATAATTTGTAGTGCATATTTAAAGTATCAGCTACCTGGTAGTTTGGAAGATTATAATAGTAATTTACGTATGTGATGGTTAGAAAATAAACAATTATACATTATTTTACTTTTAAACTACATTTAAAAACGATCAAGTTCGCGGTTTTAAGTTGTCGTGGTGTAAAGGATAATACGTCCAGTGCCTTCGTGTTGAGCGATGCAACGGTGTTCGAATCGCACAGGCGGGTATCAATTTTTCTAGTGAAATATAATGTCCGTGATAGGGGGGGCGCTGGAAAGACACGGAGTGCCCCCCTACCTTCGCCGACTGGTGGGTTCCTACTCGGAGGACAGATCGGTCACGTGTACCGGACACGGTGGGATCGTGCACAAGTACCCGGTCTGCTCGTCTTGCCGTCGGCAAAATCAGGTGATTGGGCCTCGACGTGGCGCTCAGTAAATCCGAGGCCATGTGGTTCCACAGGCCTCGGAGAGTGCAGCTTGTCGATGCCCATATCGTGATTGGAGGCGTCCGTATCAGAGTCGGGGTGCAGTTGAAGTACCTCGGCCTCATTCTGGACAGTCGTTGGACCTTCCGTGTTCACTTTCAGAACCTGATTCCTCGTTTGTTGGGGGTGGCCGGCGCGTTAAGCCGGCTTCTTCCCAACATCGGGGGGCCTGACCAGGTGACGCGCCGTTTCTATACGGGGGTGGTGCCGTCAATGGCCTTATACGGGGCGCCCGTGTGGGGCCAGTCTCTGGCCGTGGGGGTAGCGAAGTTGCTGCAACGGCCGCAACGCACCATCGCGGTCAGGGTCATCCGTGGTTATCGCACCATCTCTTTCGAGGCGGCGTGTGTACTGGCTGGGACGCCGCCTTGGGTCCTGGAGGCGAAGGCGCTCGCCACTGACTATCAGTGGCGGGCTAACCTTCGTGCCCGGGGCGTGGCGTGCCTCAGCCCCAGCGTGGTTAGAGCGCGGAGGGCCCAATCTAGGCGGTCCGTGCTGGAGTCATGGTCCAGGCGGCTGGCCGATCCTTCGGCTGGTTGTAGGACCGTTGAGGCGATTCGCCCGGTTCTTGTGAACTGGGTGAATCGTGACAGAGGACGCCTCACTTTCCGGCTCACGCAGGTGCTCACTGGGCATGGTTGCTTCGGTGAGTTCCTGCACCGGATCGGAGCCGAGCCGACGGCAGAGTGCCACCATTGTGGTTGTGACTTGGACGCGGCAGAGCATACGCTCGTCGTCTGCGCCGCCTGGGAGGGGTGGCGCCGTGTCCTCGTCGCAAAAATAGGAAATGACTTGTCGTTGCCGAGTGTTGTGGCATCGATGCTCGGTGACGACGAGTCATGGAAGGCGATGCTCGACTTCTGCGAGTGCACCATCTCGCAGAAGGAGGCGGCGGGGCGCGTGAGAGACGCACAGGCCCGCCGCCGTCGAGCGGGGGCCAGGGAGGCGGATCTCGCCCAAGCCCTGGCCTTCTAAGTGTTTCGGGTCTCCCTGACATGGCGAAGGGGGCCCAAGAAGACGAAGTGCAAGCTGCTCTGCACGCGTTTTATGCATGAGCATCCGGGTGATGGAAGGCCGGCTATCCTCAACCCACGCTGGTTCTGATCCAGCGGGGTATTCCGTAGGATAGACCATTCTAACCGGCGCCATCTAGGCGGGCTTCGGACAGCCTGCCGACCGAGAGGGCTGGTGGTCGTGGCGCCGACGACCGCCAGTCCGGCGTCCCGAGGGGCAGGGTGATGGGAGAGATGTGCTTCGCACTAAACGCTTCACTTTCCCCCCCTTTGCCTTTTCATGAGCTCTGTCTCATGCGAGGTTTGGATGCTAGTTGTTGAGCGACAGGAGGCTTTAGTCGGATCGACTCCTACATGCCCCGCTCTCCATCCCCAGTGGAGGGTGGGAGTCCGGCGATTTCCTACTGACCAAAAAAAAAAGTGAAATATAATACGTACTTAATAAATGTTCATGATTGACTTCCACGGTGAAGGAATAACATCGTGTAATAAAAATCATAATTATAATTTGCGTAGTTATTGGTGGTAGGACCTCTTGTGAGTCCGCACGGATAGGTGCCACCACCCTGCCTATTTATGCCATGAAGATGTAATGCGTTTCTGTTTGAAGGGTGCGGCAACCGCCAAAAATATAAAAAAGCCCACCTTGAGATATAAGTTCTAAGGTCTCAAGTATAGTTACAGCGGCTGCCCCCGGACATCTTACGCTATTTATCATTATAATTAATTTATTTTATTTTTTATTTATTTATTTAATACAAGGAGAAGCAACTGCCAACTAACATAATAATATAACAAATAATAAACGTGAATATGCAGGCAAGGAGAATTAATTACAAATCGCATGGTAAACAGTAGACGACGTCGCCCTAAACACGTCATTTCGGATCCTCCTGATCCGCTAAAGGTGCTTTTACCTTGAGGCATACAACGCGGGACCTCATACAACGCGGGACCTCATACAACGCGAGACCTCATACAACGCGGGACCTCATACAACGCGAGACCTCATACAACGCGAGACCTCATACAACGCGGTCTTGGTGATCGGTGCACGGTCTTGGTGAAACTGGAAAGGACTTCGTTAATTCTTATTGGTGGTAGGACCTCTTGTGAGTCCGCGCTGGTAGGTACCACCGCCCTGCCTATTTCAGCCGTGAAGCAATAATGCGTTTCGGTTTGAAGGGTGGGGCAGCCGTTGTAACTATACTGAGACCTTAGAACTTGTCTCAAGGTGGGTGGCGCATTTACGTTATAGATGTCTATGGGCTCCAGTAACCACTTAACACCAGGTGGGCTGTGAGCTCGTCCACCCATCTAAGCAATAGATAAAAATAAACCCTTCAAACCGAAACGCATTACTGCTTCACGACCGAAAATAGGCAGGGTGGTGGCACCTACCCGTGCGGACTCATAAGATGTCCTACCACCAGTAAGTAGGTGGCGGCATTTGCGTTGTAGATGTCTATGGGATCCGGTAACCACTTAACGCCAGGAGAGCTGTGACTAGTCCACCCATCTAAGCAATAAAAAAAAAAAGAAAAAAGCGTACAATCTTCATTTAGACACTCGTAGTATGTTATAGTATGAGCAATTGATATTATTCTAAATTTGCACGAAGCCCTATGTTTCAGACCAAAAACTTTCGAGTATTAAATTCGGAAGCTCTGTGCTAGTTTCCAAGTTGTGTTGCTTATTAGCGAAGTTGTCTACTTCTCGGCTCTGTTCGCACCGAGCCACCGCAATATTGTAGTGTTCAATAATCTACGAAATTGGAATGTAAACTTATTGAATACACACATCTATCTCACTCTAATTGAAATACTTAAGAATGAAAACGAACGGGATAGAAGATGAAAATTCAAATCTATATAATAATATATACAATTCGAATTGTTGGTTTTGTATGTAGTTTTCAAGATATTGTTTGTTTAATGGTGGTCGTATTTTGGGTACGGTACGTGGAGTGGCGTTTTGTTTTTATAATTTAATTAAGGAGATATTTTGTGTGAACGAGTTTTTTTTTGCGTAGGTGGTGGCGGTGGACGAGCTCACAACTTACCTGGTGTTAAGTGGTTACCGGAGTCCATAGACATCTACAACGTAAATGCCGCCACCCATCTTAAGATATGAGTTCTAAGGTCTCAGTTTTTACAGTAAAGTTGTTTTACAATACAGTTGATCTAAAAAATACAGTATATATCGAAGACATTACAGCCAATTTAAGGTGATTGTCTCATGATGATGATGAGACAATGGCACATGTGCTGACAGATACGAAGCTCATGCACATAACGATCTAAAAGTATCACGATTTCAATTCCGAAGCTAAAGAGTTTATTTTCATCAAATTTCCATCTACATATTTTCAATAACAAAACAAAAACTACTTATCTAAATGGTTTAAATTCGCATTTTTTAATGTCACTACAGTATTTCCGGCTTTTGGAATACTTTACCGTTTTCATAATCATGGACGACACGGTCCGTCGCGTATAATGAAAACAAACCCTAAGATTAAACCGTTAAAGCACACTTTTATTTATGGCTACGATTTAACACACAAAATTGACCGCACAAAAAATCCTTACCATTGTCACGTTTAAAATTGAAAATATTCAAGGCAGCTATGTATGTACCAACAGAACTGCTAAACTTTAAACGCACGACTAACTATCCGTGTATAATCCGGGGTAGAGCAGAGGGTCAGACCAAATATTTGTCTTACAGAAAATCCCTTTATGGCCCCTTTGACCCAACACGTGTAGATTATGATAGGTACAAGAGCAATTTGCATTGGATTTTAGGTCACCGTTCCATAAAACATTTTAATTTTGGGGATATAAGGTTCTCCGTGAAATATTTTGTGAATGCATTTTTATCGGTCGACTTATGTAAAGTTCTAAATTAAATACTGCTGTAAAATCTATTCCTTCTTTTATCTGCCTTATTGTCAATGTTATTTGGGGTCTTTCTCGTGCATCTTGGGCTGTCCATGATGACGTATTGTGCTCTTTTAAGTCCCAGTTTTTTTCTTTGTCTCCATCTTATCCCACTAGGTGTGGTCAGCACAGCGAATTTTTCTATTCCATTCCCTTCTATCAGCTGTAATCAGCTTCCATCAGCTCTCTCATATCGTCATTCACACACTCCATCCATTTCTTCTTCGGTTGACCTCTTCCCCCTCTACCTTGCACTACCATTTCCATACATCTGCTAGTCATATGCATCTCCTGTCTACGCATCACATGTCCATACTACGCTAACCGTCCGCTTTTTTTTCTTTTAAGCCTCTCTCTGAAACAACCGCAAAGAAGCTGGTCTGCTTCCTGTTTGTTATATGTTAATTTTGAGGACTATTTTAATTGAGTAGCTAACTTCTCGTCGCATAGTGTGGCGATATTATCAAGTCTGTTTTCTTTAATCTTGTCGGTGATTGACGATACTTTGAAGGATATTCTTACGTCGTCCGCCCAGCATATGACATCTGAGTGTTATTCAGGCTCCTTCAGAATTGTTTTTTTCTCCTACCTACGCCGAAAGTTCGGTTTTCCTCCCGCTCTACAGGAAATAAAGTCTAACTTCTCCTCCCGCTCTACAGGGAAGAAAGTGTAACTTTTCCTCCTTGGGTACTGACAAGTGCGCATGTGCGTTAGTTTCTACGTCTGCTCTCACGCATCTAAAATTCTCCGCCATTTTTGTGCTCGGGTAATTTGCAATATTGTGTTTAGTGTAAAAGTGAAATAAACAAAAGGCAATAAAATTTAATAGTGAAGTATTAAACAAAGATGAATTCATCGGAAAGTTCCTATTCAATTAGTAGTAGTTTATTTAAAAATTAAAAAACAGTTAAATTGTTTTTTTATGAGCAAATACGCAAACAAAATTGGCAAAAGTGGCAAACAAAACGTACTATTTATTGTGTAGATTGTTGAAAAAGCTTGACGGCCACTTGGCGTTAGGTGATTACCGCAGTACATAAAAGCCGAAATCTCAATAATAACGTTTGTGCCTCACTAACAAAAATCCGATAGCCGAGACCTCAATACAATACAAATATTGTACATTCCATAAATCGGATCGGATCGATTCGGATTGTATCGATAATCGTAACACCTTCATTGTCGGTAACCGTTATTGCGTGTTTATTTGATTTGAGCGCGTTTTTTTCGTAGTCGGGTTACCTCGGTGATTGCAATTAATTATTATTTTATGTAACCGTTTCCATTTTATTAATGCTGTCAATTAGCCAGCGTAATGCTGAAGTAGGGGTTCGTAAGTACGATGATATTACCGCCATCCGTTCGAAATTTAATATTTTAATAACATCGAATTAAGGTCTACCATTGCATGCACGTTTTAACTTAAGTGATAGACTAACATTGGGTAGGTGGTGATCTCATATGCTCATTTATGTTACTGAAATCACTGAAGAGTTCTGCTCACTGCTATCCATGTGTGTAGAATAAAGTGACAAATTAGCATTAGATTTTTAAACAGAGAGTTTAAATAAAAATTTTTTTATTGCTCAGATGGATGGACGAGCTCACAGCCCACCTGGTGTTAAGTGGTTACTGGAGCCCATGGGCATCTATAACGTAAATGCCCCACCCACTTTGATGTATAAGTTCTAAGATCTCCGTATAGTTACAACGGCTGCCCTACCCTTCAAACCGAAACGCATTACTGCTTCACGGCAGAAATAGGCGGGGTGGTGGTACCCACCCGCGCGGACTCCCAAGAGGTCCACCAGTAATTACGCAAATTATAATTTTGCGGGTTTCATTTTTATTACACGATGTTATTCCTTCACCGTGGAAGTCAATCGTGAACATTTGTTGAGTACGTATTTCATTAGAAAAATTGGTACCCGCCTGCGGGATTCGAACACCGGTGCATCGCTTCAACACGAATGCACCGGACGTCTTATCCATTAAGCCACGACGACTTCAAAGATTCCTTTTAGAATCATGACTATCGAGCCTTTAATATTCTAAGGTACTCTACTTTGGTACTCACGAGTGATTCAACATTTATCATTTGCTTTTGGACTTGAATACGTTTGTCCATATATGCTGGGAAAAAACCAGTGTTCTATTTTCTTGTTCCTTGTTAAACACGTAAACCCTTTATATCGCATAATAGTCTGGTTTTAATGGTATGCCCTTGTAGTGGGTACGCCCGCGCCCGTCGTTATCTTTATGCGTCCTGTAGCACCTTTAACGCTCTGTTAGACTCGTGCTCTTCTCCAGGTGACATTTGAGAACCGTCCTTATTATTATCGAGATTAGAGTTCATTTAACTCTGGTTGTGTGATAGTTAAGCTTTTTTTTTTGAATCGTATTAAATTGTTTTCCATTGAGAAAATGTGCGTTATATTATAAATAATGGTTTTGATTTTAATGCAGTCAAATTTTGTATCTGTACTTTGAAACTAAAGTGTTATTTGTAATTTCGAACGTGAGGAGCATTGTAGAGATGGTGAGTTTCGTCATTAAGCCCTTTTTAAGTAAGATTTAAGCAGCTACGGTTATAGAGATAATAAAGAGACTATCGTCGCACATTGTCATAAAATTTTAATCTTCGATTCGGCGTAGACAACTGTGACCTTATAGTCCATAAAATCGTATGATTTATTTCCTATAAAAATAATTAGGATGCTAATAATTGCTTGTACAGCCTTAGAATATGTCCCGCCTGCCACCGCCAACCGGGATTTTTATTTATATTGAACATCCAAAAAATATGAAAAACATTGAATCTAAAATGTTCACGCGAGCGGTGCTTAGAAATTGACGGAAGAGTTTGGGGATGTCACAAATAACCTTAAGGGTCGAAGTATCGGGCTTATCTATGACCAGCCTTGCAAAAAATAAGATAGGACTAGGGATGAGAGTTGAGTGGTAGTAATTGAGGTGGCCCGGGACACTTACCCGTCTATACCCGGATAGGATGAACATTCTTCTGCCCTTAAAATATTTGCACTGGTAAGCTCGCGGGAATCGTTGCGTTCTTGTCAAACAAAAACTAAGCGAATTAGTCGTAAATGATTGAGCTCAGATATTTTCATGAATCCTTCATTGATACGTCATCACTCTGAGAAGAATTACATGGAAATTTCAGTCTTCGTGCCACGTATAAACAAGGTTCAATGTCAAATAGCGATCAAGCTAAAATTCGTTATTCTCTGACGCTCGCAAAACAAGGACAACGGAAAAGTTCCAAAAACATTTTTGTTGTGAAAATTTTATATCGAACTTCTTGTTTACAAGTTGCGTTTTATTTGGATACTTTTTTTGAATAAGCGCTTAATTTACATTATTTCTGTAAAAATATCTCGTAAGGACGTTGATGGATAAAAATACGTATTGAAACATACAGAATGTAGGCAGATCGTTGCGGAAGCAGAACCGGAAATAAACTCATTTCGGAACGTGAAGAATAGCATTTACAGTCGAAATTAATTTTAAAAATAAGTGTGTTAAGTTCTATAATTCGTGAACCCGCAATGTAACTCGAAACAGCAACGTAAGGCGAATGGCCAGCAGTCTCTCTCGCCTTCTTTTGATGCCACAGATCCCGTTCATTAACTTATGATATACTAGCTTTTACCCTCGACTCCGTCCGCGTGGAATAGTTACTTTAGCATAACGCTAAATTTTACCCCCACTTCATTTACGTAGAAAGTGAAAAAAGCTTTTAATTATAGAATGTAAAGGAGGTATTTACACCTCGATTGTGAAACATTCTTTATTGGTGTTCCACTTGTATTGGTTGTACGGTGATGTTATATCCTGTAGCCTTCCTCAATAAATGGGCTATCTAATACTGGAAGAATTTTTCAAATCGGACCAGTAGTTCCTGAGATTAGCGCGTTCAAACAAACAAACTCTTCAGCTTTATAATATCAATAAAGTATAGATTTGTAGAAAAACACATTAGTTAAATGCAAAAGTGTTTTTTTGTGGTTTTGTCTATGGAAATACAAGCTGCTCGGACTGTCTTCTTTTACGTTTTATTTTTATCTAATAATAGCCGTATGATACATATATTACAATCAAAATAGTTTATTAATTTTAACGAGAAAAAAGGTAACAGAATATTTGTGAGTATTTATGTTATTGTAAGTATATATTAATATATATTACATAAGTGGGTGAGTTTAGTACCTTGAAAGTTTTCTACTAAGCAATATTACTAAGGTATTTATAGTCACAAGTTTTGGAATGGCTAAGACTAATTCATGATCTTTACAACAAAAAAAACAAAGTATAATAACTTATTTGCTTTTAAACCAAGTCCACGTCTTTACGTTAATCATTATTTAAACTTAATAACTTAAGCTACTGCATACTTAATCTTACTTAAAGCCGGTAGTCAGATGGGAACCTTCCGCCGCCAATTAGGCCCCTCGGAATTGCTTCATTCACCTTCGGGTCGAGGGAATGGGGAACATATTTGTATTATTATAACGGGAGGCTTGCATTCTTCGGTTAATTGACAGTAGAATTGCGTTTATGTCATCATTTCATTCTTGTTTTGATTTTAGGGCTTTATTGAAATCCTATTGATTGTTATTTAAGATTTAATTTTTATTTTTTAATGTTCAATTGGTTGAACGGCTCACAGCCCACCTGGTGTTAAGCGGTTACTGGAGCCAATAGACATTTACATTGTAAATGCGCCATCCACCATTGAGATATGAGTTGTAAGGTCTCAGTATAGCTACAACGGCTGTCCCACACTTCAAACCGAAACGCATTACTGCTTCACCGCAGAAATAGGCGGGGTGGTGGTACCCACCCGCTCAGACTCACAAGAGGTCCTACCACCAGTAAGCTTAAGTAAGTTGCCTTTATAGTTTGAAAAATATAGGTAGTTATGTATTTTATTCGTTTATGTGAGTCAAGATGGAAACATATACGTGAGTTGACGATGGTTCATTACGAATTACTCGACGGAGCCGACAGAGTTAATTTGAAAATCAGCCCATTTGAACTTTGACTTTTAAATTTTGAAACGACAATATTATGAAGTCTAGCCTATCTGTTTTCACATACAGTTTTCGTATTTTAACGATTGTATACAAGCATAGGAGATTAAACATAAGTAACTATATACATAGGCAATCACTATATTGTTTCGAATGGATATTTTTACATATTAGAAACATGAGAATTTTTTGAAAAACAATTCTAATCAACAAAAACCTTATTTACTACGTAATATTCATAATCCGAGGCATCGAATAAAGCAAACAAATAAAGTGTATACAAGATTAACTCCCGAAATAGACAGTTCATTTTTTTTATGTAAACTAATATCACTACACGCGAAAACTCACATGTAACATGTATACAAATAAATAAAAAAGTATTTTGCATTGTAATGCTTTTTATTTGACCACAAATACGGTGCTATGGTGTGTTGATGGCGGTGATTTGGCAAGGAAGGAACGTTGCCTCGCGCCGACGTCGGGACGCGAGTTACTTCGCAATGTAATGTGAAATATTTGCTATAATAATGTTAGGGAAAGAAGACTAATAGAATCGTAGGAGCGGTCCATTTTTTATTTTTATTTTATTTTATTTATTTATTTATCTACACACAGAAAACAAGACACAGTACAGAGTAATAGGAAAATTATGTACAAAGGCACTGCCTATTTCTTTGAGAAATCTCTTCCAGCAGACCTGCGAGAGGATAATGAGAATAATAATAAAAAGTGATAAGTATGTGTAGAACAAGTAACACATAACTAAAATAACAAATACAACATGAGAATTATAGCACATACACATAGCAAATATTATAAGTAACACAGTAACACTCGTATATGCGAAGAGTATAGAACCATGATCATTCATTCATTTTTATTCAACTAACTAAGAAAATTGTTTGTTCTCGAATACGTTTGAAGTTTGTAATAATATGAGCATGTCTATTTCTCTACGTCGCTGTTAAGATAACCTTTAATAGATGAGGCTTTTTGTTATCTTATGCAGTCATGCTCAGTCTGTCGGATGATTGGAACCATTCAGCTTAATATGTCCAGAATTTAAATTAAGAACTGTCCCACGGCACATGCTCGATTTAGACGCTAATGTGTCGCGGCGTTTCTCGTACTTCTTCTCAATGTTTCCATGTTGACGTTTTTTAATACACTTTATTAGCTTCAGACGTATGTTAGTATGTATGTATGTAACGGAATCTTTGAACATGATTTTGGCCCCCTTCAGAAAAAGTCGGATTAACTCGAAATTTGGTATACTTATTGAGGAACGATGGCAATTCAACACGCTTTTTTACAATAAAATCATTTTTCTTACACTATTTTTAATTCAAATTTATTAAAATTTCGTTTTCTATTTTTTTATTGGGTTTTCTATAAAAGTGTATTTTGTTAGTTTTTTTAAACTATAATTTATTTATGGATATAGTTCATAAGAATGCAAAATGAAAAATTGAAAGAAAAAAGTATTCATTCCGTAAACTGGCCACTGTTACGCACGTATTTAGTATTATCTAAATTTACAAATCGGAATGATTGCTATGTGAGACAGTCGTAATGAGCACGCTTCTCGGAAAAAACGAAAATAATCTTTCTGAATTGCACGATCTAACGAAGACGTCGGAATGTCCAGAAAAAAAAAAGGAGAATTCAGGTGAAATAACTAAAAGGGATTTGCCGGGAGAGGAAGCTTAAATGTTTCTGTTTGTTCCGAATCCACTCAGTTTCTACTGAACGGTATGTAATGAGCTTTTTCCAAGCTTCGGTTCCAAAGCGGACGGTTACGTAGCTTTCATACGAAACGTTTGAGTTTTAAAGCTAAAATGTCTGTGTGTGCGTTTGGGATATTAATGAGTTGAGACGAAGCCGCACTAGGAATTTTGTTAATATAAATTCAAAATCACAAGTAGTCAGAGAGAAGCCGTGTCTATTTCTGCTGCGAACCGTCGGTATTCAAACGAAACTGAGGCTTCAAAATCTGCCTCGCAGATAGACGATAAGTATATTTAGTGAAAAATAGTAGGGATATTAGAAAATATGATAATAGTACTGCGATGCACTAGATCGATGTTGCGAAAATATACCTAAAACCTAACTAAAACTTAAATAAAATTAGTTGTATTTGGTATACCACTGTTCTGTACATTTCACCCATGAAGCAATTTTACATTATAGCAATTGTTTGGATTATCTAGCACCACCCCGCCTATTTCTGCCGTGAAGCAGTAATGCGTTTTGGTTTGAAGGGTGGGGTAGCCGTTGTAACTATACTGGGACCTTTGAACTTATATCTCAAGGTGGGTGGCGCATTTACATTGTAGATGTCTATGGGCTCCAGTAACCACTTAACACCAGGTGGGCTGTGAGCTCGTCCACCCATCTAAGCAATAAAAAAAAAACTATATTAAGGCCTCATAATTAGGTCTCATAATAATTTGGCAATCCTCTTCCAATGAGTCGAAATTAAGTAAGTAAGGCTTTGGAATGAGCTGCCCTCCACGGTGTTTCCCGAGCGCTATGATTTTTCCTTCTTCAAACGAGGCTTGTGGAGAGTACTCAACGGTAAGCACCGGCTTGGCTCCGTCCCTGGCATTGCTGAAGTCCATGGGCGATGGTAACCACTCAACATCAGGTAGGCCGTATGCTCGTCTGCCTATAAGGGCAATTAAAAAACAAACAAAAAAAAAGTAGACTATGAACTTGTAATAAAAGCGTTTTCTATTTCAAACAACTACATCAATATTATCACTTATTCTAACTAATCGTTGGAACGATTCACACATATTTTATTGAGCCATTTAAGGATAATCTAAGTCGCGCTGACTTCGCAACAATATTGCTTATCAATCCGTTGAGTTCACCAAACGATTTTCCACGTCAACAAAGCTATTATTTCCAGAGCAAAGTCCCTGCTACGTGAATAAGAATAATACGTATAAAATCGAAACTTCTCGAAGGAAACTAGTCCGTACTAAAATTTTATTTTGCACTATAAAAGTAATCTGTTCCTCTTCTTCCGAAAATGTAAGTGACTGTTTATTCCGGGAAATGTTTTTTGAAAGAAATGTACATAATAGCTAAGTCCGTCTGGTGTAGTGGTAAGTGACATGGTCACTACACTAGGGGGTCGCGGGTTCGAATCCCGCCAAGGGAAGATATTTGTATGATAAATATAAATGTCTTTTCCAGGGTTATGGATGTATATTAAATATACGTATGTGTATAATAAAAATCTTACATTTATTTCCGATATCTGGTAACTGTAACACAAGTTCTTCACGAACTTATCACGGGACCAGTTAACGTGGCGTGATTGTTAGTAAATACTTATATATAAAAAAAAAAAAATTGTAATTAGAGACTTTGTGTTCGTCGGTAAAGTTGTCTTTGATGTCGGATTGTAACGAGCAATGTGAGAATTACGTAATCACTTGTTGTTTGTTTATGATTTCGTTTAATTTGTTAAAACAAAATTAAGCGTAAAAATATTCGTATTATTTTTGGAAAATTGTCTGAAACAACAAGAAAAAAGGTTCAATGACTTTTACACGTCAAGTTAACATAATGACGTTGCTCATTATATAAATGAAACTCGAATTACTAATTAAGGTAAGATCAATTTTAAACCTAATTAAAATAAAAAAAGCTTTTTTTTTTCAACCTAAGTTGATGGTCCAAAGAGACCATATCAACGTAACCTTAACGAGTAGGTGAGGTCACGGGGCTCAAACCTGACGACGTTGCTAACACGAACTCTAGCAAGAGCCGTGCTTCGGAGAATCTACCACCGGATCGAAATATTAAACCTAATTAAAATATAAAAAGCCTTGATTATAAATAAGCTCTTTGAAATATTCAGACAAAATATATTAAACATTAAGATGTGTTGTGGGACACCGGATAGGAACGAAGTTCCTTATTATAAAAATACTAATTTTAAGTTCTGTTCGAGGTATAAAGAAAATAAAACTGGAGGTTTCGCAACAACCCACGGCCATTCGGTAACGTGCGAACTTAATGTGGTAGGTATACTTGATTCACGGTTGCTTGCAAAAGAGTTAGTGTATTGCGCAAACAAACGCTCTGAGATCGTGGTCAATGAATGATAAAAAAATATGTTATTTTTTGTACTTTATTACAAAGTTAAGTCGTACACTGTGTGCATTACTAATAAAAAACTTACCTTACGGACGTTTTTTCCCGTTTTTTTTTATTTTATTGCTTAGATGGGTGGAACAGCTCACAGCCCACTTGGTGTTGTGGTGTTACTGGAGCCCATAGACATCTACAACGTAAATGCGCCACCCACCTTGAGATATAAGTTCTAAGGTATCAAGTATATTTACAACGGCTTTTTTTTTTTTTTCTCTCGGGGGGAAATCCTCATGGACTACCTCCGCCTGGGGAAAAGCGGAGGGGCGTGCCGGACTCCTACCGGCTAAAACCACCCCGGTGTCCACCCACACGTGCGCGCAGGGCCGCGGGAATCCAAATTCTTCCGCAGCCCACACCAGTGCTGGCCCGGTCTGTCCAGGCCTCGTCTCCTGCACGGAGTAGTGAGGCGTTCAGCTACTCCGTGCATCGCCTCAGAGGCACGCGCCGACACCCACATGCGCCTCCGTCTCAGGTCCATCGAATAGGGGGCGAGGGCTTTCCCAAGTCCCTCGCCCCTGGACCCATTCATGGGGGGCGGAAAAGGGCGTTGTCCGCCCTTGTCCTGCGCCCGGTGCGCCTTCTGCGGCCGGGGAAGGGAGTCGAGATCTCCCTCTCCCGTTCTGCAGTTTCCTTCTGCGACATCACGTCCTCGCAGAAGGACACCANGTAATTACGCAAATTATAATTTTGCGGGTTTCATTTTTATTACACGATGTTATTCCTTCACCGTGGAAATCAATCGTGAACATTTGTTGAGTACGTATTTCATTAGAAAAATTGGTACCCGCCTGCGGGATTCGAACACCGGTGCATCGCTCAACACGAATGCACCGGACGTCTTATCCGTTAGGCCACGACGACTTTTAATCTTCTAAATCTTCATCAATGTATTCAGTAAAAACGACCAGATTTGGCGAAAAAAAACATTTTCCACCCTAGGGTCACACATGTGTTAAAGCTATGGCAAAAATCAACGAATTGAAGTAAGATTTGCTGCCCCACCCACCTTATTCGCCTGATATAGCGCCATCAGACTTCCACTTATTCCCTAAGCTCAAAACTTTTTTGGGCGGACAGAAATTTGCCACAAATGATGCAGTCATAGCCGCTGTAGAGGAGTATTTTACAGGCCTCGAAAGAAATTATTTTATGGAAGGCATTACTGCTTTAGAACGATGATGGAATAAGTGCGTAGAGGTTCACGGAGACTATGTCGAAAAATAAAATTAATTTTATCATGGAAAGTTAAGTGTTTCATTATTAGGCTAGGTACTTAACATCCCGCCCTTGTAGTATGTATGTATGTAACGGAATCTTTGAACATGATTTTGACCCCCTTCGGAAAACGTCGGATTAACTCAAAAATTGGTATACTTATTGAGGAACGATGGCAATTCAACACGTTTTTTTACAATAAAATCATTTTTCTTACACTATTTTTAATTCAAATTAATTAAAATTTATTTTCTATTTTTTAGTTGGATTTTCTATAAAAGTCTATTGTGTTAGTTTTTTTATACTTTAATTTATTTATTGATATAGTTCACAAGAATACAAAACGAAAAATTGAAAGAAAAAATTATTCATTCCGTAATCTGGCCACTATTACACACGTATTTAGTATTATCTAAATTTACAAATCGGAAAGATTGCTATGTGAGACAGTCGTAATGAGCACGCTTCTCGGAAAAGACGAAAATAATCTTTCTGAATTGCACGATCTAACGAAGACGTCGGAATGTCCAGAAAAAAAAAGGAGAATTCAGGTGAAATAACTAAAAGGGATTTGCCGGGAGAGGAAGCTTAAATGTTTCTGTTTGTTCCGAATCCACTCAGTTTCTACTGAACGGTATGTAATGAGCTTTTTCCAAGCTTCGGTTCCAAAGCGGACGGTTACGTAGCTTTCATACGAAACGTTTGAGTTTTAAAGCTAAAATGTCTGTGTGTGCGTTTGGGATATTAATGAGTTGAGACGAAGCCGCACTAGGAATTTTGTTAATATAAATTCAAAATCACAAGTAGCGAGAGAGAAGCCATGCCTATTTCTGCTGCGAACCGTCGGTATTCAAACGAAACTGAGGCTTCAAACTCTGGTTTGCAGATAGACGGTAAGTATATTTAGTGAAAAATAGTACTGTGATGCACTAGATCAATGTTGCGAAAATATACCTAAAACCTTTTTTTTATTGCTTTGATGGGTGGACGAGCTCACAGTCCACTTAGTGATAAGTGGTTACTAGAGTTCCATCGACATCTACAACGTAAATGCGCCACCCACCTTGAGATATAAGTTCTAAGATCTCAGTATACTTACAACGGCTGCCCCACCCTTCAAACCGAAACGCATTACCGCTTCACGGCAGAAATAGGCAGGGTGGTGGTACCTACCCGTGCGGACTCACAAGAGGTCCTACCACCAGTAATTACGCAAATTATAATTTTGCGGGTTTCATTTTTATTACACGATGTTATTCCTTCACCGTGGAAGTCAATTGTGAACATTTGTTGAGTACGTAATTCATTACAAAAATTGGTACCCGCCTGGGATTTGAATTCCGGTGCATCGCTCAACACAAATGCACCGGACATTTTATCTCTTAGGCCACGATGACTTCAGAACTAAAACCTAAATAAAATTAGTTGAATTTGGTAAGTACCACAGCTGAAAGTGAAATATACAGTCACCCATGAAGCAATTATACGTTTGGATTATTTAGACTATATTAAGACTACATTAGGTCTCAAAATAGTTTGGCAATTCTCTTCCAATGACTCGAAATTAAGTAGACTATGAACTTGGATGTAATAAAAAACCGTTTTCTATTTCAAAGAACTACATCAATATTATTACTTAATCTAACTTAACGTTGGAACGATTCACACATATTTTATTGAGCCATTTAAGGATAATCTAAGTCGCGCTGACTTCTCAACAATATTGCTTATCAATCCGTTGAGTTCACCAAACGATTTTCCACGTCAACAAAGCTATTATTTCCAGAGCAAAGTCCCTGCTACGTGAATAAGAATAATACGTATAAAATCGAAACTTCTCGAAGGAAACTAGTCCGTACTAAAATTTTATTTTGCACTATAAAAGTAATCTGTTCCTCTTCTTCCGAAAATGTAAGTGACTGTTTATTCCGGGAAATGTTTTTTGAAAGAAATGTACATAATAGCTAAGTCCGTCTGGTGTAGTGGTAAGTGACATGGACACTACACTAGGGGGTCGCGGATTCGAATCCCGCCAAGGGAAGATATTTGTATGATAAATATAAATGTCTTTTCCAGGGTTATGGATGTATATTAAATATATGTATGTGTATAATAAAAATCTTACATTTATTTCCGATATCTGGTATCTGTAACACAAATTCTTTACGAACTTATCACGGGACCAGTTAACGTCGCGTGATTGTTAGTAAATAGTTATATATATAAAAAAAAAGTAATTAGAGACTTTGTGTTCGTCGGTAAAGTTGTCTTTGATGTCGAATTGTAACGAGCAATGTGAGAATTACGAAATCACTTGTTGTTTGTTTATGATTTCGTTTAATTTGTTAAAAACAAAATTAAGCGTAAAAATATTCGTATTGTTTTTTTGGAAAATTGTCTGGAACAACAAGAAAAAAGGTTCAATGACTTTACGTCAAGTTAACATAACGACGATGCTCCTTATATAAACGAAACTCGAATTACTAATTAAGGTAAGATCAATTTTAAACCTAATTAAAATACAAAAAGCCTTGAATATAAATAAGCTAAATGAAATATTCACATAAAATACATTAAACATTAAACAAATGAATCCAATCATCACAACGACACTTCCCTCATACACGTTCATATATGAGACAAAAGTCTCAATTTCATTATACACATATTTTTTATTTATTTTTTAGGTAGACGAGCTCACAGCCCACTTGATGTTAAGTGGTTACTGGGGCCCACAGACATCTACAACATAAATGCTCCACCCACCTTGAGATATCAGATCTCAAGTATATTTACAACGGCTGCTCCAGCCTTCAAACCGAAACGCATTACTGCTTCACGGCAGAAATAGGCAGGATGGTGGCACCTACCCGTGCGGACTCACAAGAGGTCCTACCACCAGTATTTACGCAAATTATAATTTTGCGGGTTTGATTATTATGTCATGTAAAATCGGTTCGAACCGAATTTATGGAAAAAACGTACACAAGAAGAAAAACAGAAAGGTCAAACAACTCTCTTAACAAGCTATTTCTTAATGAACACTGCAATACTAATTACTGTTTCCAAGTATTTTATAAACAGAAGGTGCAATAACGGGTCAACTCTTTTATTACACAAAGAAAAGGGAGAATACGGGTGTATACTAAGAAATTAAAATGAGCGAACGATCGTGTTCAGTAAACAAGGGTGAGCGCCGCAGAATTTTATTAGGGTACTGTTGTACTGACTCGAGGTGTGAAGTTGGACCTTTAAATCAAGGTTAATATATATTTTTATTAGAAAAGTTTTTTTTTTATTTACCTTGTAGGCAGACGAGCATACGGCCCACCTGATGGTGAGTGGTTACCGTCGCCCATGGACTTCAGCAATGCCAGGGGCAGAGCCAAGCCGCTGCCTACCGCTTAATACTCTCCACAAGCCTCGTAGTTTGAAGAAGGACATGTCATAGCGCTCGGGAAACACCGTGGAGGGGAGCTCATTCCATAGCCGGATGGTACGTGGCGAAAAAGATCTCTGGAAACGCACTGTGGATGACCGCAGTGGCTCCAGGTAGTATGGATGAACTCTACTCCGGTGGCGGGCGGTGCGATGGTAAAAACGAGATGCCGGTATCATCTCGAACAATTCCTCAGAGCAAGTTTGAGTAAAGACACATTCTATAGCTATTTATAGAATGCGTATATATATATAATTTGAAACTGTTCGCCTGGTGTGTAACGAGTACCTATCGGATCCAATTATTATCTAACTAACAGCCAAAACGCATGAGTGATTTGGTTAGCATAAAAAACGTTATAGTGATCCAACCTTAACATATAGACATATGCTGTCGCGGACTTTTTTTTAGATCTTTTAAAGGGGAATAATTTTGCCATAAATAATTTTAACGAAACCTTAACCGTTTCTGCAGCGCATGCAGCGGACGCTCTCAAAAGGGAAAAAAACCCGATTTTGAAACATTCTTTATTGGTGCTCGCTTGTATTGGTCTGGGTGTGATGTTATAAAGCCTATAGCCTTCCTCAATAAATGGGCTATCTAACACTGTAAGATTTTTTTTTAAATCGGACCATTAGTTCCTGAGATTAGCGCGTTCAAACAAACAAACTCTTCAGTTTTATTATATTATTAGAATAGATATTCTACTTTGTCGTATCACTCTTGTCAGAGCAGTTGTTGTCGTCATTCAATATCATTGCTGTGGGCAGATGTTATGTGCCTTACGAGTATTCGCCACTTCTGGTTAGTGGTGAGCCTGGTACACTCATATAGACAACCGCCAACTACCTACTACTACAAGTTGACTTAGTCGGTCCATCGCATGGGCATCCTTTCACGCGGTCTGGTGCCTCCTACTTTGAACGACAAGGCGCTCTATGGAGTCATTTTTTCGCCGGGAGATATGTTAAAAAGATGATAGTACGCGCCCATATACGACCGCCGATAGGCGTTGCTTTATGCTGAGTTCTTGAAGAGTGGAGGTATTGTTTTTTTTTTATTGCTTAGATGTGAGCTCACAGCCCACCTAATGTTAAGTGGTTACTGGAGCCCATAGACATCTATAACGTAAATGCGCCACCCAGCTTGAGTAATAAGTTCTAAGGTCTCAGTATGGTTACAACGGCTGCCCCACCCTTCAAGCCGAAACGCATTACTGCTTCACGGCAGAAATAGGCAGGGTGGTGGTACCTACCCGCGTGGACTCACAAGAGGTCCTACTACCTTGCGAAGTTCGGTCCATGATATACCAAACATTCGTCTCCGGCACCACATTTCCAGAGCATCGACCTCCTTTTTCTCGATCTGCCGCTTAGTCTACGTCTCCGCAGCGTATAAAAATATGGGGAAAACAAGAGTTCATACGAGCCGGATCTCTGTGACTTTAGTGATGTTTTTGTTCTTCCATATTTTCTTCAGCCTGTCCACTGCAGTTCATGTGATCATCATATAGTTGGTTACTAGACGATGACCGAGCTTTGTTCGGTTTTTTTTTTTGATAACGTCATCTTGCTGTGTCTTTAAAGCGGTCAGTTGCCCTCAATTAAGAAAAATAGTATTATTATTCGCCAATAGATGTCGGGAAGAGTTGATTATTGAAAACACGAATAAAACAACATTTTCTGAAAATAAAGCGTACCTAGATCGATTTATCGCCCCTGAAATCCCCTGTATATTAAATTTTATGAAAATCGTTGGAGCCGTTTCTGAGATTCAGATTATATAATTATATTATTATATTAATATACAAGAATTGCTCGTTTAAAGGTATAAGATATAACATAATAATATAGTTAGTGTAATAGTTAGAAAAGATGCCAAAGGCACCCTGGGAGGTTTGGCTAGGCTTCGATCGGGATGGCCGACAGAAAGCACATATCGTCGAACTTTATTTAGAATGGTTACTGGTTGTAGTGGTTCTATCTCGAAATAAGGATGTTAGAGCGAGAGAAAAAATAGTTGAATCCAATATAATTCTTCTGATAGCTTCCAATAAATACATATTTATATCCTTAAGTCATAGCAAACATCTACTAACTAAACTAATATATTCATTGTTGAAAATAGAATTGAGACGAAAAGCGGATGATAGAATAGAAAATAATGAGCGATAAAAGAAAATTTTAGAAATAATGGACTGCAATCTTATTATTAAGTTTACATTTAAGTACATAAAACATGACAAACGAATTGAACACTTTCGGTAAGAACTTTGGGTCGTGGGATCGGAGAATTTTGAATAGACGATGTAATACTGCTTAAAGTGGTATCGGGTGTTCGTTTTCTCTGTTAAATAACCATATAGTCAACATTTTATTAGTGCAAACTCATGTCAACTAATTAAAAAAAAAGGAAACTTAAATTAAAGGAAAAAATATATACATATATACTGTTCTCATTTTCATTTCCTCTTCAATAAAAACAGCGACCGTTCATCTACAGAACCCTTTTGTAATAAAATCGTGTGCTATTTTCCGATATCAGATCAATAAGGAAAGTGGGACACAGGATATTGTCGGACACAGGGTAGGAAAAACCTTGTTTTAATTACGTGCGGCGCTTGGAAACTGACCGAACGGCGACACAAAACCTGTTTTGCTTGTATGGTATTATGCATGCAAAGAATAATGTTAATTGGGCTTCTGGGCGAAAAGAGCTGTATATGATCAGATGCTCATAGCCTGCCCAGTGTCGACTGGTTACAAAAAACGCTGTCCTGGGGTCATGAGATTGAAGGTTCAATTGAATATGCAATTTCGAAAAGGGCACATCTCTGAAAATGTAAAATGTTCAGGAAATGAAAAAAAAACTGATTATTTTCTAAAGCAGTGTAAAATTTAATATTTAAATTTTTGAGATATATTTTAGTGTTAGTTAGCAATTGAAAATTACTGGAACTTTTATAAAATGGATGTAGGTAAGCCGCAAAACTACATGTGTATGAAAAAACGTATTTGACAAAATATGCGACATGTGCCCTTTTCGCAATTGCATATTCAATTAGATTATCCCATATCCTTGAAACCAGAATGTGTAAATTTGCGACAGTATTAGACGGATTCATGATGGCTCACAATATGCCCTATGATGAGTGTGATAGCGTGTAAAAGTTTGAGGACACTATTCACTAGGCTATTGATTAAAAGATAATCATCGGAAAATCATTTCTTTATCTATATTTTGGTAAAAACCCATGTTCGTTGATTATAAATATAATATCATCTTAATTTTACTCCCAAGTTTAACACCCTGTATATGAACATGTGAAATTTATCGCAGGTGTCAAGGTCGACGTCCCAGCAGGTCGTGCTACGCGATGCGACGCGAGCTCTCGCCGGCAGGTACCGCTGTGAGGTGTCAGCCGACGCACCCTCATTCCACACTCAAGTCCGCTCCGCGTATATCCACGTTGTTGGTGAGTGTTTAACGTCAACTTTCATTATTTTTTACAGCTTCGTTCAGTTTATTAACTTTATTTCAAATTAACTTATGGAAAGTATCGTGCGTGAGAAAATGATACAGAAGGGTGCTCACGACCCTCACTTGGGGCGTTGGGGAATACGATGCAGGGAGGAGCCAAAATAATGCTACGGTTGTTTTACAAATTTATCGAAATTCGATTTTTGCGACTAAAATATAGTGGAATGTAATTTTATTACGACTATTAACATTATGATGTATGATGCCTAAAAATTCGATATCGAAATGGGATAACCACAGACACATTTGAATAAGACAACATAAAAACCGGTATAAGTTTTGGATACTCCAGTCAATTGTTCTATTCATTTCAGTCTTCAACGCGTGATGATAAGTTGTTAAAGTTCTTGAGTTGGGTAGGATTAGGTGATTTTTTTACTGATGCAGATTCAAAAACAAGTTTAGTGCCCATTCATAATTTAGTTGTCATCGAGGTAATCTCTCAGATAGATCGCAACATGAAGGCCGCTTGTTTCACTGCAGAAATTAGTAGGATAATTACCCACGTGTATAGGCCCACACTGTTGCCTGTAATATTAAAGATACTTCCATTTTATAAAAGATATTTCGTTTGATTAATTCATCGAAATATTATTAGCCAGGAATATTATTAACGAGACCACAAGAATAACTTAAAGAAGGTCATAGACGAAAACGATTTTATGTTTCTCATCTCAACAAATATCAAACGCTATAAATAAGTTACGTAACTGTCCGAATTACTTACTGTATATTTTTCTATGATTACTAATATGATTCTCAACAAAAATAACAAAAATAAATGTACTAGACAAGATGTAATCAAACAACAAAATTCCATAAATCGAGTACACAGTAAATCGTGTTCCTCCACGAAGAAGCAATAGCCCGATATTATCATAGGCAGTGTCTATAAGCTGAACGAATCAGGGGACCGATTTGCATGGCAGAACCGGGTCCATCGATCCGCCATATCGCTGTCTCATCACAAAACTGTAGCGCACAGCTTAGGACCAGACAGTGCACTAATCATTATCGATGTGCTCATCAATGATTAAGGTTACTTAAAAAAAAACTAGCTTCTAGACATCATTATTTAACGAGTCCTTAGCACTTTTTTAAATTAATTATTAAAATTAGCTTATCAAAATTACAAATAGATGAGCGACTTGTTCTCCTTTTTTATACCTAAGCTGATGGTCTAGAGAGACCATATCAGCGTCACCGGGCGTTTGTCCCGTTATGTAAGACCAAATGAGAAAAATAATCGAATATTTTATAGTACCAGTATTCTTTATGTCGAGTCGTCAATTTTTTGTAATACATATTTTACTCTGTACGATATAACATAACATAATATTTTATATAGCAATAGAATTATAACAGATCCACTTAAAAAAAAAAAATTCGTGCCAATACCGACTCTACACGACAATCATTCTAGAAATTTATCCATCCAATCATTACATACAATGTTTATAAAATTATATAATATTTATATGAAAATTATTGTGTCGTTGATCAGTTGATTTTGATGCACATTTGATAAATATTATAGATTGTAGATAAACGGAAGAAAGTACAAATAACTATAATAATAATGATATTATGACTATGGTAATCCTAAGCCGTAGTAGCTCTACTTTCAAAATCTCATCACGTGCATTTGAACCTACTGTCTTCGCATGCACTACACAGATACCGATAATAAACATGTCTATCCAGCATTTTATCAATACTCGGTATCTGTTGTATCGGAAACCCTGGCAACCTCGTCTGCCTGAATTATTTAGTTCGTATAAACAAAACATGAAATGTGTGTTGCCGTTTTATAAATATTATTCGGGATGGTCATATTTGTTTTTCGAACGGATATTAATTGAATTTTCTGGTTTGAAATTATTCTGTTTACCTGTATGTTTTGGACGTTTAAAAAAAAAGGTTATTTAATTTTGTAATATTTTATGTCGTTGAAAAAAAGACTGGCTGGATTATATTGGTTGCTGTTAAATCCCTTTCGCCTTTTACCAGTCACGAATTCCGCGTCGCTAAATCAACAATTTTAAATATAATGTAACTTATTGGATGAGCAGGCGAGGTTATGACCTAACTTGTGGTAAGCAGTTACCCAAATCATCAGTAATACCCCTAAAACGAATGACGCGTCACTACAATAAGGAAGGTGATCAGTAACCATTAGTTTAGTGCAAACAAGAAGAAATGAGGTATTGCATAATATTACTATGGATTTATAATGAAGCGCAGAGTGGCATTGGTATCGCGTGTAGGTCTAGTTATATAATAGAGTAGGGAATCACTCTAACTACAAAATAAGCATGCACATATTAATAGACGAGTTCTGAACAATATGACTCGGATTATCGGCCAAATGACCAATATCAGTCGCCCTACGAAGGATCTTCTATTTGTCGTTCCTTATACCCATCTGCTTTGATAAGTAGCCCAATTTTATGTAAGATATGATGCATAAAGGAAATTATATTTATAGCCAGAAAACTATGAACTTAGTCCTATATTGGAGCTGTACTATTACTGGTTTCGGAAATGTTTGCAGAAAACAAAGCTACGTAGCTGAACGATTTTGGAATAGTCCCGCCAGTATTAGTCATTAATTAAAAAAAGAAAACAGAGTATTAAAATGAACATGCCCCTATGTAGCAGAGTAATCTGGCACAAAAGATCCCGAGGGTCAAAGTGTAGAACGATTGCTTGAACAGGCCCCCAAAAAGTATTATCGTGAATTTTTGAATCTGGACGGGACTTACTGTTTTTGATATTACAGACTTATTTAGTACACTTCAGTAATTAAATAGTAATGTAACAAATTGTTTAGTAAATTAGAATCATCTTACGAAACTGTTGAGTGGATATAATAACACGTAGACGTCACAACGTAGAGGTTTTACCGACAAATTTGTGATATTATTTAAAAGTCAAATTACATTGAACCGGGAAGAGAAATACGGACTCACGACATGTCATTAAGTATTATGATCCTAATTGATAAGAGGAAAAAAGCATCAAGATTTAGATACTCAGCCATCAAATACCATGCAGACGGACACGATCTATCTACGTATACATAAAACAAATGTTATATACATATTTTTAGGTTTATTTCAATAAATTTGTCAAAAAATGACACCACCGCGGCTCATAAACGTCTGAGCAACGATCATCTCCAATATCAATCATTATACTAAAATACAGCATCGTCTCTCGGAAAGTGGCACAAATTTTATATCGCTCCTTTCCGAACCCGGGTGAAATATCCGGGCAAACTTTACCCGGCTTTTTACGGTCGAACTTGCCGGGTATCCGTGGTAAAACATCTCCTTTGAATATAACTAATTTAGTGGCCATACCGGATGTTTTTAAGCCTGAAACTTTAGTACGGGAAAAAATGTGAGTGAATTTTTATGTGGATACATTTGGAATGGGGAACCGAGATAAATATGTTGTGTAGTTGGAAATGTTTATAGTTCGTACTTTTTAGCCAATTTCAAAGCGAGCTTTCTGAGAAAATATGGGCGTATCGGATCGTGTATGGCTTGCGGGTGGGTGTATATTAAACTAAGTTTCATTCATTATTAAAGTTTTCTGTTGGACTTAAGTTAGTTAGTTTAGTTTAGGTAGCCAAATGATAGAAAATTTGCTTAGTAAAGTTTAAATATATTGTTTTGTACCTTAATGATTATCTGGGCGAGTTTAAAGTCAATCTGGCATTACGTTGTTTTATTTATTTATTGATTAAGCACACAATACACAATACAAGCTAAAATATATATATATAGAGCCCATAGACATCAACAACGTGAATTCCACCGTGCATTGCTTAACGGCTGTCCCACATCGCGGCAGGAATAGAGTATTGACACCTCCCAGCGTGGGCTAGTATCACGCAATAACACTACCAATTTTTGCTTTGAATAATACAATATCAAAAAAATACTCTTAACAGGTATATCCCGTGGGTTGACCCGACAAAATGAATCACTGCTACTACATACAAAAGCAACAAACGGATTTATGTCGTTGTAAAATTTACTTTTTTAGCTAAGAAACCGTAGACTTTTTAGTATTTTACGAGCTTAGGCCATTTTTTACGAGAGAACCCATGAAATTGATGGTATTCAGTGCTTTCATAAGATTTTTTGTGGGTCGTGAAGTTGTTTTAATGAATTTTCGTTAATGGGAAATGTAGGTTACGACTGGCGTGGGCGATGGCAAAAAATTAAACTGTCAACTTTAGGCCATGAGCGGCCGGTGAGCACTTAAAGACTTTATGACTCTGGTGGTATGTCTCTGGTGACGTGAATAATTATAATGAAATATACGGTCTTCGATAGAATTTTAAGTCGTCGTGGAGGATAAAGGATAAAGACGTCCGGTGCATTCGTGTGGAAGCGATGCACCGGTGTTCGAATCTCAGGCGGGTACTAAATTTTCTAATGATATATGTACTCAACAAATTTTCACGATTGACTTCCACGGTGAAGGAATAACATCGTGTAATAAAAATCAAACCCGCAAAATTATATTTTGCGTAATTACTAATGGTAGGACCTCTTCTGTGTCCGCGCGGGTAGGTACCACTACCCTGCCTATTTCTGCCGTGAAGCAGTAATGCGTTTCGGTTTGAAGGGCAGGGCAGCCGTTGTAACTATACTGAGACCTTAGAACTTATATCTCAAGGTGGGTGGCGCATTTACGTCGTAGATGTCTATGGGCTCCAGTAACCACTTAACACCAAGTGGGCTGTGAAAACGTCCACCCATCTAAGCAATAAAAAAAAACTGAAACTTTTAAATTCTAATCTACGTATGATATATAATAGCCTCTGGCAGCATCTATGCGAGAGACAGCAATTATTAAAAAAAAGGTACATACATCTACATTTTCATGAAAAAACCTGAAAAAACAATGTGGACAATTTGCAAACAATCCGTCGAGGCAATTACTAAAATTTGCAACACTAAAACGCAACAAGATAATTTCGTACGCCCGTTCAAAGTGGCTACGAGCACCGAAGCCTTTGTGCATTAATTTTTTTTTTTTTTAAATCCTTTTTTAATAAAAACTGCTTCCATTCCCTTTAAGCCAACTACAGTGTTTTCATGGGAGAATATGGTTCGCTACTATATTACTTTGTTTAATAGTTGCAATGAAATAGAATTGTTCTCGAAAATTATATTTGTGGAAATATGTGTAAAGCCAAGTTACAGTCATCAAAAGCTTAGACAGTCTTATTAAAAAATCTCGAAAAGCTATAATTTAAGCAAATGTCAGTTGTGTTGATGTAACAGCTGGCCTTTTTTTTTAAACTCCAGATTAATATTATGTATAAAAATTTCTCGTTCATTTTAATATTGATAAATAACAAATCAAAATGAGAGTTTTAAATAAATTTTTTTATGCTTGTAAAATTCAACAAATCTAAGCTCCAAAGCTACGAAACGGAAAAAATCACTCGACTACCAGAACGAAGAATGATACAATTTTTTTTTTTATGTATGTGGGAACGGACTGTATGGATGAATGGAAGATATGGACCATGACAATGAGAGGGATAAGAGAGTTCAAATATTTTAGCGAAGAAATGAGGGTAGTTAGCCGACGCAACGAAAGACATACTTTTTTTTGGACTCTTACACCCGACGTCCGATATCCGTTCGGGGTCTGAACCCGGTCAGAGTAGAAGGGTTCCCGCGGACAACACTACAACCAGACTCACGGCGTCACCCCGAGGACGCCCGACCAACGGGTTGTCGCAACGCGACGAGGCGATAGTCGACGACCAAGGATGCCAGTCTCAGCGGTACGGTGGCCCTACCAGACCACCCGGGCGATACCGCTGGTGTTCCGGGATACCCCCCTGGGCCAGAACCAGCCTGCCGGGTCGAAACGCGATACACCGCCGACCGGTAACGGAAGACAGACGTAATTTTTATCATCGCGCCGCCCGCCACCGGAGTAGAGTTCATCCATACTACCTGGAGCCACTGCGATCATCCACAGTGCGTTTCCAGAGGTCTTTTTTGCCACGTACCATCCGGCTATGGAATGAGCTCCCCTCCACGGTGTTTCCCGAGCGCTATGACATGTCCTTCTTCAAACGAGGCTTGCGGAGAGTATTAAGCGGTAGGCAGCAGCTTGGCTCTGCTCCTGGCATTGCTGAAATCCATGGGCGACGGTAACCACTCACCATCAGATGGGCCGTATGCTCGTCTGCCTACAAGGGCAATAAAAAAAAAACTAACTCGGAAGATTGAAGACTTGTATGTTTTATTTACTTTATTATAAACGTTTTTATAAAGACGCAATTAAAATCCAGTTTGCGTGAAGCAACCTACTGTTTTATTGGGCCGAACTGACTCCGTGTGTACATATTATGCATATAAACTGATATTTAATTAAGCACTTTGAGTAGTACTACTAGTATGAGAATGTCAGAATGTTGTGTTTTTTTTACTTCGTGTATTATTTGTAGAGTAGTTATCGCATGATCGAGGATACGAAGCCACTTTAACTCTTTATATCTAAAGATCCAAAAGCAGGAAAGTTTACCGAGCTTATTCTAGGCATTACATTGTTTCACCGTTTTATTTTGTTCTCGCTGTGATCGGATTGTTTATCTCGAAACAGGGACCGTGTCACTTGAGTTTGCAGATAAGAGGCTATCCAGTATATATTGGAGGTCCTATACAATTTAAGACTATTCTATTCTCAATAAAATCCTTTGAGATCCATTTCAGTGATTCAATATTCAGTGCTCATGTGAAGACGTTGGGTAGGTAATACGAAATTCTATTGAAATCACTGCAGCGATACACTTTACTGTTCTAGTTGGTCTAAAGTAAAAGTTATTTTAATCACGTCTTTCTTTACCGATAACCAAACATTTTTTTTTATGAAAATGCAATAAAACTGTTATCTAATAAACAGCACTTACACAAAGAATATTTGTTCCTTTTTTATATGGCTTATTCATTTTTTTATTGCTATGATGGGAGGATGGGCTTACAGGCCACTTGGTGTTAAGTAATTACTGAAGCCCATATATCTTAAGATATGAGTTCTAAAGTCTCAATATAGTTATAAAATATTCAAAAGACATTGGTGACATAATTTATATTTTAATTCAAATTTTTTCGGATTAACTGCAATGAGTATTTACATTAAAGCTAGGATCATTATGAAATTTGATTTTTTATTGTTTTGGAAGTTAGTTAGTTTCAATAGACAAGCATCGCTTATCTCGATACATAGGGTCCTCTTTGCGTCGATAATCCTCAATGCTGAGGGTCGTGGCCTCCTCTGTACATAAGGTATGCTGAAACTATTTCCGAACCGTAATTTTGGTAGGTAAAGAATTAATTCTGCGATTGATCTAAATTAATTTTATTCAGGAAATATTAAAAAAATATACTTTTTCTTCAGAATACGAATTACAGTAAACGCGGGCGGAGCCTCTGGTAAATTTGGTGTATTATAAAATTACGCTTGAACTATAACTGAATTAGTCAATAGTGTGAAATCCGTTTCATACTATCTGTACTAATATATAAATCTATAGTGTTTTTAACGGATGTTCCGTTATAACTACTGAACCTTCCACCCGATTGACTTGAAACTTGGTATCTATGTAGAAAATACATGTACTTAATGGATAGGCTAATATTTATATGAGTGTTGGACTTCCTACACCAGTTGCGGAGGCGTTAATGATGAGAACCTTTGTGGGGGTGAGAAATAATAATGTTAATTTTAAATGCCCAGTGAAGCGGACGGGTACAGCTAGTTAGTATATAAAATAGTTTGTTCTTTATTGTCTACAATGACTATAATCGGCAATTTATTTGTGTTATGAGCAGACAAGTAACTCGCCCTCCGCATTTTAAAGAAGTCAATGCCTCATACGTTGCGAACTTGAAAATAAATCAGAATTAATCGCCAACAAATAATTGGTTTTTAATTATTCGTAATACCAACTCCAATAGTTTGCTTGTCATCAAATTACTGCAGTCCCGCAGAGAATGCGCGCTGGAATCCAACGAAACTCAGATTATCGATACGCGTTCAATAGTGATGCAAAATAAATTACATAATTGACAGAACAGAAAAACATTTTTTTTGTTGTTAAATAATGAATGTTTCATTTTGTACATATTGGCAATTTGTTTTTTTTTGTGAAGTGATTTGGTTAAAATTTATTATTTTTAAAGACGATGTCTCAATCGTGACTGTATCTCATTCTCCTTCTGCTCTTGAAATCGAAATAGTTGCTTCAAACGCATCGGTGTACTACATGGCAGTCAAATGGTTAAAAGCCAACGTTAATTTATTAAAAGCTCTTCATTATTACAAAAAATATTAATAGACTTGAAACGAATATTAAATATGATCTATATCCTCACATCCAACAGAGCCGTGATAGTCGAATTGGTCATTCGACCGATATCGATAACCGATCGATTGGTCTTTCGACCGATACCGATTCTCTTAAATAATATCGATACTCCAAAACCCGTCGTCTCATTACGCATCAATAATGTAAATTTATATTCGTTCATGCATCGACGGAGGAGGGCGCTCGCGAGTTCCCGCCGGTTACAGCATCATGAAACGTGTAGCGAACCGATTTATTATTGATGAGTATCCGACATGGTGACTGTTTACGGGTTCCTCATTTCGTCCCTTGGCACGATTATACCGGAATCGATTCGATCGAGCCGATTATCGTTTTGATAACGATCTTTTGAACGTTTTCGAGTTACGTGTGGATTGTTTGCGGGTCGGCTGGTCGTTGTCGCTGCGCCTTAATATGTAGTTTCTGTGAGCGGATGTGACTATAACTTTAGTGTTTGTTGTTGCGTGAAAGCGTTCTAGTTGTGGGTAGCGTCTGAAAAAAAAAGAATAGTTTTTTTTTTAAAAAGAACCAACTGGATTTGATTATTGTTGCATAAAGGAGTTCTAGTTGTGGGGACCGTCTGAACAAAAAGGTTTTTTTTAAAGAAAGGACTAGATTTGATAATCGTTGTTATTGGCGTTCTAATTGTGGACATTGTTTGAAAAATAACACATGTTTTTTTAAATTTCATTACAAATATTTAACACTTAGATATTTCTCAACCAAAATTAAATGTATTTTATAAGCTGTTTTTAATTATGTAAATTATAGAAGAAGAAAAAAACTACGTATTTATTTTAATTTCTAAATTACTCACGAACAAAGAAATAATATTATTTTTAAATACTGTTGAGTGGTCAATGGTACGGCGTCTTGTGAGCCCGCATGGGTAGTAACAACTATCGGACCTGTTTCTGCCTCAAAGCATTCCACTCTAATGCCCGTATCTTTAGACGTTTCGTAAAATAGTCCTCCACTCTTAACTCATCCGATGTAGCTCGAGAATTCCCTCCAAACTTACTCGAGTTTGGTATTTTTAGTCGACCATTACAATATTCCTCAATTGTCCTCGAGTGAGGTAATAATGATGAAAATTTGATCAAGCTAGCATCAAACCCATAGAGTTCTGTAGTCTATGGTCATTGTTTAATGTCAAAGTCAAGCTGTCGCTGTCTGTTTGACACTAGATGAACTTGTTTGATGTTTTGGTTGCTGAGTTATTTGTAAATATGTGTGCGTGCGGTAAATCTGAAAGTGTATTATTTATTTTCTAACCTATTATTATTTTAGATTTCGATCCGGCTTTGTATTTTTATTCGCCGCTTTTGTGTAATTTTGGTTGCATCGTGTTGTTGAAATGCTTTTCCACAACCACCAGTTTATTATTATATAAATAAAACTTATAATCGCATTGACTTTATTTATCAGGTAGTATGCAAAATATGTCTCTTATGTAGGTAAATAAAATAAAGAGTTTCAAATGTCTAACCTCGAACTATTTACTTTATTAATAAATATTATCAAACTTAAATTATCAAAATATGCGGGAATCATGCACAGATCCAGGCCATTGCACAACAATATCATATATTTCCATTTGCGGTCCACATACTATTTGGACATTGATAGAAAACCAGCCTTGAGGAACGTTCAAGGTACGTCGCGACGTACCTTGACTTGACAGTTCGCTTACTTCACTCCGGTTAGGAAATTTTTCCAAGGACGTTTGAGTGGAGTTTATTTCTACGACTAATCATACCAAAACGCGCGTTGGAGGTTGAGTCGAGTCGAGTTAAGCTCGTGTAAACGACTAAAGATACGGGTGTAAGCCATGATCCTATACAATTAAGGCTTCAACTTGTTTCAAGGCCTGACATTGGCCTATTTCAAGATGGGCATTTACATTGTGACGTCAATAGACTCTGGTAACCACTTAACACCAGATGGACATGGGCTCTTTCACCCATTTACGCAATATATCGCATGGTTAGTCATAGATAATTGCGTTTCGCAGTTTTTGCTGAAGCAAGATCACTTTAGTAATAACATTCATAGAAACATTCTGAATACATTGTATTTGTATCAGCTAGCCAAATCTTAGTTTCCATTGTGACCATCGCGAACTAGTTCGAATGCACTCATTTTTGTTGAAACTGAATCTAAAATCATATGCTAATAAGGCAACGGCTTAGCTTCGTCTCTGGAGTAACTTTTTTTTTTTATTGCTTAGATTAGTGGACGAGCTCACAGCCCACTAGGTGTTAAGTGGTTACTGGAGCCCATAGACATCTACAACGTAAATGCGCCACCCATCTTGAGATATAAGTTCTAAGGGTCTCAATTATAGTTACAACGGCTGCCCCACCCTTCAAACCGAAACGCATTACTGGTTCACGGCAGAAATAGGCAGGGTGGTGGTACCTACCCGTGCGGACTCACAAGAGGTCCTACCATCAGTAATTACGCAAATTATAATTTTGCGGGTTTCATTTTTATTACATGATGTTATTCCTTCACCGTGGAAATCAATCGTGAACATTTGTTGAGTACGTATTTCATTAGAAAAATTGGTACCCGCCTGCGGGATTCGAACACCGGTGCATCGCTCAATACGAATGCACCGGACGTCTTATCCGTTAGGCCACGACGACTTCATGAACTGTTTTTCACTTTCAGGTTAGGCAGTATGTATGTGCGTATTCTCGAAGCAAAGTCGTATAGCACGAATAAACAAACGTCCGGATTTTATTAAAAACTTTATTCAAAATCTTCATAAATTTCGTCCTATACTTAAACGCAATACACTGATTTTCTCACCGGATCTTCTTAGTGAGACGCGATTTCGATCCGTTAGTAGATTTTGCGAAGCATTGCTCTTGTTAGGATCAGTGTTAGCAAACTCTCTCAGCTTGAAACCCGTGAGTTCACCTACCAGTCATAGCTTAGTTGGAATAGCCTCCTAAGCTACCTGCGAATAGATAGGCAATTATTATTCGCCCTAAAGTTTAATAGCGCCCTCAACTACCCGGCGAGGAAATGACTTCATAGAGCGCCTTGTCGTTCAGGGAAAAGTAGAAGGTACCAGACCGCGTGGAAGGCTGCCCGTGCGATAAACTGACCAGATCAAGTCGGCAGTTGGCGGCTGTTTGCATGAGTGTACCAGACTCACCACAAACCGGGAGGAGTGGCGATTGCTGATGAGGCGTGTAGCATCTGCCCACAGCAATGATACTGGGTGACGACAATGGTCACTCTGACAAGAGTGGTACGACATACGACATACAAGTTACCAGCAAACAGCTGGGGATTTATTATTCGTCCTAAACCGCCCTGCCTATTTCTGCCGTGAAGCAGTAATGCGTTTCGGTTTGAGAGGCGGGGCAGCCGTTGTAACTATACTGAGACCTTACAACTTATATCTGAAGGTGGGTGGCGCATTTACGTTGTAGATGTCTATGGGCTCCAGTAACCACTTAACACCAGGTGGGCTGTGAGCTTGTCCACCCATCTAAGCAATAAAAAAATAAAAACTTTATTGTTTACCTTAGCGAAACAAGCTGCAGAGTACGAGTTAAAACACTCAATTACGCTATGAAAAGAACTAGGTGGTGCAAATCAAGCCGGATGTTGAGGGTAACTCGTCGAGTAGCCGGCAGGTGCCGCCCGCGGCTCAGGAAGTGTCGGTAACGGCCTACTTCCGCTCCGCGTCGACACCTCTAGGGGCGTTCGAGCTTGCGACCGCGAGAAAAATATTATGCACGGACATCGTTCATGGTAAATGTTTTCATCACCGCCGGCCGTTTTTATGCGCAAGTATGATTTTATCGATAGATACCCGAGGATTCAGTGACGTAATTCTTTTTTCATTGCCCAGACGAGTGAACGAGCTCACGCCTTTTCCGGTTTTAAATGGTCACTGGATCTTGTAGACATTAACATTAACTAGTGGTCCCGCAATAGTCGAATTTTGACTATAATGAATTTAAATTATAAGTTTGACTATTATTAAGGTTCTATTGTCAGAAACTATTATACTTATATAGTCACAAATTTCGCCAAGACTTACAGTATATACAAATAATATTAAAGATAACAATATATAACAATATAAAAACAATATTAACCTATTTTTAATTTCACCACAGACAATAATAAAAGTTTGACAAAGAAAAGTGTATTATCTAGGTATATATAATATATTTGTGTGGTGTCAAATATATGGTAGTTTGTGTAATATTTTTTTTTATTGATTTCACGTATTATGAATGCTTCATTCATTCATGACCAGCCAAGCTTAATATTTCTACATATATTAAAAAAGAACACGTTATTTTTCTTGGATAAAGAGTTGCCTGTGTCACTCTAGGTCACACTGGCAGAAAGCCAACCCGATGGTCAGATCTGGTTAAGGAAACGGTTGGTGGTAGTCTATACCATACGGTCCATGCCACCCATGATCGAACACTGTACAGGAAAGTCACATGTAGTCGCGATCCTGTCTATTGCTAAAGCAAAGCAGTCCTGGGTTCTAGTTTAAGGAATTCAACTGAAACATCTTAACTCAAGGAGAGTACTTTAGTAGTGGAATTTACGGTAATAACTGCTTAAATTTAAAAGGACCAGGTCTGCCCAATCGACTCTAGGAAAATAAAACTTTCACAGCAATATTAATTGAACACAAAGCTCAAAGCATACGAGTGATGAATGGTCAACTATCGGCTGATATCTAAATCCGTTGTTACGTAAAATCACTAATCATTGGACATACTGTCATATATTAAAGTTGCTACATACGTATACTAGGCGTTGACGAACATCTCGTTTGGCATGTTAAAAAATAAATCATAGAATCCGAAGCCGTAAAGATTTGAGCTAATTTTGAGCATGATTGACTAACAAACATCGAGACATACATACTTACATAATATATGTATGTCGTGCGAAAAAAAAGAATTTCGTCAAATAAAATATAGAAATCATTCTACAGTATCCCAACAATACGTAACCTAAGTTTGATTTGGTACCGCCTTTATAAGTTAGGTGATATCTCGTGAAATGATTTGTGTAAGCATTTCTCTCACTGAAAAAAAATCAACATTTATTTAGTTTTACTCCCAATGAAAGTCATACAAATATAAATTTTCAAATGTGCAGTAACCCTGAACTGGGCATTTTGTGTACACGAATTATATTCATTCTTTTCTTTTCTTCGTGAAGAGGTGTTAATGTTTCCGAGAGAGCTAACTTTTAACATAATTTCTGACGGAAGTTAAGCGCTGTTTTCTGAGTAACTTACAAAAGACTTCCCGCGATAGCTTCATGGTTTGCGTGTGACGAACTTGAAACGTTTTGAGATAACAATATCAGTTCTTCATCTATACTTTTTAATATTATAAAGCTGAAGAGTTTGTTTCTTTGATTGGTTGAACGCGCTAATCTCAGGAACTACTCGTCCGATTTTAAAAATTCTTTCAGTGTTAGATAGCCCATTTCTCGAGGAAGGTTATAGGTTATATAACATCACGATAAGACTAATACAAGCGGAGCACTAATAAATAATGTTTCAAAATTGGGTTTTTTCCCTTTTGAGAGCTTCCGCTGCGTGCACTGCAGAAATGGTTAAAGTTTCGCTAAAACAGTGTATGACAGAATTGTTTCCCATTAAAAGATCTAAAAAAAAAGTCCGGGACAGCATGTATCTGTATGTTAAGGTTGGCTCACTATAACGTTTTTTATGCTAACCAAATTTGTTCTAAAACAAACCATTATTTGGGAACTATTCCACGCGGACGAAGTCGCGGGCAAAAACTAAATATTTCTAAAAGTATGTTTAGTCGTTTATCAATTTCGAACTTTATATATTGTTAATAGCATTCAAGGAGTTTTTCTTTTTCTGCTGGTTAGTTCGAAAACTTAGTGGGGACATAAACTTGAAGCCTTAATTGTGTTAACGGCTAACGGCAGAAGTAGGCAGGATTTGCGCGCCTTCAAAAATACGGTCTAAACGCCGTACTACCAGTAAACGCGACGAGAATTTATCTGTACAAATAAATAAAATCGGACTGTTTGTTTGTAATAATAAAATGATCACTTTTTACTAAATGCGTAAGTATACCACAGTAAATATACCAAAAATTTTTATTTTTGTCAGTCTGTCTGTCTGTCTGTTTGTTTCGGCTAATCTCTGGAACGGCTGGACCGATTTTGACGAGACTTTCACTGATAGGTAGCTGATGATATAAGAATTTTTTAGACTAGCTTCGCCCCGCGGCGTCACACGCGATACGACAATAACCGCGGGTAACATCGTGGGACTCTGCTATGAATAATAAAATTTAATGTTCGCTGAGGGCGGGTTGGCTATTTTTAAATATAAATCATTCATTTCAACTGAAATATCATACGTACTTACAAATCATACTTGTTGAATGTCAACACGTGTTATGTCTACCAACGTGTCTAAAGAAACCACAGTCCTAAGAACCACGAGTGAATCTTTTTTTATTACTAAATATTATTTGTCTGTTACAGTTTACTTTAAAAATAGTATATTAGTAGACTCAAATAAGAATATAAATAAAAGAAAATTAAAATTAAACGTCGTCGTGGCCTAACTTGAAGTCGTCTTGGCCTAACGGATAAGACGTCCGGTGCATTCGTGTTGAGCGATGCAACGGTCTTCGAATCTCAGGCGGGTACCAATTTTTGTAATGAAATACGTACTCAACAAATGTTCACGATTGATTTCCACGGTGAACGAATAACATCGTGTAATAAAAATGAAACCCGCAAAATTATGATTTGCGTAATTTATGGTGGTAGGACCTCTTGTGAGTCCGCGCGGGTGGGTACCACCACCCTGCCTATTTCTGCCGTTGTAACTATACTTGAGACCTTAGAACTTATATCTCATGGTGGGTGGCGCATTTACGTTGTGGATGTCTATGGGCTCCAACACCAGGTGGGCTGTGAGCTCTCGTCCACCAACCTAAGCAATAAAAAAAAACGACCCTTCATTCCCACACCGTACTATTTTTTTGGTGGTCGATTAATTTGATCATATACGAGTATATACCTTATTTACTGCACAAATATTTCTTCACGGATTTCTTAAGCTAATGTCTGTAATAACCTTTTTCTGATGTAAAGGCGCACACAAAACCCCTTAAAAGAGTTGCTTATTTTACGTATCCTAGTCGTCTGTAAAGTAAGCCTAGTAGTCATAGCGCGAGTAATTTATATTGTTCAAATAATAACCCTAGACACTAACAAATCCATTATATAATTTAAAAATTAAAGTTATAATAGAGTTTTGCTTTCCTTATTCTTATCCTTCAAGGATTCCCTCGGGTGTATATTGTAAATCGTATGGCTTTCTTCTGTAGAATGAAAATATATTCAACATCGGCAGCATTATCCCGCAGTAAGATCCCATAGGAAATAGCAGTGCACGTAGCTAAAATATATCGTCCAAGTGTATTAGTGATATTTAGTGTCAGCGTGGTGGTATAACATTCTGGAATACTGCTGCCGATTCTTTAGTCTTCAGTGGTGCTAAGCAACGTCCTTGAGACCCGAAAGGAATAAAAGTGGCGATATCCAGGCTTACAGCACGAAATTGGCTCAAGAATATTGTTAAACATTTAATTAAATTAAAAATAGTCCCCTCAGATTCTTATCTAAAGCTACTTAAAAATACTTTCGAAAGGATTTAAGAAGCGGATAAAGTTTCTTAGGGTTTATTGTCTCCGTCGCGATCATAATAAAATCAAAAAGTTAATGCCGATGTTTTGAAGTGGACTAACTTTTAAGATGATTTGCTTCGGATGGTCTCGTCCTTTATTTTCTAAGCTGCCGTCAAAAAGCTCAAGCCTGGATAAGTTAACAGAAGATTAACTTCGAGAAAGCTCGTAGTTTTACAGTTTTTTTCGTTGTGTTTATCTTGGTGTAATTATCGATTTTTGGGCGATTTTTTTATTAAATGTGATGAGCAGATTATACCTACATATGGCGTATTAGATACATATGACATAGGGTCTCTTATTAAAATCTTCGTACGGCTAATTATGATTTTTGAATTCATGTATTATTTATTACCTGCGAATCTGAATTTTGATTATTTTTTAGTCAGTTGTCCGAAGCAAATGCCTGGTTATTAATAAACGCTTTGTATTATGGCATAAACTTTTTCTCTAGTCATATTGGGAGTGGCACGCGTAGTTACCACCACTCCGACTAATGATGAATTGGTGAGGCCATGAATTATTACATTTCTCGAGGTCACGCTGTAACGTTTATGGGCTCTGGAAACCACTTAACAGATGTGGTTCTACAGCTCGATCGATTTCCAAAAAAAGATGTGTGGTGTCGTGGGATACCGGATAGGAACGAAGTTCCTTATTATAAATATATTAATTTTAAGTTCTATTCGAGGTATAAAGAAAATAAAACTGGAGGTTTCACAACAACCCACGGTCATTCGGTAACGTGCGAACTTATTGTGGTACACTTCATTTCCGGCTCTTTGCATAAGAGTTCGTGTATTGCGCAAACGAACGCTCCGAGATCGTGGCCAATGATTGATAAAAATGTATATGTAATTTTTTGTACGTTATTACAAAGTTAAGTCGTACACTGTGTGCATTACTAATAAAAATCTTACGTTACGGACGTTTTTTCCCGGTTAGAAACATAAGGAACTTCGTTCCAAAAATAATTATTTAATTAAACAATTTAAAAATAATTACTAAAGTATATTAAAGATAAAACCACTCGGCCGCGGCTTACTCAGCTTACGGCGGGGTACATTTAATGGTATTGGATGCGAAACGTCATAACTGCAATCACACTTAGCACTTAAGGGCTAGCACTTAAGGTGCAATTCATGTTATCATTAATGCGGTCTCGTATTCTTAATTACTACGGGATCGCGTCATTGTTTGAACTAACTTGTAATACAGCTATGCGAGGTAGATGTTGATTCAATCTTGGACACGGACTGGGGTATTGGTGTAATGCTAACTTAAAGCTACATTTTTACTTTTTACGTGCTTCCATTTGAATAGCTTTGGATTATATAATGCGATTTTTTTATTAAATTTGTGTAACTTTTATTACATCGTCTCAAACTTTTTCGTCCGTGTGTTGCATGTCGCGTGACGGTCGGCCGCGGAGTAGGGATAAAGTAAAAAGCGCTCGTCAGAGCAGCCGAGGCCAATATGCCGGCGCCTAAAGTTCGCAGCAGCTGACCGTGTAGTGTGTAGACTGTTACTCATTTGTGCTAGTGCTCCATGCTATTTTGTTTTTATTTTTCTCAGTGTTTAATGTAAGTGTTGTTTGTCAGAGTTAAATGTCTATATTGTGAAAAAAAGTTTCACTTTACCGTGGTTTCATATAACCACACAATCCTTTTTTTTACTGTCCTTGAAGTACCTATATGATGGTGAGTGGTTTCCGTGGACGTCAGTAATACCAGAGTCACAGCTAAGTAATGCCTACCGCTGAGTAATTTCAGAAAATCTCATTTGAAGAAAGACATGACTTATTGTTCAGAGAATACCGAGGAGGAAAGCTCAGTCCAAAGCTGAATGGTACGTGGCAAAAATATATCTGGAAACGCACTGTGGATGAACGCAATTTGGATGAACTTCACTTCAGTGGCGTGAGGCATACATATTCTGCAGAATTTTAGAGACTATTTAATTCCTTATGATGATGTATTGAAATGGTAGTGCAAGGTAGAGGGGGGAAGAGGTCGACCGAAGAACACATGGATGGAGTGTGTGAATGACGATATGAGAGAGAGAGAGGAGTGAGTGTTGAGATGACGGCTGATAGAAGAGAATGGAAGAGAAAAATTAGCTGTGCCGACCCCACTTAGTGGGATAAGGTGGAGAAAAAAAAAAGAAGATTTAATTCCTCATGATCTCTGTACCTCACTCTCCAACAGACAAAATGAATGGTCATCTCCACATAAGCAATAACCTTTTATTTTTGGCTCCATTAACGCGTATCGCTGTACGTTTATATTACGACATCACCGCACAGTTCGAACATAGCCCGTTGACGGGTTATTAATGCACGGAGATGTTTTCATGATTTATGATCGAGTAATTTTAGTTACGGCCACGAACTTCGGTATACGAACGTTTTTGATGAATGGAAATTACGTTGCGTTATAAGAGTTCGACGTGTACCGAACTTTGATCGTAAATAATTTTTCGGCGGGATGAAAAATCAATTTTATTTATTTCTGATTTAGGGTTGTGCGGCCTGGAATAATATTTTATTGACGGTACCTACGGAGCCTTAATGTGATTTTTGGATTTATTGTTCTACGTTTCATATCGGAGCACGCAATTTTGTTTCGTGGGAGAAATTAGTTTTTTTTTTTATTGCTCAGATTGGTGGACGAGCTGACGGCCCAACTGATGTTAAGTGGTTACCGGAGTCCATAGACATCTACCTTGAGAGATGAGTTCTAAGGTCTCAGTATAGTTACAACGGCTGCCACACCCTTAAAACCGAAATGCATTACTGCCTCACGGCAGAAAGAGGCAGGGCGGTGATACCTACCCGTGTGGACTCACAAGAGGTCCTACCACTAGTAAAATAATCATAGCCAAAAGGCCGAGAAGCGAGTGAGTGAGTTTTGAGGTCGTCGTGGCCTACAGGATAAGACGCCCGGTGCTTTCGTATCGTGTGACCGTGCCGATGTTCGAATCCCGCAGGCAGGTACCAATTTTTCTCACTCGGTGAAGGTTATGGGGCGATCTGAGGGGGAGAGATAGCTCGGTGAACTACCTGCGTTCTAGTGCGCTGCACGACATCAGTTCTATGGAGCTTCTCCGGAGTAACCAGTTGACAGTGTATCGCGTTCCGTCTCGGTAGGCTGGTCTGGTTTAGGGGGAATCTATTCCGGAACACCAGTGGCACCGTAAAAAATGTACCAATAGTTCTAAGGCAAAACGTACTTAAGAAATCGCCTTTTCGCATTAAAAGTGTACAATTTCCAAAATATTCGACATGTGTTAATATGCGTAAACATTTGGTACCACCATTATTTTTCTCATAAATACTGTCAAAAGAAAGTAGTTTAGTTTTAGTATTTTTTTTTAGTTTACTTATGTTTGACTATTATTAACAAAATTAATACATAATTGTATCTTACTTTAAAATACAGATAATATAACTGGTAAAAAAAATATTGCAAATGATGATTAATATTAAAAATATTACATGTTAAACCTTTAAAGCACTCTCATGTTTTGTTTGAGATTATACAGTTTTAATGCGAGAAGACGAAATGTTCAAGAATGTCTTCCACGGCGAAGGAATAAATAACATCGTGTAATAAAAATCGAACCCGGAAAAATTATAATTAGCGTGATTACTAGTGAAGTTCAATTTACAATGGAGCTAAAGAAAAAAATTCAAATCAAAAAGAACGAACCAACGAAAATGAACCACGTACGAAAACAAGATTGTTATCATTTCATTAGGCGCCTATTGCCAACATACAAATATCAATTAATTTAACATCAAATGCGGGTAAACCGCTGTAGGGCGCGACGTTAGTGTTGTACGAAAAGCGTTTATGATACAATTTTGTTGTATCTTGGTTCTGTTTAATTTAAAAAGGCTTATATTACTGGTGGTAGGACCTCTTATGAGTCCGCACGGGTAGGTACCACCACCCCGCCTATTTTTGCCGTGAAGCAGTAATGCGTTTCGGTTTGAACGGCAGCTGTTATAACTGTACTGAAACCTTAAAACTCATATCTCAAGGTGGGTGGCGGCATTTACGCTGTAGAGGTCTATGGGCTCCAGTAACTACTTAACACCAGGTGGGCCTTGAGATCGTCTACCCATTTAAGCAATAAAAAAAAGAGAATTTGTGGAGTAGATTTTATTAATTGATATGCTCAATTCTTAGTCTTAGATACCTTTATCTACCAATTAAGATTGGCTTATGTCATTTTTCATGTCAGTCTCCTGCTCTTCTCCCAGTTACCTGAGGTCAGCGCAACATGTTTTCTCTTTCCATTCCTTCCTCTTTTACACATATCGCCTTTCAGGCAATCGATCCATCTTTTCTTAGGTCTACCTCTGCCACTAAAGCCTTCCACATTAATAGTTAAAACTGTCTTAACAGACAGTCATTTTGTCTCATCACATGTCCATGCCATCCCATGTCACTTGTCATATAAACTAGAATAGTGGTTAGGTGTATTGTAAGCCCGCACGGGCATGTCCCAGTTTCCTCCCTTGTTCTACCACGTAGCAGTCATGCTTTTCGGTCCGAAGGTTGGGACAGCAGTTATAAATACAATTGAGACTTGGATCTATGTTTCAAAGAAGTATCTGGAAGCATCCACATTATAATATTGACGGGGTCAGTTAACCATCAGTTGTGCCGTAAGTGCTTATTGTTGCTGAGCTTGTGCTTAGTGTTATTTTTTTGTAAGCATCATACTGCATCGAATGAATTGAAAATGAACATTTTTCGTATCCTCTTCTTTCGGGTCGTCGCGTCTCCTTACAGGAGCGCGGGACGGGCCTCGGGGATCTCCCTCTGCCCGGGCTTTGGGACTCCCTGCCTATCGAGGCAGGGGTGATGAACTGCAAGCTGGAGTGATGCAGGTTTGAGCGCGTTGGGTAGGACGTTGATGATGGTGAAGATGGTGAAGATCTTTCGGATCCTCGACGTCTCAAGCTACTTTTATTTCAAACGTCTACATATTTTTTCTAATAGAATAAAAGGCCTTACGTTTTAGTTTCCAAATTAAGTACCATGGGCGGAGCATCTTTCAATTACATACTCGTATGTACGTACCAATAGCCGATAATAAATTTTTGCAGAATAATAATTATACGATCTATTTTAAAAGTAGGGCAGACGACAAATGAGATTACAATTTTCAATTATTATAATTGAATATAACTTCAGTTACAATTCAATTGAAAATCTAATCTTATTTCTCGAAGCGGGCAGCTTCATTGGTATCTTCATTACCAGAAAGAATCGTTAAGTATTATTTCGTGCTATTTTCAACTTTTTCGACATGAGATAGTGCGAGTTTTATTATCTGCGCAAGTTTCTATATATATTTTTCGAACGAAGAAAAACACTAACGCACCAGTCATTATATTAATGGCCTGTAAGAATGTTTCATTTTATTACTGGGAACGCACCCTTATTTCACTTATAACACGGATATGTTGTAAGGAAGTATACGGCTAATAAGTTTTACACGTGAGCTGCCTTTTGATTTGAGTTGTCGAGATAAATATAGGTAATGCTTTATTTTGCACAGAAAACACATTAGAATAGGAACTTGTAATACAAAATTTTTTTTTATTGCCCTTGTATGCAGACGAGCATACGGCCCACCTGATGGTGAGTGGTTACCGTCGCCCATGGACTTCAGCAATGCCAGGGGCAAAGCCAAGCCGCTGCCTACCGTAATAATTCCAAATACCTAGTAGCTTTTTTATTGCCGCTGTAGACAATCCATTCCCCATCTGATGGTCACTGTCGCTCATTGGTATCAGTAGTCCAAAAGGAAAAATTGCCTAATGAAACTTATAAGTAAGCTAATATACAGTTAGATACTGATAGTAAAAACTGACTATTTTTAATTAATAGACATTCTATATTTGTCTATTTTATAATATATATCAATTGATTAATAGGTTTTACAAATTAACAGCTTATTAGATGTCTAAAATTGCTCTAAAATTTACTAGTGTAAGTTTGTATTGTGATTACCACATGTGTAAGTATCACTAATTTGTTTAGTTCTAAAGTAATTTTGGGTTCTGGTTTGAAAGATGACATGAGATGATGATGAAGATGATAGCTCTTGTACAATATAATTAGGTCTTCGACCACAGTTCTTACGGTGAGTGTTCACGTTGGAGCACGAACTCCTGGACTCTTGTAGCTGTAGTTTGGCTGTAGTAGAACATCGGATTTCCTATTCTTTAAACTGGAATACGTTACTCACGCTACGACCAGGTAGCACGGTGCGTACGATCTCATCTTATAAAGTACAAATGACCAAAAACATTAGTATCTTAGTTTTATTTTTATTGCTTAGATGGGTGGAGGAGCTCACAGCCTACCTTGTGTTAAGTGGTTACTGGAGCCCATAGACATCTACAACGTAAATGCGCCACCCACCTTGAGATATAAGTTCTAAGGTCTCAAGTATAGTTACAAAGGCTGCCCCACCCTTCAAACCGAAACGCATTACTGCTTCACGGCAGAAATAGGCAGGGTGGTGGTACTTACCCGTGCGGACACACAAGAGGTCCTACCACCAGTAATTACGCAAATTATAATTGGGTTTCATTTTTATTACACGACCTTATTCCTTCACCGTGGAAGTCAAACGTGAACATTTGTTGAGTACGTATTTCATTAGAAAAATTGGTACCCGCCTGAGATTCGAACACCGGTGCATCGCTCAACACGAATGCACCGGACGTCTTATCCGTTAGGCCACGACAACTTCAATTACTCCCTCAGCTTACGCCACTACCAGGTAGTACGGTGCGTACGATCTCATCCCTTAAAGTAGAAATGAACAAAAACATTACTACTGTCTTAGTAGCAATACACGTGACAACATCAAAACTATAGTCAGCGTGTATAGTTTCACTGCCGGAACATGCAATAGTCTCACGTGTCTGGCCTGACAAACAATGACAGTGCGTATCCCCGACGCAGCGTAAATTAAATTGGCTACTTGGATTACGGGGGCAAATGCTCCAATTAGTGATCCGGTGGGTCGACACCATGGCCACAATGTCGTGGAGCAACGGAATGTTCGCACCTATGTTACAATGAAACTTAATTAGATTGTTATGATTATTGATACGGAACCAAGCGCAAGAATTTTCTTAGATTAAGGTTGTTTTTATTTAGCTAGGAGGAAGATCTCACGACTATTGATTATAAGAACTCATAGACATCGTGTAGTGAAATCCCCTTTATTCGAGTCGGCAGAATCTCCCACGAGACTCCCATGCCTGGGGAACGGGTGGGATATTTGTGACTCGGTGGTCGAAGATAGTAAAGTTTGCCGCAACCCATCTGGGAACCCGAGTTCGAATTCTGAATGGGGGGGGATATTGTTGTAGTTTTTTTTTTAATGATTGATAATACTCTTAATAAGTAACACCGTGCTGGTCTAATAATAAGAAGCTCTGAATATCATACCATGAATTTAGATCGCCATCTCTTGTTAATTTCTCGTACCTATATTTCAGTACCCATAATACCAGAGAAAACACTCGCTTAGATTTTATTTAATGCGGATTTTATTTTTATTAATACGCTTTTATCAGTTTCAGACGTATGTTATTATGTAACGGAATCTTTGAACATGATTTTGACCCCCTTCAAAACGTCGGATTAATTCGAAATTTGGTATACTTATTACGGATCAATGAAAATTCAATATTAAAAAAAAATCTTGAAACTATAAAAAATGAAAAATTAATAAATAGTTTAAAAAAACTAACAAAATACGCTTTAATTAATAATTTTATTGTAAAAAAAGCGTAGGGTGCATGGTATCAGTAGTTATAAATATTTTATGAACAGATATGAGTCGAAGTGTTATTTTGATAATATCCTGAGAAGCACGCTTTTTTTTACAATAAAATCATTTTTTCTTACACCATTTTTAATTCAATTTTATTAAAATTTATTTTCTAATTTTTAGTTGGATTTTCTTTAAAAGCGTATTTTGTAAGTTTTTAAAAACAATTATTTATTTTTAATTTTTTTAATTTATTTATTATCTATTATTTTATTTTTTAATTTATTTTTTACTTAACGACTCGAAGACATCAGATTTTTGTTAAAAGTGGAATTTTTTAAATTTATTTATTATTTATTATTTTATTTTTAAATTTATTTTTTACTTAACGACTCGAAGACACCAAATTTTTGTTAAAAGTAGAATTGCGTTCGTATATCAGTGAAATCCAGCAAGCACTGTACTTAATTTTCACTAATAATAATATGTAAACTTAAATTACATTGAACTAGTTCAATTCAAAAACAATTACTTAAATCTATTATTTTACCAAATGCAAAAGCAAAAGAATTTTATTGCAATTCCAATGTAACGAAAGGTTCACTTAATTCTGTTACGGAATGAACCTTCCATGCAATTAGATATTGTGGCAGTACGGAAGCAAGACAAACGGGATTGCCTGCTCCAGCCACCTGGCCCACAGTTTACGAAATAGGATTTTGTGTCCCGTCTTGATTGCAGACCGCTCTATTTAAGTCGCCACACGACCGGTACGATGCATTCAGGATTACTGGTGCACATTTCTGTTACGAAATCGTAAAATTAAAACGTAAAATTGTAAAATTGCCAAATTGCTTAGACTAGAGGTCCCGCAGTAGTCGAAATTCGACTATTAATTAATTGTAATTGTAAGCTTGTACACTATTATGATTGTATTTTATACTTCTATAATCACAAATTTCGCCAAGACTACACTATAAAAAGTATTAACAAAGGCAAACAATATTTAATCTATTCTCAATTTGACAACAGACGCCAAGAACAAAAGTTTGACAATAAATAGTATGTATGCGTGTGTGCGTCAAATATATGGTATGTAGTGTGTGTAATGTTTTCTTTATTGATTTAAAGTATCTTTTATGCATTATTTTAAAAAAAATATTAGCATTGTGCACTTCTTCTCTATATTCTCTATAAGTGTGGAAAATTTCATACTCCTCCGTCCGCGCAATTTTCGTAAAAAGGGATACAAAGTTTTTGCTTCACGTATTAATATATAGATACTTTTTAATATTACACCATAATTACGTTAACATCAAATACCTATATTAATGTAAGTTTGTTTTGATTACGTAGACGGGTAAATTAACACAGTCCACTAGTTTTAAAAATGGCTGAGACCATAGAGGTCACTGCATGATTACCACCTTTCTTGAGACATGAGTCCAAGGAGCTCCAACTATACAGGGACTGCTTTGTGACAGAAAAAACCAGTACGATGATGCCTACCAGTGCGGAGTCCCAATATGTTCTAACAAAACTAAGACTGGAATGCAATCTCTCGTTTAATATACTATGTCCTCTTTTTATTGCTGTATATCATCAATTTTTTATTGCTTAGGTGGTTGGCCGAGCTCACAGCCCACCTGGTGTTAAGTGGTTACTGGAGCCCATAGACATCTTGAGATATAAGTTCTACGGTCTCAAGTATTGTTACAACGGCTGCCCGGCCCTTCAAACCGAAACGCATTACTGCTTCACGGCCACAGATAGCCCCCAGCGGCAGAAATAGGCAGGGCGGTGGTACCTACCCGCGCGGACTCACAAGAGGTCCTACCAGCAGTAATTGCCAGTAATTGACCAGTAGTTGGCATTATTGTCGATTTTGTAATACTAGTAATGTGCTATCAATGAATCCGTGGATAGCTCTCGGGGCTACTGCGGTACATCTAACGAATTTTCTGTCAACTTAACGAAATCATTTCAAAAAGTGTTAATTAGTAATAATAATAAAAAAGTGCGTGCGTACAAAGTACACATGTCAGAAGTAAAACTTTTTTGGCGAACTAATTTATAAGTCTTGCTTATATTTATACAAATCTAAAACTTTAGATTTCCGAGACTTAGAGGAAGGGAAAAAGGAAGATATGTTCCCGCCAAAAGTCTGTCAAATGTCAATCTCAAACCTCAGTGTTGACAATCACATTATGTTTAGATTTCTAAATTGTAAATGACTAATATTTTGCCAATTGAATTGACTAATTTAATTTCATGCATGATTAATGTTCTAAATTCTTTTCATTTCATTTCAATTTCTATTAACATTTTTCACGAAAAAATTATAAAATATTAGGCTGTGTGGTATGATACATTTGCCTTTCCAGTTGGAAAAATACAACAACTACTACTACTGACATTTGACAAGTACTTAATTTCAATAGTAGTTTGATGTCACTTCCGTTGCATACCTGCGTGACGTTCTGTAAAAATTTTACCCTCATTCGCCTAAAGAAGTTTCACTTAAAAAAATAATTAATTAACAATAATCTTCCCAAAATTAATTAATAAACCTTTGTATAATATTTATTGCTACGGGATCCTCGTAACAAAATTAATTAAATTTTTCACGTTGTTCACGAACATGAAATTTTTATTATAAATTTAATACCAATTCCACAAAAATAATTAACAAAACAATCAAAAATAATCACAGAATTACTGCAATTGCTTCAAAATGCGCATAAAACGTTCGAAAATTGTCGGTTCGCGTTAGAGAGCCACGTACAAAGCTTTGTAGGCTTTAAAATGAAACGACATAATTGAAAAGCCCGTTTGAATGGAATATTTCGAATGAACTATTTTAAACTGCATTAGCTAAGCGATGTGATTTACGTATTAAAGCCACCGCAATGGGGATATTGCTATTTACGTTGAACCGCATACTAAATAGGTGTGAATTTTTGGGTTTTAAATATTTATACAATAAAATAATCATAATAAAAAATATAAAATAATCTCAATGGCCCCTAATAATGCTATATAAGAACATTAGCTTTTTCTCGCGTCTTCGTCCGCGTGGAATAGTTCACAAATAATGCTTTATTTTAGAACAAATTTGGTTAGCATAAAAAACGTTATAGTGAGCCAACCTTAACATATAGACATATGTTGTCGCGGACTATTTCTTACATCTTTTAAAGGAGAACAATTCTGTCATACATTATTTTAGCGAAACTTTAATCGTTTCTGCAGCGCATGCAGCGGAAGCCCTCAAAAGGGAAAAAACCCCGATTTTGAAACCTTTTTATTGATGCTCCGTTTGTATTGGTCTTAGCGTGATGTTATATAGCCTATAACCTTCCTCAATAAACGGGCTATCTAACACTGTAATAATTTTTCAAATCGGACCAGTAGTGCCTAAGATTAGCGCGTTCAAACAAACAAACTCTTCAGCTTTATAATATTAGTATAGATATACAAATATTAAGAAATTATAATAGGTCAAATGAAAATGAGTCAATTAGCCACTTTCGTTCCAAGGTTCGGGTCGAGGTAAATCTGTTGAATACTTATCAGCGAAGCCCCCTTAATGGCATCTAGAGGGGCCTTTTACATTTTCATTATTCATCTAAGTTAATTTGAAAACGAATGATAAGCCTAACCGAGATTAGGACAATTAAAAATATAAAGGTAGCTATTTTATTAATAAGGATAGTCAAAGTTATTCGCGATTAGCTGTATTATACGTATGTGTAGTGACACAGTAGCTTCTCACCTTTAGGACAGTATCCGGAATATTCTGGAATTCCTCCCGAAAGATTAGGATTAGAGTTAACTGGGCAATAAATAACCATACTTGCCCTTCTGACCCGCGGGTTACTGGCAAGCTCGGAGACCAGATTTGGCAAAATGCCCGAGCCAGTGGCACGGGCTTTACGTTTTAAATGCAGATGCCTAAGATATGGATAGTTGACCCCTATTTCAAATGTCACGGTGCCCCTGATATGGGTCTCTAGAAATGTGACAAAGGGACGATTTACGAACGTTACAGAAGAGAGAATGGACATTGATTCAACGGAATTCAATCATGTTCGATATAAAATTGTAGATTTTTAAAATAACGAAGATGTCGTTCCTCTTATTTTTTTAGTAGCTATTGAATTAGTATCGGGCCGAAGTATCTAATATGTTATTAATCTGCCCGACTTATAATTGAACATACAAATATATGAGTCTAGTCTCCATGAGCCCGTTTGTATGGACATCTTATTTATTTATTTATTTATTTATACTTTATGCACAAAACAAAACTTGTACACAGGCGGACTTAATGCCATGGGCATTCTCTTCCAGTCGACCATAGGGTGGTGCAGAGATAACATCTTATCCATGTTAGGCTTCAAGATGGATAGTATTTATGTGGTAGTGGCTATAGGTAGGTTAGGGTGGTAAGGTTTTGGTGATGGATCGTAAAAAAAAGGCAGAGTATTATTATTTAACAGTATGTAGCTAGCATGAAATCTCATTAACGAGATGGGATGAGTTTGCATATATACAAGCTCCCAACGATAACATTCGTGCTATTTCACTTGCTCGGTTGAAGACTTTTCATTTGTTGTTGCCCTCAAAAGTATATATGCGTATAGCTTATTTTCTTGCCAAATTTTATCAAATAAACAAATAATTTTCGTATTATATATCTTGAAAGTGAGGAATTTACATTTTGGCTTCAAACTAAGCATTTCTTGGGGTTTAAAGTACTCTTTAGTAGTGCCTTCTATTAATTGCTTACCATCAGGTAGACCGAAAGCTTGTCTCCACGCTTTGCCCAAAACTAAAGTTGTACTTTGAAGAGTACCATTTTTGTTTTTGGTATGCTATTAACATTCTTATATGTTAAGCTTTTTAATCATGTGGTAAATAAAAATCCAACCTTAGTAGCTATATCTTTTTCACATCGAGTATATAATGCAATCCACATCGTTTGAATACCACATTGATCCAAGACCCATTACTTTAATGAATTCAACCAATGCAGTTAGTTATGTAAAGAGGATTATGGTATCAAGAACCGCGCCCATCGACCTGTGGTCTCGGATACCAATTATCTCCGAATCCAAGCATCTATTACTTGGTGCTTGCATTTGACTTGCGGTCGATTCGGTAATAAATACGAAGCTCAATTAATTTGCACGTTACCTATACCTATTTAATCTCAAGGACTTTTTACTTCCAGCTTAAAGCTTTATAAAGTTTTAGTTAGCGTTTTATTCAGGGAAATATTTTAAACATTTTAAACGGTTCTCCCATTCTTTAAGCTGAAATGCCTGAATTCTTTACGCTGAAAGGTACCTTGCTTATTTCTGGGCAATTGAGACTTCTTAGACTTTGTCTCAGGCTGGAGTCATTCATATTATGATTGATAGTTACGAGTTTTGGGGATTATTTAACACAATTTTTTTTATTGCTGTTGTAGGCAGACGAGCATACGGCCCACCTGATGGCGAGTGGCAAGTCGTTGCCTACCTTTAATGGGCTGAACCAGATGGGCTGAACCAGATGGGCTGTGAGCTGGTTCACTTATATATTCATTCTCAATAGTTTCTTTTTTTTCTACCAATATTTTGAGGTAAATTCATAAACTTTGTGGATGTGATTATTATGGCACAATAGTTGTCTTTCATGGATGACGTGTGTGAAGAAGCGGTGTACGAATGATTTAAAAAAAAGGTGTTATCATTCAACTCGAATAGGCTGGATGACATATTAGTCTCCAGACATTTTAAAATACATTCACGCCGCCAAAACAATTTCGACATCCCAAACACTTGAAACACATCAAAGGATTCATTTAAATACCTTTTGTATATAAATTCGATTAACCAAAATGCAATAAGGGAAACAGAATTCCACTCAACGCCAACGCTGCAGCAACAGAACACCCAATTTCCTCACGATTTCACAGCGAGACTTGCAATGGGAATTTTAATTTATTTGGCCAACTTTAACGTTTGTCCCTCGGGTGTGGACGTGATGTGCATGCTGCCCGGTTTTTATGGAAATTACTTGCAGCCTTTGTTGATGACAGCCGGGAATATTTTGACCACGAATATTTTCCTGATTGTGAAGATTTTTTCACATTAGAATCAGAAGGAAGGCGTATTAGGTGACATCCGTATTCTTATTCTATTGTCATAGATACAAAACTTGTATATAGGCACGTGAACTCGGCTATTTTCAAATACCGGTACTAGATTCTTTTAAGTTATACCACAGTTATGGTAGCAAGAAATCGCTCCTCAATATATCACTTTAGAATTCTCAGACTCATGACTGATTTGTCTACCCTCTAAACTGGAGCGAAAGACCACTTTGTAGCAAAAATGGTGAATTAAAAAGCCCACTGAGTTTCTCCTCGCATCTTCTAAGTGGATCGCGATTCCGATCCAGTGGTAGTGGCTGGTGTTAGCAAATTCTCTCAGGTTGAGCCCATCAGCTCACCTACTCGTCCAGGCGTAGTTGGAATAGCCTCTTAGGCTATCAGCAAATAGGTAAGGAAAAAAGGTGGGTTAATGGAATGTGTCCATATGGGCCTGCATCATGCCCTAAAGCCTAAAGGAATCTGGATATTCTAATCAGCGTAATAAGTAAGCACAAAAAATGATTCATAATTGATAACAGTGACATTAACAACATTTTTTGATTGTAACTTGTTAGTGCGATAAGATTTATTGAAATTCCTAAAAGCATGTTAGAAACGTACAGTACGATTACAAAATAAAAAAAAAACGAATCTGTATACAAATTGAGCCAAATGAAAATAAACTTTATCCTTCACATTCTCGGTTCAAATCACCTTAAGACGATTCCTAATAAATTCCCCGACAAAGAGAGTAATAACTCTCAGAGCTTGGGAATAATATAGAATATGAATTACGCATTATCGCCCGAAGACCTGGTTTATGACGTTCGTGCTTCGAGTAATACGCCGTATTATGAGAGAATGTGCTTATAGTGATAGCTGATTCAGGAAAAGGGAGTTTCTCAATTATCAAGCCGACCGTCGCTGAAAGTCTAACAAATTCATTGATTATATTATCTAGATATTAATACGTGAAGCAAAAACTTTGTATCCCTTTTTACGAAAATTACGCGGACGGAGGAGTATGAAATTTTCCACACTTATAGAGAATATGGAGAAAAAGTGCATAATGCTAATATTTATTTAAAAAGAATGCATAAAAGATACATTAAATCAATAAAGAAAGCATTATACACACTACATACCATGTATTTGACGCACACACATATACTCTTTATTTATTGTCAAACTTTTTTTATTGCGTAAAGTCTGTACTCAAATTGAGAATAGGTTAGTATTTTTTATCTTTAATATTACGAGTATTTGTCTATAGTGTAGTCTTGGCGAAATCTGTAACAAAAGGACCATAATAATCTTGAAAAATTTAATTTCAATTAATTATAGTCGAATTTCGACTACTGCGGGACCACTAGTTTAAATTAATCCTTTTAAATCCAATGGCTCCGAGTTATGTTTGCATATACCGGATACACAGTACGAGATAGGAATCTGTGTACCTAACTCAAATTCGAAATAGCTTTAACAAATACGCTTTGACTATGGTACAGTGGTCAAGGCCATAAAGGTATCAGGCAGCGAGTGAATCGTTTCTGAAAATGACTGAGGTTTTCAATGGGCATATACAATAACTATGGGCTATTTGTGGTAGGTCATTTGTGGGGCCTATTTCAGCCCTGCAGTAGTAATGTGCATGGTTATATTATTATGTACTATAGAATTGAGATTTAGAGACTTCATGTATAAAGGTGGGTGGTGGGATTCACATTGTGATACCTATGAGATCTGGATACCAATTAACACCAGATAGGTCTTTAGGTTTATCGCCTGATTAATCAAAGATCAAAATGCTTGTGACTTCTTTTTTATTTGCTGTTAATAATTTATTAATATTTTTTTTACCTTAAAATATTTTCTCTAACTCGTACATCCAATTGTTTTTTAGTAGTTACTAGTATAAACCACATTACGAATTAGCCTAGCTCTTTTTTTTGTAATAATGGGCGAACGAAGTAAGGGATCATCTGGTATTAATTCTTCATCGGCACTACTAGAACCACGATGTACATAAATGCTGGTACCCATCCTGAGATACGAAATCTTTACCTTCACCGGAACGTATAACGCGGCAGTTAAAGGTAGGATGGTGGCATCTGCCCTTGTGAGCCTATCAGTGCATTCTACCACCTATAAATATGTTTTATAAATCTTACGAGCTCACTGGTGGTAGGACCTCTTCTGAGTCCGCGCGGGTAGGTACCACCGCCCTGCCTATTTCTTCCGTGAAGCAGTAATGCGTTTCGGTTTGAAGATTAGGGCAGCCGTTGTAACTATACTGAGACCTTAGAACTTATATCTCAAGGTGCTCAAAAAAAGCTTAATTTTTATTACACAATTTTATTATTTCATCAATGGTTTAAAATGAATTTAGCGCTGAAAAATATTGTTATCGTACACATATACTGGGTGTCGGATACGTTAATGCTTGGATTATGTTGTTTTTTTTTTAAATTATATATTCCTTTATTCAGAACTAAGTCTATTACCAAACCACCTACTACATACAACAAAAGCCTTATTCGATAATCCAATACAAACGTATCGCTCCCCATACATTTAATAACATCAATTAATAGATCCACCACTCAAATAACATAGAACACAAACATAAACGGTTTGATGTATCATCAAGTCTCAAAGCGTTAATTGGCCACCGTAATGACCTGTTATATCCGGATGAATCCGGTTATATCCAGTTTGGCTGTTAACTGTTATTATTCTGGGCACTGTTACACCGCTTCCCTGTTTATGATATTTGAGTAACGTAGCGTCACTATAAGGTGCTAAAAATGAGTTTTAGGAAGTACGATTTCATTTATGAAAACAAATATAAGAAAGTCGTGATATATTTTCGCTGTTTGGGTAATTTCTAGGTGTTAAATTTTTAGAATTTGCTCTCATATTTGCGACGTATTTTAATCATAAAATTGAGCGTAAATGAGTCTCGTGCTACCCATAAAAAAAAAAAAAACGTGTGGCACTCGGGAACTGCCGCGGTAAAGCTATTGCATAGCATTTTTTATCAACTTATGCAATTATAATTAGACAATGATAATTTAATATTAAAACAATAATAAAACAAGACCACGCTATATTAAATATTAAAAAAATCAAATATCTAAAACAAAAAAAAAGAAATCAATTATTTCATGATGCGCATGCAGTGTGACGTCACGCCACGCGCTATTCACAAACACTACACAAGCGCAACGTGTGAATGTAGGCGGAGTGAGGGGTGTAAGGTTTTTTTCGTTACGGAATTTCATGATTCGGTCGCCGCGCTCAAGGCTCGCAATAAAATCTATATGCAATAGCTTAAAAATACATAATTTTAAATGTCCTCAATTTATGACATGTAAATTTCGTGTCAGAAATCATCACCAATTCCGCTTGTCTTCATCATTGCAAATAATGCTAGTACATCTTATGTATCCGACATTTTGTTTAAAACAAAAAACAACGTTACGGATATCTCTTTAGATCGACTAATTATGTATGACTAATACGAAATAAATCAATTTTCATATAGCATTCTGAAATTTCATCAAAATCCATACATTAATTTTGGTTCGAGGAGTAGCAAACATTAATTTATTCATAGGAACTTTGACATTTTAAGCTATTGCATAGATTTTATCGCGGGCTTTGAGCGCGGCGACTGAATCAAGAAATTCCGTAACGAAAATAACCTGACACCCCCACTACGCCTACTATGTAGCTCGCGCTCAACACATTCACATGTTGCGCTTGTTTAGTGTTTGTGAATAAGCGCGTGGCGTGACGTCACACTGCATACGCATCATGAAAAGTCTGCCCATCTCTCTCTCGCGCGGTCTAGCTTATGAGTATGGAAAGGACAGTTAATGTTTTGCTTTTATTAATGTTTAATATAGCGTGGTCTTGTTTTATTATTGTTTTAATATTAAATTATCATTGTCTAATTATAATTGCATAAGTTGATAAAAAATGCTATGCAATAGCTTTACCGCGGCAGTTCCAGAGTGCCGCACGTTTTTTTTTAACTGTAGTAGAATATGACCGCAACTCAATATTATTAATAAAATATTCTTGCTTTGGAAACTACTTATTTGGGATTTATATAGCACCGCATTGTCACCAAATGCTATGTAATATAATCGAAACTGTACATAAACCAGAATAGCAAACGCGCCTGCTAGTTACATGTTTGTGCCGCACGACATTCCGTTTCACCCTTCAAAAGGCTCGCCGAGGAAACAACGCAAAACAGGCACAAAAGCTCTACAATTACCTGTTTACGCGAAAACAAGTCTGCCCCTGACAACCCTTTATAACATTTTTTTGCCGGAGGAAAACAAAGTCGGCATAAAACAAATTCTACTTTACGCCCGATATAACGCGAGAATTCCACGACAATAGTCAATTCGAATTGACTTCTTTCTGCTCATTTGAAATAGCAATAATTCATTTCACTACGCAAGAATAGAGAAAGAGAAAAATACATGTTACATTTTAGGGCAACGTCGATCAACATGAACATTTAGATGAAAGAATCGGTCGAGAGAATAAAAGATCGACTGAATTTATGAATCCGTTGAACCGTAAGAGTTGCCGAGACGGCCAGACTGGGAGACATGCATATTTGATTTCATAATAAACTCAATTTACAGCTAATCTCGTATCAGATTGTCGAAGAAATAAAATTTCACACGCCGCTGGCTTAGCCGTGAATGTAAATAGGGTAGGCGCGGGTACACGTTTCTCGGCGGGGGGCGGGGGAGGTAGGAGCGCTAATAAAATATACTGGAAGCAGTTCACGGCTCATTTAGCACGAGACGGTCGAGCCGGCCTGAAGTCGCCCTACAATTTAATATTTCAACTGTACTTCATGATATTAAACTAGGCAACGGTACGTAATCTTGGGCGTGGTCCGTTAAGTTTTTGTCCCCGTGATCAGTATTGGTGATCGATTTAACTGGCTCGCTCTCGCGTTTTCGTACGGTTGTAACTTTTTAGTGTTCGTTTTATTACGACAAACGATTTTAATCAAGCGGGTTTTTGTTAGAGGCAGTCGCCATTAGCGCCCTCGGGTCCCGAATAAAGTTCGAAGTTGCGTCGATTCTGGAACTGTGAATTTGTTTTTAAGTTCGTTTGATCGGTCGAGTCGGGGGCGTTTAGTGACCTTTACTTCGGCACTAAAATAAATCTATACAATGTTACTTTTGAATACTGCATGGAGACGGCCCGGTGAGGGTATTTCTATTTTTGTTTAATATTCCGCGTGAATTTTTCGGTACTAGTCGTATAATTAATTGAAATTATATGTTTGAATATTATTGTGGTTATATGGTCAAAGACTTACTTCTATAATCACAGATTTCGCCAAGACTACACTATAGACAAATAATATTAAAGATAAACAATATTGACCTATTTTTGAAGTTATACTTCTTTAGGCGCGTTATGAAAAATTGATGAGAGTGAAATTTTACGATGCGCGCGCACCGTGACTCTAAATTAACAGAAATGAAGTTGCCCACTAAATCGCTCATTACAATACGACCAACGTAACTTTGCGAGTCCGAATATAGCCGCAGGTGAACTTTCGCGCATGTACACTCGTAAAAAAAGTGTTATTAGCAATCATTTTTTACTAATATAAATGACAAAATTATTATTTAATATAATTCATACTAAATATTATAAAATTATTAACGTTAAATATTTATTATTAATTATTTAATATTTAAAAAAAATAAAAATAAAGTATAACTTCTTACGCGCGTACATAATTACACGCACCCTTTTTTAATTTGACCACAGACTTTAAGCATTAACTAAAGTTTGACAATAGACAAAGAGTATATTTATACATATGTGAGTGTGTCAAATACATGGCAGTGTGTGTAAAGTTTTCTTTACTGATTTAAAGTATCTTTTATGCATTATTTTAAAAACATATTAGCATTGTGCACTCCTTCTCTATATTCTCTATAAGTGTGGGAAATTTTATATTCCTCCGTCTGTGCAATTTTCGTAAAAGAAACTTTACTGGTGGTAGGACCTCTTGTGAGTCCGCGCGGGTAGGTACCACCACCCTGCCTAGTTTCTGCCGTGAAGCAGTAATGCGTTTCTATGAGATCTTAGAATTTATATCTCAAGATGGGTGGCGCATTTACGTTGTAGATGTCTATGGGCTCCGGTAACCACTTAACACCAGATGGGCTGTGAGCTCGTCCACCCATCTAAGCAATAAAAAAAAAAAGGGTACAAAGTGTTTGCTTCACGTATTAATTTTTCGGTATTTCGATGTTCATAAGCGACGGAATGTGGTCGATGGAGGCTTTAGATTGCTTTTATATCTAGACTCGTTTAAGTAGGCGCTCGACGTTGACAAAATACTCTTGCACGATAAACGTCTGAGCCAATATTATATTTTCGTCAGAGACGGGCGATTTGCATTCTTTATTGGATCAGTTTTGTTATGTCGTTCCACGAGTATGATATTAGTGGTAAGCTATGTTACATACAGTACAGAGTAATATTGAATTGTCTGGTAGGATACTAACTCAAATAAAATTTTGCTCTATTTTTTCTACTTATATATTTTATTTGATATATAAAAATGTAATGCGTTTTAAAAGTCACTTAACGTATCTAGATTACTAAAATGTAATAAAGTTAACTAGAGGTCCCGCAGTAGTCGAAATTCGACTATAATTAATTGGAATTGTAAGTTTGTACACTATTATGATTGTATTTTATACTTCTGTAATCAGAAATTTCGCCAAGACTACACTATAAATAATATTAACAAAGACGAACAATATTTAATCTCAATTTGACAACAGACGTCAAGAACAAAAGTTTGACAATAAATAGTATGCATGTCTGTGTGCGTCAAATACATGGTATGTAGTGTGTGTAATGTTTTCTTTATTGATTTAATATATCTTTTATGCATTATGTTAAAAAAATATTAGCATTGTGCACTTCTTCTCTATATTCTCTATAAGTGTGGGAAATTTCATACTCCTCCGTCCTCGCTATTTTCGTAAAAAGGGATACAAAGTTTTTGCTTTACGTATTAATATATAGATAGCCGTATTTTACTCCAATAAGTTTTAGTTTCAATATAACACAACCGTGGCATTGTAAAAACTGGAACTTAGAACTTTTGTTGATGTCTATGAGCTCCAGTACCTACTTGACACCAAGTGGGCCGTGAGCTCGTTCGTCTATCTGACAAATGAACAAAAAAATTAACGAAAGCTAACTCTGATTTTGGTCTAATGGTTAAACATTAGTTTTATGAGTATATTCGTTCAAACAGATATAAATTCAACCTCCAAACAGCCTATATGGTCTGATCTGAAGACACTCCTTGCAGAAGCTGGTATCGAAAGATAGGCGATGTCAATCAAGTCATCTCTTCATCAGGAGTACGTCACTTAAGCAAAACATTACGATTTCTCTATAACCGCAATTCCCTATTCAAATCATCGTGTGCCGTAGTTGTGTCATTAGACTCGAGTATTGACGCCAGCTCGAGAGTTCTCAGCCCTCCTATAACCATACAAAACTGAATACTGAATAGCGCTTCGGCGGTCCCTCTGAATCGGGTGTATGGGGTTTAACAAAACACGCGGGTTTGTTGGCGGTAATTGGGTCTGTTTATACAAATACAGAAATCTGGTTACTACTTCAATCTAGGATTTAGTAGTGATCAATTGACGGCGTAACATGAACGTCTGCCTTAAGGAATCAAGTTGGAGTATCGGCTGTAATTGAGTTAAAATTATCTCGGCCCATCAGAATGGAAGACCGGAACGTTCGAATACAGCAGATATAGGCATAGCGACAAAATCGTCCAATCGAAAGTATACAAGTCATCAATGCTAACAAAAGAAATGGAAGAAGTTATTAGAAAGTATTTGTTTTTTTATTCGGCCGAACGATTAGGGTTATTAAGGTGCTCGTATACATCCGTATATCTTAGACTGAGCATCGCACCAACGCCTCGATCCTAAAAGAACTAAATATCTCTCAAAGGTTATCTTCAACAGTGCAATCCAGGATTCTTCGATATTTTAGACACGTATCGCGACGGCCAGCAGAGTCTATCGAGAAGCTTGTTGTTCAGGGTAGGGTCTATGGTAAGAGATCTTGTGGACGAATCTCCATACGCTGGACTGATCAGGTTAAAGACCTTACTGAAACCCTACTTAACGAGTACGTGCGACAAGCCTCAGTTCGCAAACTATGGAAAACATCTGTCAAGGCTTTAATAAACAAGACTTCCGCATGAACACGACTGCTCTGCCAAGATCAACCGACTATGATCATGATACATCCATAGCACAACAAAATAGGATGTTACTTTAGGAGTGTGGTTCTTTGCGGGTTCTACCATTAATTCTGTGAGGAGTGCTCCGTGGACTTATAGCAGACTAGCAGTGTACCCGTCCGCTTCGCTGGGCATTTAAAATTAACATTATTATTTCTCATCCCCACAAAGATTCTCATTATTAACGCCCCCGTAACTGGTGTAGGGAGTCCAACACTCATATAAATTTAGCCTATCCATTAAGTACATGTATTTTCTACGTGGATACCAAGTTTTAAGTCAACCGGATGCATGGTTCAGTAGTTATAACGGAACATCCGTTAAAACCACCGTAGATTTATATATTAGTATAAATTATATAGCTAACTTTCTTTTTTCAACTTAAGTCACGCACTTCATCCTCCAGCTTCCTGAGTAATCTGGCAAGCCAGCTTGAAGGGTGAGCTAGCTCTTATTCTAAAATGGAGATTTCTTTCGTTTCCTGATGAATGGCGGCACCTATGTTGTGGTATCTATGGGTTCTGATAACTACTTAACAAAAAATACTTGTGAGTTCATCTTTGTGGACGCATTACAAATGATTATCATCGTTTCCTGTCAATATCCAGTTTCGTAACTCGAAACTTGAGAGCTTTTCACAATCATTTAGTGATAAAAATCAAGTGTACCTAATTTCAGGAAGCTCTATCGTTTTATCACTTTCCAGTTTGATGTTCGAAAAATAATCTGAATTCCCAACGAACTATGACAACAACGGAAGTGCTTCGAACGCAGTGAAACCAAATAGCGCGTTCTCATCGAAAGCTCGATAGTACGTAACGATCGAAATTCCAGTGAAAAACACGAAGTTGCAACGTATCCTTTCGGTCGGAGTCCTTAAAAAGTTTCTCATAGGTAAAGTTTGCGTGCTCGAATGTACGTTGCATAGGTAATCGCGCTTTCACGAGAACCAAGCTCCTGACCGACTTCAGTTTGTTCCTTTGCCGTTTCCGACGTATACGATTTAGTGTATCTTCTTTTCTTCGCATATAAATCGGCTTAATAAAATAAAAATACCTTGTCACCAATATATTTAATTTATTTTTTAAATTCCGTGCGATTGCATTCATTACATTAGTGCGAGTTTTTAACTTTCTCGATAGTGTAAAAGTTAACCTAGCGGCTAACGTAGGCAGTTTGCCGCTAGGAGGGATGTTCCAACTGCATACAAATTAGGTTAACTTTTACGCTATCGAGAACGTTAAAAAGCTCGCACTAAACGCACTGGTGTAGTTTATCACTTGCAGAGTGAAGGAGTTTCTATTGGGGGGTTTTTAGATGTTGGTAAGTCGAATTTCACTTAGAATTATAAATGTATACTGTAAAAACATTAGGTAAAACTGTGCAAACGATGGTTATGAAATATAAATAGGTAATGAGTTAATTATATTCCTTTAAGACTTTGATTACACGTTTCAAACCATTAATTAATGCTAGCTGGGCCGTGAGATTTCTTTAGTAGCTGACCTTAAAAGTAATGACAGGAAAAATTCAGAAAATTTTGGAAAATCTTCAGAATAAAGAATGAATATTTTAAAGAATTTAGAATAAGAAAAAAATGTCATCAGAGGTTTTCAGAGAGTTTTCATTTAATCACCTCTAAATTATTTTAAACGGCCGTCTGGTGTAGTGGTAAGTGATATGGTCACTACACAAGGGGGTCGCAGGTTCGAATCCCGCCAAGGGAAGATATTTGTATGATAAATATAAATGTATTTTCCAGGGTTATGGATGTATATTAAATATATGTATGTGTATAATAAAAAATCTTACATTTATTTCCGTTATCTGGTACCTGTATCACAAGTTCTTTACGAACTTATCACGGGACCAGTTAACGTGGCGTGTTGTTAGTAAATATTTATTTATTTATTTACAAATATAATAAAGAATAGAAAAAAAACAACACTTCAAGTACTTTTAGTTCATTTAAAAACAAAATGAACAGAGCGGTCACGATAATTTATTTGACCTTATATCAAACTTTATACCTAACGTCCCAAGGCCTCAACACATACAGGTCGTCTGAAATCAACGTGGCCTAAAGGATAAGGCGTCCGGTGTACTCATGTCAATGTTCAAATCCAGCTAGTGGGTATCAATTTTTCTAATCAAATTCGTTCACGAATGATTTCCACGATGAAATATTAATATCGTGTAGTAAAAGTCAGCAGGGTGATCTTTTTTTTTTCTTTTTTTCCTACCTAAGCTGATAGCCTTGAGAGGCTATTGCAGCGTAACCTTAACTAGTGGATGAGCTCACAGGGCTCAAGCTGGAGTGATGCTAACACTGACCCTAGCAGTGCTTCGCAGAATCTACCACCGCATCGGAAACGCGACCCACTGAGAAGATCCGGCGAGAAACTCAGTTGTCTGTGTCTGTGGGTTAATTTACTCGTCGAGCCCTTTGAATACACACGTGCACGTACCACAAGCCTGCCTATTTCTGCCGTAAAGTAGTAATGCGTGTCGGTTTGAAGGATGGAACAGCCGTTATACTATACAATTGAAATTTAGACCTCATGTCTGAAGATTTGTGATGACTTTCACGTTGAAATACTCGTATAAAAGAGTTAGTTTTTGTTTTTCCCTACCTAAGCTGATAGCCTTGAGAGGCTATGTCAGCGTAACCCTAACGCGTATGTAGGTGAGCTCTCGAGGCTCAAACCAGGAGGCGTTGCTAACACTGGCCTTAGCAAGAGCAGTGCTTCGCAGAATCTTCGACCGGACGGAAACGCGACCCATTGAGAAGATCCGGTGAGAAACTCAGTGGGCTGTGTCTATGGGTTAGTTTAAAACAAGTGTTCTTACTGTATGCCATTTCATCCATTTAAGCAATAGCAAAAAAATTGTAATAGCATTGCTGTTTAACTTTTTCGTATTATTAATTAACTAGCCGTACTCGCTCGCTTCGCTGGGCATTTAAAATTAACATTATTATTTATTGTCATTATTATTAACGAGTCCAACACTCATATAAATATTAGCCTATCCATTAAGTACATGTATTTTCTACATAGATACCAAGTTTCAAGTTAATCGGATGCATGGTTCAGTAGTTATAACGGAACATAACAAAATAAAAAATAAAAAAAAATAAGACCACTGTAGATTTATATATTAGTATAGATTACCAGTATTACAAACTGTCAAAAATTAATTTGTGAAAGCTAATTGCCGCGTTCACTGCCGGAAATTGTTATAAAAATCGGTCGCGAATCATCACCAACAACTACAATAAGTTAAAATCGGCTCCGAAAATGATTCAATGGATTCAAATATAAAGAAAACAAAAAAAAAAAAACGCAGTTAAATCTCGATCCAGTGTACACGGTACCTCACTCGGATACTTCGACGAGTTATTGAAGAATTCTGAATTTGTTCGTTCGTACCCCCTTACGGTTGCATCTGTACGTTGCGGGGATTCTCTTTGTGTTTTTATCTTTACACGCCGAACAGTTTCGTTCGTAGCCGACTCGTTAGTGGAAATATTTGTCGGGATAACTCTTTTCGAAGCTGGCTTCATTTTTAAATGTTTGTTTCATTTTATTCGATGGTGAACGATATTCGCTGTGTTCGTTGTTTTAGATATTAATCGGTTATCGGATAGGTTATTTTTCATTCATTCATTTCAGCCTATCGCCGTCCACTGCTGAACATAGGCCTCTCCAATAGATTTCCAGTGCGACCGGTCCATTGCCACCTGCATCCAACGAGACCCAGCGCTTTTTACTAGGTCGTCGGTCCATCTGGTAGGTGGCCGTCCCACACTGCGCTTGCCAGTACGTGGTGGATAGGTTATACGCACATAATAATATAGTCTGCCTAATCACGTTAAAACGTCAGATTGAACTTTGCATTTCTGGTAGTAGGACCTCTTGTGAGTCCGCACGGGTAGGTACCACCACCCTGCCTATTTCTGCCGTGAAGCAGTAATGCATTTCGGTTTGAAGGGTGGGGCGGCCGTTGTAACTGTGCTGGGACCTTAGAACTTATATCTTAAGGTTGGAGGCCCGTTTACGTTGTAGATGTCTATGGGCTCCAGTAACCACTTAACACCAGGTGGGATGTGAGCTCGTCCACCCATCTAAACAAAAAAAAAAGGACTTCGGCTTTTCTGTCATACCGACGAATACATTAGGCGAGCTAGATGACGGTACCTACCAGTGCGGTCCCAAAATATACTTAACCACTATGAAATGAAGCGGAAATTCCATAATTATTGAAGAGTGGGAAGAATTCCGGAAGAAGAAGCTAATTTAGGTAGGCAGCGGCTTGGCTCTGCTCCTGGCATTGCTGACGTCCATGAGCGACGGAACCACTTACCATCAGGTGGTCCGTATGCTCGTCTGCCTGCTCGGGAAATAAAAATAAATAAAAAATAAGGTGAACTACAATTAGGATGAGTTGAGGAAATGCAGTAGAATTTGGAGATGAGATCGTGTATCCGTTGTTTCTGACACCGGCAGCCGATCAGACTATGATCAGTGCAGGATCCTCTAAACTGAAATAAGCCCTCTATTAAACATTAATTTTCTTCCGTATTTTAGAAACATATGTATGTAAAACTGAGACAGAAAGTTCTCTATGAATGATATTTGCCCAGAATAAGACTTATTTTCAATACAATAAATATTATTGTTTCTGGATAGCTTTTTTATTTTTTTATTGCTTACATGGGTGGATGAGCTCGCAGCCCACCTGGTGTTAAGTGGTTACTGGAGCCCATAGGCACCTAGAACGTAAATGCGTCACCCCCATTGAGATATAAGTTCTAAGGTCTCAGTATTGTTACAACGGCTACCCCACCCTTCAAACCGAAACGCATTACTGCTTCACGGCAGAAATAGGCGGGGTAGTGGTACCAACCCGTGCGGACTTCAATTCTACATAAGCAGACAGACATTCGATCAAAATGACTAAGTCGTTTTAAATTATATATGTATCGGCGCAACACTACTATTAACAAATATAATTACAACGCATGTAAATAATTGTTTAATATGGTATTCAAGAGAATTCATGAACTAACTACCCTCAATTTGCTACTGTAAATACAAATGGTCATATGCCAACTTGAGCAGCTAAACGAAAAAGAACTCTTTGTTGTTATTTTTATGCAATTAAAATGCATTGCAATTCAATTCAATTTAAAAAATGATGACGTCAACAACCCATAAAAACAACATGGCACCAGTCGCGACGTCATGTGTGATGGGTGTTTAATGTATTATTTATTTCCTATCATCTATTATTACATTGCTTTGTAAGCTACCTAAATTCAAACAGCTTCACTGCAAATAGGCAACAATGTAAAATTACAATTGAAGCAGGACTGAGTACCAGGAATGCAGCAGTCAAAAGAGATACACTTTGTCAGCACTTCGCAAGAAAGTGTCGTTTAAATAAATTTTCTAGTGACTATAACTCTTAATTACTTCTGATGCTCTGGTAATTTTATTTGAACTAGTGGTCCCGCAGTAGTCGAAATTGGACTTATAATTAATTGAAGTTATGCACATTATTATGGTTCTATTTTCAGACTTCCATAATCCCAGATTTCGTCAAGACTACTCTATAGACAAATAATATTAAAGATAAACAATATCAATCTATTCTCAATTTAACCACAGACTTTAAGCAATAACAAAAGTTTGACAATAAAGATAGAGGATATATTATATTATTATATATAGTTATAATATGTGTGTGCTATGACATGTCCTTCTTCAAACGAGGCTTGTGGAGAGTATTAAGCAGTAGGCAGCGGCTTGGCTCTGCTCCTGGCATTGCTGAAGTCCATGGGCGACGGTAACCACTTACCATCAGGTGGGCCGTACGCCCGTCTGCCTACAAAGGCAATAAAAAAAAAAGAATACATGGTAGCGTGTGTAAAGTTTTATTTATTGATTTAATGTATTATTAATGCCTAATTTAAAGAAAATATTAATATTCTGCACTCCTTCACTATAATATTCTCTTTAAGTGTGGGAAATTTCATAGTCCTCCGTCCGCTCTATTTTCCTTAAAAGTGGGTACAAAGATTTTTCTTCACGTATTAATATGCTCTTAAATAAACATGTTCGTAAAGCCTTATTACTGGTAAGTGAACATCAAAAAACGAAATAAAATATTTATTTATGTTATATGTTTATAGTGGTAAGAATCACACAGACAAGAATAAGTAGATCTAGATTGGTTAACAAAATTTATTTTTTTTAAATAAAATCCGACCACCACTTTAACCGCAAGCAATATCATGCTTCGACAACCGCAATGAACAACCACATGGACCATTTAATGACATTATTTGTAAATTTAACTTTTTACCAACAAAAGTACAATACTCGTACATTCATTTGGTAGACAGCGGCTTGGCTCTGCCCCTGGCGTTGCTGAAGTCCATGGGCGACGGTAACCACTCACCATCAGGTGGGCCGTATGCTCGTCTGCCTACAAGGGTAATAAAAAAATGATAATTACGGTTTGATGTACCTAATGATGACACGTGACTATCATTTTATTGATGTTGAAGTTTGATTGAATGATATCGTGAGTGAAACCTTTACCAATTACCGGACTCAAGAGTATTCCTTGACTCAGAAATACACTGTCGATCCCTGATAGACTTGATTACCTACTAGCTCCAGTTTGTAGCAAATCAAATCAAATCAAATCAAATTTTAAAAAAAAATATTCATCATAAATCAAAGTACATACTTGTTGAACGTCAAAAAGAACTACCGCCAATTTACAAAAACTAGCCTCCGTCCTGAGAAGAACTGACAAGAAACTCAGCGGGCATGTCTTTTTTCTTTTTTCTTTTTTAATATTAGGTTCTTTTTTAATATTAATTTTTACAATGAGTATTATAACGTAACAATTATTGCAATATTGAAATGCCTGGAGCGAGCAACTCATTCCCACCGATTCCATATCATACAAGTATCACTACTTCTGATAGACACCAAATTGATTTATATTACATTGATAGGTGACCGGATCAGGGTCGACCTGGTAGTAATGGTAACCGCAGCCTAAAGCCCTCATATCATCATCACCCATCTTGAGACACGAAAACAAAGTCAAAATGTATACAACGGTTTTCCCATATTTCGAATCTCGAAAGTTTGACTGATTCGTGGCAGAAATAGGTAGTCTTGTGTTACCTAACTGTGCGGGCTTACAATGCGCTCTATGACCACAAAAGTTTGTGAATGCTGTAAGTTCGATGTTTATTACTCGATGGCATTCGTAAACGGCTGGTAAGTGCGCACTTCCTTACCTGACCCGGTCACATTCACATCGCTTAGTACGAATACTTGTAGGCCACAATGACTTTAGAAAAGAGCTAAAGGTTTTCGGAAATACTGTTTTTTTTATTATTTATATGGGTAAAAGAGCTCACGAACCATCTCGTGTTAAGTGGTAACCGGAGCCCATTGACATCTGCAACGTAAATGCCGCTACCCACCTCGATACATAAGTTCAAGTCGCAGATTTCACAGTACAACGGCTGCTCCACCCTTCAAACCGAAACGCATTACTGCTTCACGGCAGAAATAGGCAGGGTGGTGGTAGCTACCCGTTCGGACTCCTAAAACCTCCTACCGCCAGTAAAAAGTCTTATTGTATATTATTATAACTAGAAGATGACCAAGCTTTGCTCGTTTTTTTTTTTTTTGATAACGCCATCTTGTTGTCTTTAAAGCGGTTAGTTGCCCTCAATTAAAAAAAATAGTATTATTATTCGCCGATAGATGTCGGGAAGAGTTGATTATTGAAAACACGAATAAAAGAACATTTTCTGAAAATAAATCGTAGCTAGATCGATTTATCGCCCCCGAAATCCCCTGTATACTAAATTTTATGAAAATCGTTGGAGCCGTTTCTGAGATTCAGATTATATTTATATATTAATATACAAGAATTGCTCGTTTAAAGGTATAAGATAATACAGAATAATAACATTTATAGTTAAGTGACGTTGGGTTGCATTTCAAACAAACGTCTCGACAATTTAACTTTTTCATTTAACATTTCGCTATAGTCACAGCGCATTGTATAACGTTTTCACTACTTTAATAATTAAATAAAATCTTCGGGTTGTTTATCCATCGAAGTTGAAACTTTATACAGTTGTTGTTGGCACTTCTGGGGAGGTTTATCGCTTCGACGAAGTTTGTGCGGGAGTCGTTTTAAACATCCAGGTGTATGTATTATTGTGTGCCCTAAATAATGCGATATTTTATTTACTATTGACAGGTAGACGTCTTGTCAAACGCTCGTCTTGTATACTATATAAAGTATATCAGTAGACTCAGAGGATGATGAGAGATATTTTTTTTTGTTGATAAATTGTGTTTTTTAGAAATGATATTTAAATACGAATTACAAATCCATATTATATTATTTGTTATTTTCTTTCAATAAAAAAATATAACTTTATGTTTAAGTTGATTATTGATAAAGTTGATTATTGAAAACACGAATAAAACAACATTTTCTGAAAATAAATCATAGCTAGATCGATTTATCGCCCCCGAAATCCCCTGTATACTATTGTTTATGAAAATCGTTGGAGCCGTTTCTGAGATTCAGATTATATATTTATGTATAAGAATTGCTCATTTAAAGATATAAGATTTACGATATACCTATACTCATACTATATAAATACTTATATATACAGCAGATACTTTAGGATGGCTATAAAATTTTTTTTAAATCCTTGGGTAGCTATTTTAAATTAGACAGCACACTATATTCTCCTAACTTCATTCACAGTAAACAAAGAATTATCCAACTCTCTCTCTGTTCTCCCTAATATAAAATGAATGCTAAGATTTGAGTTCGACGAACTCTATGCACTCAATTGAGCACGTCTCAAGTAATACGCCGGTCCTGATTGCCCATTACCAAAGCGACGAAATACGAATTTTCAATAAAATTCAACGAGTAACTGAATCTGAGTGCAACGGATATGTAAATAGTGGAAGTGGCTTTTGACGATAATAGACTTCGCTTCGAAGATCACAAATGTGGTAGAAGCAATTGTGGTTTAACATTATCGAATGCCATGAAAGACACTGGTGGTAGGCCGTTGGGGTACCACCACCTTGCCTATTTCTACAGTGAGGCAGTAATGAGCTTCGGTTACAATCAAATGGTGGGGTAATACTGAAAAAAATAGGTTTAAAACTCATGTCTCGAGGTGGATGATGGTATTTAGGTTGTTGATATCTATGGGCTCCAGTGACCATTTATAACACCAAGTTCACCGCCAGCTCGTCTACCAATATTAGCAATAAAGAAATCTAAGAACATTTGAAATGCAGCACACTAATTACGTATAAGACTCATTATTGCAGTAGGCAGCGACTTGGCTCTGCCCCTGGCACTGCTGAAGTCCATGGGCGACGGTAACTACTCACCATCAGGTGGGCCGTATGCTCGTCTGCCTACAAAGGCAATAAATAAAAAATAATAATTTAAAGTTACCATTCCAAATTCAAAGAGTACGTCGGATATTTTAGGTGGGTCACGGATATTTCTATCTAGATGCTTTGGCATATTTAGCAGGTCATATTTACAGTTCGATTTGAGATAAGTTGATATCAGAGCTCCGTAAATTGAATCATGATATGTAAATTCTAACATTCGTACTTAATTAATTGTACAGTATATCAATCGTCCCGAAAATATAGTTTGGTAATAAGCAGTGATTTAATTTTTAAACGAAGGATTTAATTTTTATTCTTTATTCGCGACAGAGTCTCTTCCATTTTCAGTAAATCTGTGTGCCTAATCTTTCGATCACGACACTAGCGCCCTCGGTGCCTTAACTTACTTTTGGAGGGGGCCTTACAAGTTATCGCAAATAAGTACGAGGAAATGTGTCCAATCAGAAGTTAGTCTAGCGTGTAACTTATCGCGGCGTCGTGGTTCACACTCGCAGTATGTTCTGATTCTTCAGAATGTCTATCATTTTGTGATATTCCTTGTTTCATTGCTTTTTGTGTCGATTTATTTGCCAATTTACGAACAAACGTCAGAGATATCGGTCCAGCCGTAAGTTATATTACTGTCCTATTACAACAGAACCCTTTCATTTCGTCTGGAAAAAGGTCAAGATCAGGTAATTTGATGAAGGATGGTAGAATTGTGGTATCTACCGCGCATTCTCGCATCTATTCTCAGGCAGTTAAAAAAAAAAAGATTCAACGTCTATCCACAATCTGCCTACAAAAAATATTGCGGTATTTTGGTCATGTTGCACGCAGGGATACCAGCAATTTGGAACGCCTTGTGGTGACCGGTAAAATAGAGGGAAAAAGGCCTAGGGGTAGAGGTCCCAAACGATGGTCGGACCAAATAACGGAGGAACTGGGGATACCTGTCAGCGACGCACTCCACCGGGCTGCAGGGCGGGATCAATGGAGACAGTTGGTTGACGAAATCGGATGGAATCACGATCCTCAGCAGTGAGGAACCGATCGAAGAGAGAGAGACCCGCGCGCAATACGCCTCACCACTAGAACAAAAGTTTATTTGTTAGTGGATAATGATCACCCTATGCCTTGACTAAGGTGCGATTTTTAATGGAATATTAAGACGTTTTTAACGGTATTTCCAGGAATTTTAAATTAATATAATTAAATGTATGCCATTCAAAAAAATATTGTTAACAATGTTTTTATTTTGATAATTTATGTTTCATGATAGAGCATTTCGGTACATACCAAACTGCAGACATGTTTTTTTTTGTAAACCAAACGCGAACTATTTGGAAACCTCGCACATTTCCACACATCGACATGTCAATTAATTCCAATAAACCTTTTTATCGTTCCTTCCTTGTTGTTCCAACGGATCATATAGTCATGTTTTAAGGGCTCCATAACTCATAGGCCAATAAAAGACAAAGGAAAGCATAAAAAGAACGATTCGCGTGCAAATAAATCATAACGATTCTGTCGTTTTTCGCAGTTTGTGGACTGAGAAATATGGATGTGGCCTGTCGTCGTGTATTTATTACCGATATTCCAAGTTTTGTTCTACAACACAATATACAAGTTAAAACGTAATCTATCTAGTATATTATGATTTTGCTTCTTTGGCAATTTTTCAAAGTTCAGCTCATTTTTGTTTTCAACTAATTTTTTGCGTTATTGGTAAAGCAATAAGTAGTATGAATTCCTGTAATGAATCAGCTCCTGATTGGACCTGGTTTTTTTTGTATATTTAGGCTTCGGCTTCGGACCGATATTTATATTTAATTATAATACTATAGTCTTAAATTATATATGTACGTATGTTGGTGCAAGGGTGTATNTTTCAAAGTTCAGCTCATTTTTGTTTTCAACTAATTTTTTGCGTTATTGGTAAAGCAATAAGTAGTATGAATTCCTGTAATGAATCAGCTCCTGATTGGACCTGGTTTTTTTTGTATATTTAGGCTTCGGCTTCGGACCGATATTTATATTTAATTATAATACTATAGTCTTAAATTATATATGTACGTATGTTGGTGCAAGGGTGTATATATATTTTTTTAAATGATCAGTTGATTTTTGGACCGTTGGATTTGTTAAGCGTAAAATTAGAGCTACCCACATTAGCTAGGCAAAAAAAAAAAAAACTATACAGTTATGAACCGCAGGAGCGACCCGACCTCTTGAATATTGTAGAAGAGAAATAAACGGCTAAGCAAGTTTGGTTTTTTACTTCGCCAAGCATGAGCGACAATCCTTATGACGTGGGAGGTGACGTCAGCATGCCCGACATCAGCATGTCTAACGTCACGCCATTTGAAAACCAACAGAGAATCGGTCTTCTGTCATATGGAATAGTATAAAGTATAAAAATATAAGCCTTAAGTTTTGCATGTACAGTGTGCATTGTTTCCAAGCCGCATAAAAAATGAATTCAAATAGCAATAATCTAATCTATAACTTAGGCACCGGATCGTATTTCATATTTCATGATATTACGATCTATATACATATATATAGCTGTTATATATTAGTTAGGAACTACTAGATTAAGACTTCTCATTTCGTGAAATCGTCAATTAATCTGATAAAGATGATTATAGTTTTATTGTATTTAAGAAAAGGCTTGTTTTATGTTTTCTAAGTATTAATTTATTTTATATAGTATAATGAAAAATATAATGTGCACCGTATAAAATTTGTTTTTAGTTTTTACATTATTTTAACAGCAATTGAACAAAGATCAACGGAAAGTTAAAAAGTTTACCACAAAAAAACACAACAGTATTTTCTTTAAAATATAAATACGTATCGTAATTCTTGGAACGAAGATTCAGTTTAATCTAAATTTAGTTTGTGCCGGCACGGGTAAGTAGCAGGAGTTAACGAAGTTAATAATATACCCGGTAAAGGAACTTCTGCGTTCCGGATTTAAACGGATCAAAATTGACACAGATATCAAAATCGATTTGAACTTTCAGGCTGATGAGCTTCGCGAAAAAGCAACTCGAGCACAGATAATGTGCGCTGCAATCATTTTAAGCTATATATATAAACTAGCTTTTGCCCGCGACTCCGTCCGCATGGAATAATTACTTTGGCATAACGCTAAATTTTACTCCCACTTCATTTACGTAGAATGTGAAAATATTTTTGAATTATAGAATGTTAAGGAGTTATTTAAACCCCTATTTTGAAACATTCTTTATTGGCACTCTACTTGTATTGGGTTTACCGTGATGTTATATAGCCTATAGCCTTCTCATTAAATGGGTTATCTAACACTGAAAGAATTTTTCAAATCGGACCAGTATAGTTCCTGAGATTAGCGCATTCAAACAAATTAAACTCTTCAGTTTTATCTTATATATTTAATATATAAATATGATAACTTTGAATAATTGATTTGTTTTCTTAGTTTTTTGTGTATTTACTTAGGTACATAAATAAGAGGCGAGTTGAACGAATATAGGTTTTTTTAAATATGTGAAAATTAGCCATACCTGTATTGATTTAAAATTATAATACTACGTAAAGATCGCAGAATTTTTCAAATTATTATACTCAAGGCACAGAAACCACAGAGATAGGGAAGGAGAAGACAGAGATACGCTTTAGTATAAAGTGCCTATTTTTTATTGTTGTAACAAATCATAATTTTCTCCGAAAGAATCTACGCCGTAGAGCCTCTGGCTACGTGATGCTACGTCATTTTGTCGTAGAGTGTTCGTAGCTTACAGTTGACATACGAAAATACATAGTAGAGCCAAGGATTTTTGACAGAATAATAACATTAAAAATCGCAGTTGATTTATCATATTCATAGTAACATTTTTGTGGTGACGCATTGTATGACAACTAAAAATCGACATAATAATATATGCTATTCTCTCTCGAGGGATCACGAACCGCATCTACAAACTGTCTTCGTGTTACCACTCCTGAACATACATGAACCTTAGTTATTTATGCCTAGTCTAGTAAATTAATCGTGTATTCTGTTTATTTAAAATTTGTTAGTATTTATTTCTCGATTTGCCTTTGAAGACCATTGTTTTTTTTATAAATTAAATAATAATGTCCTTATATGTAAATGTACCAATTATATAATTGGAACTTTTGAGCAGTCTACGATGCCACCTATATGTTAACGTACATGTAAAAAGGTTCGGGTAGATAATTATACCTAATATAAACGTTTATGGTAAGAGAATCAATAATTAAATTTTGATATTTATAGCAGCACTGCTAAAAGTGTACAACGTCACTCTAATTACTCTAGAAGATGTATACTTCAGCATTCTAAGTTCCCCACGTATATTGCACGTGGTGATTTAATTCTGTTATTTTAAAAATTTCGGTACAAATTCAGTTAATAGGTTATTGCTGAAAACGGGCTTCTCACGAACTGTGTCTGTCTACAAAATACTAAAGCTTTCAAAAGAAAAATTTAGTACAAAAAGGTTTCTCGGTATTTGGGCATTTTTATTTTATTTATTGCTTAGATGGGTACACGAGCTTACGGCCCACCTGTTAAGTGGTTACTGGAGTTAAATGCCGCCACTCATCTTGAGACGTGTGTTGTAATGCCTCAGTTTTAATAGTACAACGTCTGCCCCATCCTTCAAGCCGAAATGCATTACTGCTTAATGCAGAACTAGGCAAGTTGTGGCACCTACCCGTGCAGACTCACAATACGTCCTACCAACAATACCTAATTATTCAAATTAGAGTGGATTTATTTTTACTAAACGAAATGTTATTCCTTCACCGTGACAGTCAATCATATACATTTGTTAAGTACGTATTTCATTAGAAAAATTGGTACCCGTCTGCGGGTTTCGAACACCGGTGCATCGCTGGATACAAATGCAACAGACTACTTATCTTTTATGCCACGACCATTCAAATTACGAATTATAAATTAAACCAGCACCTTTTTGTATAAATAGTGTAAACTCAGAGCCCATAAAACTGCTTAAGCTAATCGAGTCGGGTTCAAGATAATCAAACATTTTCAGATAGACAAATCGATTATCGATCCAATCAAAAGTTCAAGATAATCATGCAGCAAATTTCGCTCGTTGACTGTAGTATTAATATGATTGAAGTCTGAACCTACATAATAATATTCGGAGAGCCTCTCAATTGTAAATTCAATCCAACTAATATTTAAAATTTAATTTTGTAATATCAGAGCTGAGATCTTGGGCATACAATTGTATTGCTAGCAGAGTCCGCCTAGATCAAAGAGCATTACCACATCTCTTCTCGCGGGTACCGTAAGAGGCGATTAGGGAAGTCACACAGAATGGACAGGCCCATTATCTGAGAGTAATACCAGCAAACTGTATCTTTTTTTTATTGCTTAGTTGGGTGGACGATCTCACAGCTCACCTGGTGTTAAGTGGTTACTGGAGCCCATAAACATCGACAAAGTAAATACGCCACCCATCTTGAGATATAAGTTCTAAGGTGTCTAGTATAGTTACAACGGCTGCCCCCACCCTTCAAACCGAAACGCATTACTGCTTCATGGCAGAAATAGGCAGGGTGGTGGTACCTAACCGCGCGGACTCACAAGAGGTCCTACCTCCATTAATTACGCAAATTATAATCTTGCGGGTTTTATTTTTATTCCTTCACCGTGGAAGTCAATCGTGAACATTTGTTGAGTACGTATTTCATTAGAAAAATTGGTACTCGCCTGAGATTTGAAAACTGGTGCATCGCTCAACACGCATGCACCGCACGTCTTATCCTTTAGGACACGACGACTTTGCCAACTGCCACCGGCGTTAACTGGTGGTAAGGTGTAGATTACACCGTCCAGCCTATTTCTGCTCTGAAGCTATATGTTCTAGTTTAAAGAGTGGGAAAGCCGTTGAATAATACAACTGAAGCCTTGATCTTAGATTTCGCGCTTGATAGTGCCATTTATGTGATGCCTATGTGCTACGCTAATCCCTCAACAAAATGTGAACCGTGAGCGTAATGCTTTTAAAGCAATAAATAAAAAATAAAAATAAAAACTGAGTTGCACAAGAAAATTAGTGATCTCTCCTTCGAGAACAAGGAAAATAAAATCCATCCTCGTCACAAATACATGTAACGAGTCGACACCAATTCTGGCCCGAGTGTCATTCCCAGGGTCGTCCCACGCTGTGTTTCAGCTTATGAATATTAATGCTTAGGGAATTTTTTCCATTATATCCAGCGTAAGGACGACTCTCACGTATATATTATGTACGAGTTTGTAAATGATTAAGGCTTTTCCGGAGTGGCAATTTTTATATTAAATTTCTGCTGTCATTGAATTTTCATTTTTGGACAGTCTTCATGTTAAAAGGGAATCGTGAGTAGCAACTTACGGAGTAGAGTTCATCCATACTACCTGTAGCCAGTGCGTTCATCCACAGTGCGTTTCCAGAGGTCTTTTTTGCCACGTACCATCCAGCTATGGAATGGAATGAGCTCCCCTCCACTGTGTTTCCCGAGGGCTATGACACGTCCTTCTTCAAACGAGGCTTGTGGAGAGTATTAAGCGGTAGGCAGCGGCTTGGCTCTGCCCCTGGCATTGCTGAAGTCCATGGGCGATGGTAACCACTCACCATCAGGTGGGCCGTATGCTCATCTGTCTACAAGGGCAGTAAAAAAAAAACTGCGATTGCTTCTTAAATAACTTACGAATATTTCTCAGCGTTCGCCTCTGGAGTTAAGTTCGTCGCTTACTGTGCTGTAGTTCCTGGTTGTATACAGAGTCCTTTAATACATCTTTCTTCTGTCAAGGTTTTAAAAGGGTTATTTGAGCAATATTAAGATGAGCAACTGCATGGGTGTGTTAGTGCCTTGAGGTCAGTTCGGCGTGGTCCATTGGTGATGAGTCACGATCAAATGATCATTATTTCGTCTGATAATCAGAAAACCAGAGCTTCTTCTTCAGGTCATTCTATGCGTAAGTCATGCGTTTCATTACATAAAAAATGCTTTCTGTATTTCTAAGAAAGCAATCAGTTCCTTCACTATTAATCGGTGCAGAAAATTTACTTTAGTTACTTCAAAAACTATACTTACCTAAGGTATATAAGACCATTTACCTATATAGTATATAGAGTCCGTAATTCCAGTAAGAAAATAAAATACAAATACGTTTTGCATAACCAATAACCTATGAATTTTTATAACGCACTCACAGAGGTGGACTCTTCAAGCTTTCTCTGAAGGTACCTTCCTAATCTCAGGGTTTCCACTTAACCTTTCTAGAAACTCAAGACACATTAAATACAAGAGAGCAACACTTGAGTAGAAAATCGAATTTGCCAAACATCAAAGTACTTTTATCTGTAATTCTTGACCCAATATCGAAGCAAATTCGCTGATAGCTAAATCCTTATTTTTATTCGATATAAATCTTTAGAAGTAGCTCTTTTCGTTGGTATAATAATTGCAGCTAGTGTTGACTTCGTTACTCGTAAAGTCGTCGTATGTCTAAAGAAACCAATCAATAAACTCTGTACCTACGTTTATTAAATAAACATGTTCAGCCATATTCATTGACACCCTGATCATGAAATTGGGAAAAAGGACCCTGTGTTAAAGCTATTTTTAAAAGTTAAGCTATTGCATAACTTTTATCGCGGGTTTTGAGCGCGGCGACCGAATCAGAAATTCCGTAACGAAATTAAAATCTAACTCCGCCTGCCATGTAGCTCGCGTTCAACACATTCACAAGTTACGCTTGTGTAGTGCTTAAGAATAAGCGCGCGGCGTGACGTCACACTGCATGCGTATCATGAAAAGTCTGCCCATCTCCCTCTCGCGCGGGCTATCTAACGAGTGTGAACGGGACAGTTCATGTTTTGCTTTTGTTAATGTTTATAAAATAGGGTGGTCTTATTTTATTATTGTTTTAATATTAAATTATTGTTGTCTAATTATGAGTAATTGCATAAGTTGATAAAAAATGCTATGGCATAGCTTTACCGTGGCAGTCCCCGAGTGCCACATTTTTTATTTTTTTGTGTGCGACTGTTAGATAGTGACGTTCTTCAATATAAGACACTATCGTTTCCACCGTGTGTACATATTTAAAATAAAAAAAATCGGTTAATTGATTAACGCGTTTAAAGAAACCACATCAAGCCGAAGTCAATGAAGGTATTTACATTTTAAAGTGTGTGACTAAGCCGAATGTATTAATGAGAATGGCTCCGGTCCATTAGAAGCGGCGCCGATAAATGTTCGTTGCGGTCGACATAGTGTGTTTTGATGCTAAGATCGAGCACTTTACTTAGTGGAACCGACCGTGTTACTGGTTACGAAGAAATATGTGAGAGCTTCTGGAATAAACGTTATCGATTAAAATTCATTGGAACTAACAAACTAATCATTATTTTTAGCTTAAGTTCCGAACGAAAACCGGTAACAAAAAGTTGACAAAATATCTTTTCTTGATAGCCATAGAAGATAGATGATAATAAATTACCTACCTAATTACGTAATGGTTAGTGGCTATATTCGCATATAACACTGTTAATAACAGAAACACAACCACGCCTCAAGTCTCTTTTGGATATAAATGTTGTACTGCTGGCTAATTGGACTAGGAACATAATGGCGAAGATATCGCATATTAAATCAATTTTCTTTGAAATTTTTATTAGTGTACTATCGCAATTTTTTCAGAAGCTTTCTCTCTGTAGGTTGAAAAGTTTGAGGGGAGGGGACATCTACTTCTTGATACTTAGAAGTGCATATCTCATCCACTTGTAAACCTTCTTCTTATGTAAACCTGCTTATGTAAACCTTCTTATGCATCTCTACTTTTTACGTTTATAAGCGTTTATATTCATACGGCATAAGAAGGTATATTTTATACTCTACTTTTTACGTTTCTTTTTCTTTTATCTCATACAGTTTTTATTAGTGCCATCCCTAATATACCTTTTTCTGTACAACGTTGTATAACGGTTCATACACCTAAAATGGCTGCGACATACGAACAAGAGAAAATATTGAATTTCACTTTCATGTCAAGACAACGGTCGCTTCAGTCCTCAAATACTAATTCTTTTAAAATCAGCACGTATTAGATTCAACAGTTTCAACAACACCCAATTCATTTTGTACTCAACATACGAGTTTATTAAGTTCAATTTTAAATACAATCTTCTTTATTACATTAAAGTTTTCTCGTTGTATGCTGTAACGCTATAACACTAAATAGCTAAGTGTAGTACGCCACTATGTAGTACTGGACGACGTGGATGGAGTAAACTCATTAAACTAGCTAGGTTATCCAGCCCAACTCCGTTAGCGTGGCGCCGAAGAAATATTGCATAGAAAAATGCGCGTTCACACTGTAACGTTTAATTTCTGGTTGTATTATTTTAGAGCGAATGAAAATGCTGGACGAAATTGAATTACGAAAGTAAATACACCTTGCTTCAAATGATATTGTGGTATACTTTGTAATTTTTTTTCTGACGTATTACGTGACAGTCAAGCCTGCGGTTTGACCGTCAACGATGAATACGTTATCGATGGCTTATATCATAAACTAGCTTTTGTCCGCGACTTCGTCCGCGTGGAATAAATAGTTCACAAATAATGCTTTATTTTAGAACAAATTTGGTTAGCATAAATAACTTTATAATAAGCCAACCTTAACATATAGATATACGCTGTCGCGGACTTTTTTTTCAGATCATTTAAAGGGAACAATTCTGTCATATATTATTTTAGCGAAACTTTAACCGTTTCCGCAGTGCACGCAGCGGAAGCTCTCAAAAGGGAAAAAATTCCGATTTTGAAACATTCTTTATTGGTGCTCCGCTTGCATTGGTCTTAGCGTGATGTTATATAGCCTATAGCCTTCCTCAATAAATGAGCTATCTAACACTGAAAGAATTTTTCAAATCGGACCTGTAGTTCCTGAGATTAGCGCGTTGAAATAAACAAACTCTTCAGCTTTATAGATATAGATTTATAGATATAGATTTATAATATTAGTAAAGATAACGTTCGAGCCATTAGTTTATTAAAGACCAACTTGGGACAGTCCTATTTTTGACTACTTATACCACTAGGTATTGCCGGTAACTACACTTATATGCTTAAGAAAGATATAATATAGGGATTGGAGGAGTTTTTGATAGCCAAATAACGTAATGAAACTAATTCTATAACCTGCCGATGGGGCATTAGTTGTAGCAGCTTTCGAGTGATGAGGTCTGTGTATACGGACAAACGATCGAATGGACGGATAATTTAAGCTTTCCGTGGTAAAATTGGGGCAACTTGGGTGCAGCAACGTGCTCTGAAATTTCCCTTTTTTATTGCTTAGATGGATGGACGAGCACACAGCCCACCTGGTGTTAAGTAGTTACTGGAGCCCATAGACATCTACAACGTAAGTGTCACCACCCACCTTGAGAAATGAGTTCTAAGCTCTCAGATTAGTTACAACGGCTGCCCCACCCTTCAAACCGAAACGCATTACTGCTTCATGGCAGAAATAGGCAGGGTAGTGGTACATACCCGTGTGGACTCACAAAGGGTCCTACCACCCACCTTACTGGTGGGAGGACGAACTATGATCCGACTCGGGTAGAAAATGTCAGCATTCCTATACACAATGCGAAGCAATAATAAGTTTCAGGTCAATAGCCGCTATTATTATACATATCGTGGAGCACACAGCAAAAAAAATAATTACATGCGTGCAATTCACACGTGGTAGAAGTGAAACATTCCAAAATTAAAATACAATTATCCTAAACGTCTTAAGTATATGTAAAATTTTGTCATTAGTAAATAATTGTAAGGTAGCGCACTCTGTGAATTGATATTTTAATTTCACGTATAATCCTAAATTAAAATTCACTACAAGAGCTTTCATACACACGTTAGTATTAAAAAATCTCACAGATGGCGCTGTATTAAATAGTATGTATATTTTTGTCTCATTCTTTGCTGGCTTCATCCTACACATTTTTGTATTTGTGTCTCTTACCTGTCGTTTTTTCCGTTGCATCCGGTTTGAAATCACAACGATTCTAAAGAAGTTTTCACTTCAAACACTTTTCTATCGCTAACATCATAATATTACTGTTTACATTGAGTTCCAAAGATAATTTATCTTCTATTTTTGATGCTCGTGTAAGGACACAGCTTAGTAGCGCAAGCGGTTTGTACATCGCTTGCTATAGTCAGTCGGACATAGCCCACCCGACACGTCAGACACTTGTGACAATATACGGAGCAAAATCGGAACTTCTTTAATTTATAAAGGGCAGTTAACACCCTTTACAATCGCATCAGAAACCGTACACACGCTTTAATACGTCATTGCTAGATGAACGCTAATTCTTTTTATACTTATTTATATCGCCGTGAAGTAGCGTTGAAAGATGTAAAATATCGCGCGCGTAAGCCAGTCGTTACCTTTCAGCAGGATCCATTCGACTTATATCTGTGTTGTTACTGCGGAATAGTTGGCAACGAGCATCGGCTCTTTCCCCTTACCATGAGTTCAATTCGATCGAAATATAAAAGATTACATTCGTTTGCGTTCGAGATTTTGCAATATTTGTAGCATTCACGATTGAATTATCTCATTGTCTATCTGGTATTTATTTTATTTATCGGAGATAATACAACCGCCATCTACCTGAATGTAGCCCTGTGTCTTGAGACATAAGGTCTAGGCCTCAATTCCTTTAGTCAACGACAGTTTCACCCTTCAAGCCGAAACGCTTGCTTCCCCCTAGAAAAAATGGCATGGTGGTACGTGCTCTACCACGAGTGTTATGATTTGTTCTCTTTAATACTTCGTAAATTATATACAGTGCATGACAATGAACAAACAAAACTTTAATATCTTTAGGATTTTCCAGTATTCGAGAGCGACACTTAGGAATGACACTTTAAAATTCACAATTTGCTTTTTCCGCTTCGCTTCAGGCGATCCGATCGCTGTTTCGCTTCGAGTAGCTTCGATTACTGACTGACTGCGTGCCATCTCTGCAGCGCTTTTATAGCCGATACCACATCCCTAGAATTATCGAGAATATTCCACACAAGTCGAGTATTGTGTTTCCGCTATCTAACAATAGATGGCGTTGTATTTCTCGAGCGTTCTAGATGCTACTAGATCCTTCGATATTTGTTTGACTATTCGGCGATAGATGGCGTTACTCTTACCGGCGTAACACTACGAAACGTGTTTCTCCAAAACACAGTCTTTAATCTATATTTATATAAATCTATAATTGTATTGTAAAGTTTGAATGATTAAATGTTTGTTATTCGAGTGCGTAAAAATCTGTGAAAGCATTTTGATGTAATTTTGCATAGTTTATATATAACCTTGAATTAGTACATACATAATTTTTATCATTTTAAATGATATGACTCGGACTGCGACGTATATTGTAAAAAATATGACAGTGCATTTGCTGGTTCCTGATTTTACATAAATGCATTTACGAAATAACGTAATGAGGGCACCTTTTCGCGTGTTATTCTTCAACATCATTATTTCTATAAAGGCATACAAAGTAGGCGCCCAATCACTTAATCATTCAATTTCCATTAAAGCTACTTAGTACTTACTACAAGGCACATGAAAGACTCATCCATTACAACAAAACATTAACCGATCCCAACTCATAAACTAGAATAATTTAACAGCTCGAAAGGCATCGTAAACAAAGAGTAGGGGTATAGGAACATGGGCACAGATGACTTACAGCCCACTTACCGACCGAATATCTTTCGGAGAGCAAAGTCTCGTGCTATGTTAATATCGTGAAGATTTATAATAATTTCACTCGGCCCGCTATGGCGGTTTTTTATAGGGACCGACGATACCCGGTGTAATGCATGTGAGATGTGTTTTCGGAATGTTTTATTGCTACATTAGTGTTACTGGATTAGGCTGCGGTCTTCCTATTCAATTATGTACATGTCGTTTAACGTTTTTCAACGTGTTTGTTTTGAAACGTCATTTTGTCAGATCATTTTCTTTTTGTTATTAAGGGTTGTGCGCATTTTCCAGTAGCCGCAAAAGGACAAGGTAAAACTTAGTTTTTTTTTTTTTTTTTTTTTTAACTCAACTCGGGCGATAATTTTGAAGAGTGGTTTCTGATGACAAAGCAGCACGATGTTGTAAACGATTTTGGCTTTTAATACTATGTAGCTTAAATGGTGGTGATGACAAGTTGAAAGATTCTAAGTGTACTTCCCCATTGGGCTATAAAGTAGTAAATCTAGGTAAACCAACAAAATATAGAATTTAGAAAATATGTGAACATAGAATTGGTAATTCTAATTCGTTTATACTCTCGTAGATACTGAAGTTGTCGTGGTCTAAAGGATAAGACGTCCGGTACATTCGTATGTAGCCATGCATCGGTGTTCAAATCCTGCCGGCAGGTACCAATTTTTCCAATGAAATACGTACTTTACAAATGTTCACGATTGACTTCCACGATGAAGGAATAACAACGTGTAATAAAAATCAAACCCGCAAAATTATAGTTTGCGTAATCACTGATGGTAGGACGTCTAGTGAGTCCGCACGGGTAGGTAGGTACCTGTACGGGTAGGCACCCTGCCTATTTCTGCCGTGAAGCAGTAATGCGTTTCGGTTTGAAGGGCAGGGCAGCCGTTCTACTTTTTAAAGTGAGACCTTACAACTCATGTCTCAAGGTAGGTGGCAGCATTTACGTTGTAGATAACTATGGGCTCCAGTAACCACTTAACACCAGGTGGGCCGTGAGCTCGTCCACCCATCTAAGCAATAAAAAACAAAACAAAAAAGATGCGCTATATAAAAATAAAACAGCGGAAACGCACTCAGAGTTGTAAATGCATTAAGTAATCTTAGCGTCGTAATTTAGACAACAAAAACCACGTGACACGTCGTGGTTCGGGCAAGTTAGATTAGCAATGCTAATTCAGTGTGTGTACCCGGTACTGTTCTCGCAACGCCGCGCCGGCCACATGTAAATAACTAAGTGATATTTCGGATTTAAATTGCTGGAACGTGTCTGGAATCGTGAACCGCTGCGACTGGTGTAGGTGTCTGTATATGTATTTTTGAAGTGAAACTTCTTTAGGCGCGTTGAGAGTAAAATTTTAATTGGCAACAGAAAGAAAATATACAATTTAGGAAGACCGAGAGTGAGAAAATAGACAGAGTGTCTCACGAACCCCTCGACCGCATGGACAGAGGGAAAGGATGAAAGGACAAAGCGAGCTAGGTCGTTTCTCTTATACACAGCATTACCTATTACAAGAGAAATTTGATTTAAGGATGAAAAATGAAGAAAACCAAAATACTACACAACAAGCTGCACCAATTGCACGCCCACCATTTTTTTTTCTTTCTAAAACCCTTTGTTAGGCTTTAATAATTGTTACTGATGATTTCGTTTTGAACTTTATTGTGTACCTTGGATATTGTTGTTGTTGTTGTTGTTGTTGTTGTTGTTGTAGTCCTAGGGTACCCCGCTGGTACATAGGGCCCTCACAAGTTGTCTCCACTTTACTCTGTCTTGCGCTTGCTCCTTGACATCACTCCAGGTCGTGTTGGCAGTCCTCATCTCACTCTCTACGGTGCGTCGCCAAGTGTGTACAGGGCGACCAGGTCTTCTCCTGCCAAGCGGTTGCCACTCAGACGCGATTGATGCTGCGTTGACTCCGCTGCGCCGTAGAGTGTGTCCTATCCAACGCCATTTCCGATGAGCAATGTCTTGCACGATGGGATTTTGGTCGCATTTAGTCCAAAGGTCTTTATTAGAGATAGTGACGGGCCAGAATATGCGGAGTATCGACCTCAAGCACTTATTTATACCTTGGATATTATCTAGTGTATTATACGGCCTGTTTCTACCGCAATTTGAAAGGTAGTAGAGTCGTTATATAATTGAGACTTGGTCTCATGTCTCATGGTGGGTAGCGGCATTCACATTGTGATATTTATGTTTTCCGGTAGCTATTTGACCTGATTAATTATACCAGGTTGATGGAGACTTTATTCAATCAAAATATTATTGAAAAATGACTGATATGTTTTAGTGACTTATAATGGATGCGAAACAGTTTCCACGTTAAATCTTAATTAATCATCAGCTAGAGTTGAGAGGTTGCAGAATTATTACAGTTCCAATTGAAATTAAATTAAAAATGTATTTGAAAATTTAAACCATCCAATTATTTACTCGACCATTATTAATTTTCATAAAATCCGTATCAAGAAAACACTAGATAGATATTCAAAACTTCGAAAACAAAATTTTCGCCCTAAGCCGACGGCGTAAAGTCCATAATCCTTATTCCGTAAAAGGAGCATTTGTCAGCGCTGAATGTAATCCGTCTGTCTGTCAGTACGTCAACACTCCGCCCATCCGAAGCGGAGTCGGCCATTCTTCTCTTTATACTGATTGACAGCGGTGATAAGCTAAAACCCACTTTGATACAAAAAGCTGTAGGCGCAGAATCGGTTGATCGACGTCTCGCGAAGACAAGCCAGATTAAATTAATATATAGGTGGAGAGTGAGTTCTTTTGTTCTTTTTTTTATTGCTCTAAATGGCCGTAGTGACCTGACTGTATTAAGTAACTACTGCAACATTAGAAGGTGAAATTGATGTCTCAATTCAAATTTAAGGGCTATCACACCTTTTAAATAATTTTAAAATAATTAGGTTCGTGGTACGTTCGAGAGCAAGCAAAATTCATTGAAATCAAAAACTTGTGCATTTGTAGCTTATAGGATTGAGTTATTTATATAGTATATATCAATAGCTCAGGATATACCTCCAATCATTCCCATGGTTGAAAGACTTGATGCTTTTAATGGGATAGAAGAGATAGAATGGGAAGATGGAAGTTTTCAAAGAGAAGTCATATTAGGCGAAAGGGCTAAATAATCTAACATTGAATATCATCTTCTTCTATATATAAAAAAATTAATTACTGTTCATTAGTCTCGCTAAAACTTGAGAACGGCTGGACCGATTTGGCTAATTTTGGTCTTGAATTATTGGTAAAAGTCCAGAGAAGGTTTAAAGGGTAGATAAATATGAAAATGCTCAGAATTAAATAAAAATAACAGTTTTGTTTTTCCTTTGGTGTGTCCTTTGTCCTGTGATTCCTTTTGTTTGTTTTAAATTTATTTTATACAAAAGTTTAGGTCTTTTATTTATCGATTGAGGCACTACGAAGTCTGCCGGGTCAGCTTTTTAGCAATACATATTAGTCCAACAGAATTTGGTATTTTCTTCTTAATGCACCTGTGTAAAAATCGCAAAGGTCTAAAACTAATCACCTTAACAAAAGCATAGGAATCTAAATGCTCTTAGACCCGTCGAGGTAACTAAGACTGTCTTCTTTCATTACAATTCCATTGGCTTTGAAGACAAAAATGGCGGTTTATTAGAATGGGCTTAGTTAATGGTTAAATGAAATTGTATGTAGTAAACTATAGGAAAGATTGATTAAAACAAGGAGCTAAAGCATAAAAAGTGATGAAGTAGGAGCAGGCTTAGGGACCTCGGTAACCGTACTCGTCGAACTCGACAAAGAGTTCGCCGTGCAACCTAACCCATGAATCAGCTCGCTGAGTTTCTCGCCGGATCTTCTCAGCGGGTCGCGATTCCGATCCGGTAGTAGATTCATTCGCGAAGTAGCTACTCTTGAGCTGTTAGGTCTCCTTCGGAGGCGCTCGGGTAGCTGCTAGCAAATCCCACCCCTCCTGGCTGAGCCTTTGCTCGCCCACCTGTCCTGGTGAAACTGGAAAGGCCTCCGGGCCACCAGTAATCCTTCAATCATAAAAAAGACTTTAGGGTCTTGTGAAATTAACTCGTGTGATGTGTTCCAATAAACACTTAGAATTGCGACACAAGGAATCCTAAGGATAATGTATCTAAATAGCTATGGTAAAAAATTTCAGTATAATTGACTAATTTTTAATACTAGATTGGACAAATTGAAAAAAATAATTGAGGTNGGCCTCCGGGCCACCAGTAATCCTTCAATCATAAAAAAGACTTTAGGGTCTTGTGAAATTAACTCGTGTGATGTGTTCCAATAAACACTTAGAATTGCGACACAAGGAATCCTAAGGATAATGTATCTAAATAGCTATGGTAAAAAATTTCAGTATAATTGACTAATTTTTAATACTAGATTGGACAAATTGAAAAAAAAAAATTGAGGTTATGAACACACAGCCGGCCCCAGCGATGTGATTTATTAATAAGGAAAATAAACAACACATGCATGACCCGCAATATTTGCACTAATGCGTTGAATTATAAAGCTTTACGCAACCTTTCAATATCGCGCGGGGGTATGAGTGTAAGTAGCTCTGCCAAATGGCGCAAGAGAAATTCCATTAATCCAGAGAACGTTGCACACACCGACAAACACCGGGCCCCACCTCGCGATGTTGTGCGAACATTCCTCGAGGCCGCCTTGGAAATAATGTTGGCTAAATATTTTAATAGCATCTTGTGATTTCATTTTAAAAATACCATCCGAAATAATGTTTTATTAAATTCTTCGAATGTACCTACTGTTTTTATTAAAAAATATAAATTGAAATTTCTCTTGGAGGCATATTTTGTTTTAATTTTGCCGAAGATGTACAGATGTTTTAAATAGTTTTTAGTAATACTTTTTTATACGAAACAGTAAGCTATATAATAACTACGTACATAATATTTACAAGATACGGAGAATTAGGAGCGTATTGAAAGCATCTTATTAACACGCTTGTATCTAAACTATAACGTCGGTATAAAACTATTATCATAGAATTTGATTTTGATTTATTAGATTTAAATAGTTTCCAATTATATTTCGAACACATAAAATCAAAAATTGTCATCATTGTTCTAAGTAATGTGTTTTTTTAATAATTAAATAAACCTTTTCCTCGATGATAACATAGATAAATCACTATCATTTCAGCTCACAATTTCTTTGAATTATATCGATAGTTTATTTATTCTGTCATTAAATGTATTTCTATTTGAAGGGTGAGCAGCCATCAATTAAGACTTGATCTTGATCGTGGAATAATATTAAAATTTTTATTTTTATTGACTTCGGTAATATCTCAACATTAGGCGCTCCATGAGCTTATTCGCATACCTATGTTTTTCACGTATCAAAATTATCATTGGAATTGGCGTCCTGACATTAGGGTCCTTGGACCTCTCAGCTAAGAACGAACGAAATCACGAAACGTAGCTCATAGTATCTTTTATTACTGTGCAAGAAAAGACAACATCGGTTTTATTTCCCAGAGGATGGTTGAGATCGTTTTCTTCATTACATTGAAGTTGTGGTGTGATGTATTATGAAAGGCGGTTTCTTGTTGTCGTCTTATAATGTTAACTAGATGATGACCGAACTTTGCACGGTTTTTTTTTGATAACGCCATCTTGTTGTGTCTTTAAAGCGGTTAGTTGCCCTCAATTGAGAAAATTAGTATTATTATTCGCCAATAGATATCGGAAGGAGTTGATTATTGAAAACACGAATAAAACAACATTGTCTGAAAATAAATCGTAGCTAGATCGATTTATCGCCCCCGAAATCCCCTGTATACTAAATTTTATGAAAATCGTTCGAGCCGTTTCCGAGATTCAGATTATATAGGTATATATTAATATACAAGAATTGCTCGTTTAAAGCTATAAGATTTAATTTGGGCTTATAAAATTTACCAGATTCTTATCAGGTATGTATTTTGTGTTTATTAACTAAGGTCACATTTTGAACTTAGTGATGTTGTTACTCAGTTGAACAGCGGTCTCGATTTTGTTATTCGAAACTTGTATAATATGTGCATTATAATAATGGTAATAACGATTAAGATTTCCACCGGGATTCAGTTCTGTCACAGCCATTTCTTTAGGATGTCTGTGATTTCAGTGCACCTCGCGTTTATCGATAGAAATAAGCCGGAATCACTGGTTCACTGCCTCATAATACCGCCACTATTTCTATGGTTATGTTTCACTAGACATGAAGTGGTTAAAGGAGTTCATGGATACAACTATACATGTAACTATACTGAGACCTTAGAGCTTATATCTCAAGGTGGATGGCGCATTCACCTTGTAGATGTCTATCTATGGGCTCCAGTAACCACTTAACACCAGGTGGGCTGTGAGATCGTCTACCCATCTAGGCAATAAAAAAAAGAACAAAAAACTGGGTGTGGTGCCATAATAAAAACGAGATGAAATGGTCATCTCAAACAATTCTCAAAACACTGCTTCATGAACCATACGGCCTAAAACGCTTTTCACTATCTAATCTACTAATGATTATGCAATAATAGTTTTATACATCTTTCCCATGGTTTTTATTTTCCACTAGCTGACCCGGCAGACTTCGTAGTGCCTCAATCGATAAATACAAGACCTAAACTTTTGTATAAAATAAACTTAAAACAAACATAAGGAATTCGTCCGACAGGGACACATCAAAGGAAAAACAAAATTGTAATTTTTATTTAATTCCGGGAATTTTCATATTTATCTACCTTTTAAACCTTCTCTGGACTTCCACAAATAATTCAAGACCAAAATTAGCCAAATCAGTTCAGCCGTTCTCGAGTTTTAGGGAGACTAACGAACAGCAATTCATTTTTATATATAGAGATTAATAGATTTATATTTATTTCCAACGCCATAGCAAAAGCAAAACAAACCCAAAAAAGAAATTACGGACAAATAAAAAAGCCCACACTTAAAAAGAATCGAAATCTAACCTCCGCGCGTTTCGACACTCGAAGGGTTATTCCTGACCTTATTTATGTTGCGCCGAACAAAAATAAAAGCAGCAAAATATGTTACCAGAAACACATGTGGACGTATTAAGATATCGGCAGAAATTGTTTTGAAGAAGGTTTGAACCCTTACAAATTGCATTTTATGGGTCCCACGACGTTAACTTTGCACGAGACATATCGCCCGCGAACTTGTTGACGTTATTTCGACAAATACGATTTTGTTATCGCCTTTCGTCAGTCGTTTTTACACTTCGCACTTAATGTAGGTCTGTTTTGTTGTTTGAAATAGGACTTTGAAAGGTTTCAGTGACTTCGATATGCTATTTTCTTTAATTGCCGTATAGGCAGACGAGCATACGGCCCACCTGATGTTGTGAGTGGTTACCGTCGCTCATGGACGTCAGCAATGCCAGGAGCAGAGCCAAGCTGCCTATCGTTAAGTACTCTCCACACGCCTCGTTTGAAGAAGGACATGTCCTAACGCTCGGAAAACACCGTGGAGGGGACGCTCATTCCAAAGCCGGATGGTACGTGGCAAAAAAGATATCTGGAAACGTACTGTGGATGAATGCAGTGGCTCCAGGTAGTATGGATGAACTCTACTCCGACGGCGGGCGGTGCGATGGTAAAAACGAGAGCATGAAGTTTGTGAAGACGTTGTAAAAACTGTTTTTCTTTCTTGTCTCTTTGCTTTTCTCACCGAAAAATACGTAGTAGTCAGCGGCCGGGAAGGGAATCTTGCCCCAATCCTAGCCCCCCTAGTGTTTTGGGTTCCCACCGTATCTCGTTTTGGCGATCGTGGCGGAGTCCTAAAAATATGACATATAAGTCTACACGCATTCTCCAAAAGAACAAGTGGATGACGCATGACCGTACTCCTCGACCCACACTGGTCTAGCGGTGGTATGTGGTCATAGAGCTATTTCCTCGGCCTGCTGCAGATTAATTCTGCTCCATCCAAGCCGTTGGATACGGGTTATTGATTCTAAGGGGCTTTAGTTGGCTCAACTGCATCAGATCCCCAACGCGTAAGACCCAATCGCGTCTGATAATTTCCTCGTGACCCAAAACATAAAAAGTCATTACTAATGTACAAGATTCTCAGTCACAGTAGATATATAGAGATAATATTTTTAACAACTTCATCACAAACTGAAAGTTTCCGCTACTTTTGCTATAAAATTACAATAGCCTCAGCCTAACAAGTAAAAGTCAACCGGGTCTGAAGGTACGGTCGGTGTAACAGAAAAAAAAAAAAAACTTAATCAAGAGACGACCCGGCAATAAATCAAAGGAAATAATGTCGCTTCAAAAAATTTAACTTCGAAAACAAGCTCGAGCGAGAATATCGAAAAATTCATTTGCGCGAATTCTGCAATGGCAATCGTTACGGAACGCCGGCGGGGACGTAATAAAAGTGAAGCGATATCGATTACCGCGTCTGCTGAAGCGGGTGGATCGCGGATCGCCGATATAAATCACTCGATTCTAAAATCGAATATGCTAGACCGTGTAAACTACATCGATCGTTCCGCAGACCAAAGGAGTCTATAAACGAGTCGATTTAACAGCAGGAAGCATTCGTGGCCCGTTGGATAAGACGCTCGGTGTAGTCATATCGATCTCACGTGACTATTCCTTGAATCGGATACTGAGACAAGTGACATTTTTTGGGATAATCACGATAAAACCTAATACGTGTTCAAAATCGTATACTAATTTAACAAAATATATCAGCGGTAGGCAGCAGCTTGGCTCTGCCCCTGGCATTGCTGAAGTCCATGGGCGACGGCAACCACTCACCATCAGGTGGGCCATATGCTCGTCTGCCTACAAGGGAAATAAAAAAAAATAACTTAATCGGATTAAGATATGATGCTCGGTATATTCATATCGATCTCACGCGACTATTCCTTGAATCGGATACTGAGACAAGTGACATTTTTTGGGCTAATCACGATAAAATCTAATACCTACGCGTTCACACTCGTATACTAATATGACAAAATAACTTAATCGGATTAAATTAAAAGTTATTTTTCCACGTCTTCTTTGGGTCGCTTCGTGTGTTCGGCGGTAGTTTGAATTTAACAATAACTCTGTAGTGCTATGTTAATTTTTGTTTTTATATGAATCAATTTTTATATTCATTAATTGCATAGTAGCTCACTGCTTGCAATCTGCTGTCCAAAACTTCTAACTAAAAAAAATTATTATGCTATCGTTCCATAGGAATTCATAAATAATTGAGTAAATCAGACGACCAGTACTGACCGTAATTTTACATACATATTTTGCAGAAATTCCTATTGGATTTTTGAAATAAAAAACCCTATAAAAAAGTTTAACTTAAAAAAATACAAAAATCAATACTGAATTCACAGCAAAATTTGAAATGGTTATTTATGATATAAATGTTATTAATTTATTAAAAACGTTAAACATGCGCGAGCTAAGCCACGTCCGTACATGTCGATGTTTAATACCTATAATCAGATTGCACAATAGTCGGTATTCCGACGCTTCGCACTATACACGCATTAATAGAGAGTCGATCTATCGACGGTTCGCCCTCTAAAGTTTAAAAATGTTTACGCAACACCTGAATGCAAACAAAAAAAAAAACTTTAACGCATTTTTATTCTCCACCCGATAATAATAGATTTCTTAATACCGCCGGTCGATCCTCCAGCCGGGCCATATTCAACGCTAACTTGCAAATTCAATTAATCCAGGGACGGATTTCAATATCGGCCGAAGCTCGGTACAAGAACCGGTGTGCCCGAATGCGCCCCATTGTTGAATCGAAAGTTCTCGACCCCACAAATGTGTTTTTCTTGTCACCCCCAAGTTTTATATTAACCATTCAAAATCGAGTATCGTAGTGATTTAGTTTCGTTGCCTTAGTGAATTTTGTGATTTATTCCTATAATTCATTGTAAATTGAAAAAATTATATTAGCTCAAGTGATAAGTAACTATACTTAGACCTTAGAACTTATATCTCAAGGTAGGTGGCGGCATTTCATAGATAATACACATAAATTAAGTTATTTACGTTGTAGGTGTCTATGGGCTCCGGTAACCGCTTAGCACCAGGTGGACCGTGAGCTCGTCGACCCACCTAAGCAATAAAAAAAGAAAAAGTAACGTATTTTTAATTTAAATAGCAGTCATTAATATTCAGTACAAACACGAGTACATATTCTTATTTCACTAAAAAGTTTGTGAGTATTAATTGACTGTCTCATGTTTCGGTGCTTTTAGGCTCTACAAGCACCGGTTATTGTTCTCGTTAACTAGTTCATAGACACAAACCTCTGAGTTTCTTGACGTAATTTTTTTTATTGCTCAGTTGGGTGAACGAGCTCACAACTCACCTGGTGGCTACTTTATTATGAAGCCACCAAATGATTGAACTAAATCAAAATATGTATTTGAAGGATTCTATTTCTTTCTTCCGGGTTTCTTTTTATTGCTTAGGTGGGTGGACGAGCTCACAGCCCACTTAGTCTTAAGTGGTTACTGGAACCCATATACATCTATAACGTAAATGCGCCACCCAGCTTGAGATATAAGTTCTAAGGTCTCAGTATGGTTACAACGGCTGCCCCACCCTTCAAGCCGAAACGCATTACTGCTTCACGGCAGAAATAGGCGGGGTAGTGGTACCTACCCGTGCGGACTCACAAGAGGTCCTACCACCATGGATCGCAATTCCGATCTGGCAGTAGATTCAGCGAAGCCCTGCTCTTGCTAGGGCTAGTGTTAGCAATTCTCTCAGGCTGAGCCCGTGAGCTCTCCTACCGATCCAATGATTACGTAGGAAAAGAAATGTCTGGTACTTGTCATTACTTAAAATAATTACTGTAAAATATCGAAAATTCGCGGCATAAAATCATAATGTAATTATTTAACTTTGTGAGACTGTAAATGTTTGATATTTAAGAATTCCTAAATCCTTTACGACGCTCTTTTGAAGGATTGTATCATTGTTGTGCCCTTCGTGAAGCTAAGGATCGCAGCAGATGCAGGGAAATCGTACGGGAGAAACTGATGCAGCGGGGGAGTCACGACCCTCAATAATGAAGAAAACGACGCGAGGAGGAGAAGGATCATTGTTGTATACTTTTCATGTACTTATGACAAGTGTGAAATCAGTTTTACCCTTAAAATTAGTGTGAACGTTTTCGAACTGTAATAACTGCATGAGAACTCACATTATCAGAATATCACGCTCAAAATTTATGCTCCAATGAATTAATTTACATAATTCACTTCGTAAATCAATTTGTATTGAAATTTCCCAAAAATATGTTAATCCGATTTATTCGCTCGTAAAAAATATTCTTTGATTATTCAAAGTTTTTCTAGAAACGTAAGGGTATCGGAAATAATGAGCTTAGAAAATCTTCACGCACAAAGTTTTGGGTTTTTGTATGTGATAAAAAATTACATCATTTCATATTTATTAAAACGCTGGTGGTCTTCAACTTGGTTATGGCTTTCTTGTGATCCCGATGATTCATTAATTTCACTATTAAATATAAAATTAAGGTCGCAGAGTCTTAACTATGTAATATATTATGTATATTGAGCAAATTAACTAAATTTAAAGTGAAAAAACAAAAAAAAAACACTTTCAACCTTTCCTGGACTTAACTTTCAAGGTCCAACAAAATTTTACACCGTGGTAGGATGAGATTTTTAAATGATTATTTTATTTTATTCTCCCATCTCTTTTTGTTCTCCGTGTTATTGACATTTGCAGAAGTTTGCTTTAATTCTCCTTCAGTAGATTATTTCTTACAAGGAGTGTGAGATAAAAGTACATATTATTATGTATGCTTACATATAAGGTAAAAAAAAATCGAATGAGTATATTTTTAATCAAAATATTCTAAGTACATTGTTTCGTGGCGTAAATAAAAATGATACATATATTTTATATATATAACGCCACAAGGTGGTGTCATGATCGAATCTCTGAACATGCCACCGCGCCTAAAAGACCCGTGTATACTACTGCTCTAACAAATGCAAGCTCTTTAACAATGATTACTTAAATTTGCTAGCTCTTAATTGAAAAGCCAATCTAACGGTTAGCTGCGACAAATACATAGAACAATTACGGTAGTTATGCCGTATTAAGATCCAACTGTGACATAATCACGTAGCTAATTCAGACATAGAAGATCGTGGAAGTTTCAAAAATATTTAAACGACTAGAAATTAAATGCCAGATATTTTTACGTATATATTATACCGTAATATTTAAATATTGCTTCGCCTTAACGCTCTACCTGAGCACTGGGACGGATTTGAATTACAAAGTCGACTGGCGCCTTTTCACCACACCACCTGTGACGTCATAACTTTCAACTGTAGCTAGGGCTGATGGACCTCTTTTTCACACTCAAGTGTATTATAATTTATATTCCAAATACAAAAAGTTCCCAGCTGCTGCAACAAAATACTGTTTTTTCTTCTAAAGAATAATAATCAGATAGTGCTGGACATTACTGGAAAAATATCCCAAAGTCCTAGTGTGGTCAATCTCTATATATAAAAACGAATTGCTGTTCGTTAGTCTCGCTAAAACTCGAGAACGGCTTGACCGATTTGGCTAATTTTGGTCTCGAATTATTTGTGGAAGTCCAGAGAAGGTTTGAAAGGTAGATCAATATGAAAATGCTTGGAATTAAATAAAAATAACAATTTTGTTTTTCCATTGATGTGTCCCTCGTCGGACGGATTCCTTTTTTTTTGTTTTAAGTTTATTTTATACAAAAGTTTAGGTTTTTTACTTGTCGATTGAGGCCCTACGAAGTCTGCCGGGTCAACTAGTATTCAATAAAATTTTCAGAATATATAGAAAAAAAAACTCTTCAAACTTATATAGTCTTTTAAGATAGTATTAAATTAAAAATTAAAGAATTAGGTAGTCGCTTTTGAGATGATTACACCTATTCCAGCTGTTTATTGAAAGCTACAAAACGAATACGACTGAATCTCACATGATGCTTTCGTTCATATTTCATCGTCATCATCATCATCTCAGCCGGTCCGTTGCCACCTGCATCCAAATTATTCATATTATCGTTCATATTTAGTTTCCTGAATTTCAAGAACAAATACGCTTACACCAATACATATTACTATTCCTTCACCGTCAGCCCTATTTTATCGAGGCCGCGCGTAACGCGAAATATGAGTGAGGAGTCTGGTTAAGTGGCTGCCACCAGCACCGCTTTACGAGTCCGGCCCTGCCTTTAATAATGCGTCTTACAAACGTGTCAAATTTAAATCTCTCTTGTGGTACAACTTGACTTAATTAACGTTTGTTTACGAAATATGCGCCGTAGATGGCTACTTTATTATGAAGCCGCCAAATGATTGAACTAAATCAAAATATGTATTTGAAGAATGCTATTTCTTTCTTCGACTTTTTGTTTTTTTGTATTGCTTAGGTCGGTGGACGAGCTCACACCTGGTGTTAAGTGGTTACTGGAGCCCATAGACATCTACTACGTAAATGCGCCACCCACCTTGAGATATAAGTTCTAAGGTCTCAGTATAGTTACAACGGCTGTCCTACCCTTCAAACCGAAACGCATTACTGCTTCACGGCAAAAATTGGCGGTGCGTATAAACACGATATTCACTGGATTTATTTATCATATTGTTAAAACTATTTTCACAGTATAATTCAAATCAAATTTAAATTTTACAATTCACAACGTTTCATTGCAGTTTTTGTAGTAGACGGCGATAAAGGAGGAATATTCACAATTTTATATGTATTTTATTATAGTATGATTCGTATCTAATATGGTTTTTATTTAATTGTGAATTAAAATGCATCCCTACATTAGGGATATCATGTGATTCTCGCATTAAGAAGTTGCTGTATCAATAAAAGAGTTGGGATAATTCGGACCACAGACGTCGCTCAGTGACCAAATGAACATGGTTTCAAGCTATCGAAATGTGTGTCCAAAGCGAAGAAGACTCTGAGGTGGGCCCTCCGTATTGGATGAATTGAGCTTAGTTCAATTAAATGAATTTAGGACGTTTTTTTTATTGCTTATATGGGTGGACGAGCTCACAGCCCACCTGGTGTTAAGTGATTACTGGAGCCCATAGACATCTACAACGTAAATGCACCACCCACCTTGAGATATAAGTTCTAAGGTCTCAGTAAAGTTACAACGGCTGCCCCACCCTTGAAACCGAAACGCATTACCGCTTCACGGCAGAAATAGGCAGGATGGCGGTACCTACCCGTGCGGACTCACAAGAGGACCTACCACCAGTAAAAAGTTTGCATAATTATTCACTGTGAATTAGAATCAGTCACAGATAGTATGCCTGAACTTTCCAATAGTATTGGAATGGAGTCGAGCCTTTCAGTGGTGTCCAAAATCAGTGCTATTCGGAAGTTGGAGTTAATCTGAATTGAAATGTTGGGAAACATTAACAAAGGGACTTTGTACTTGACGTCTAGATAAAAGCTTCTGCTCTATAAAGCGCAGGGTCAACTTCGCTCTACTCCTATGCTTAGAGACAGTAACAGTTAATTCGACACAGATTGTTCCATTACATTCTAGATTTGGGAGAATAATTGAAGAAAATCAATCACATCAGTTCTAATATATATAGTTTTCAGAATAAAAACCGAATTAAGGTATAGGATATTAGGTAAAAGCTATTCGGCAAAAGGACCCTGATACGTGTGCAAATTATCAACCTTGTCAGGTACCTTGAAGTTATTGAAAATTACATTGAAATATCCCGTTACGTAGGTAGATAGATATAAGTAGGCCAAGCTAATGAAAGTAGCTGAAATCAGTTACACTTTTTCTTTCGAGAATACGAACCAGACAAAAAATGCTAATCACGTGAAATATTAAATTAGCATAAAGTCCCATCGGTGACCTCATTTATCAAACTAGTAAACTAATCTTTTCGCATTACTTTTAAAACTATACTCTCAAGTGTATATTTCATTTGCAGATTATGTCAAAAGTTTCGTATTTAAGCACGGCTTTGGAATGTTAAATGTTGGTGTAGTTTGTTACAGATAGCACTTTTGTTAATTGTTGTTTTGGGGATTATTTCGGTTTCAAGTTTAAATTTAAACGCTTTTAAAAAAACGAGGTTAGTTGACCCGTGTCGTATTTATTTAAACTAGTATGCCAATTAAATAACAAATGTTATGCAAAAAAATGTTGACTAATAATGGTAGGTGCTTCTAAATTTGAGTGATGTTCAGGGACTTTAATAATAAATAACAAATAAATATTTATTAACAATCGCGCCACGGTAACTGGTCCCGTGCTAAGTTCGTAAGAACTTGTGTTACAGGTACCAGATAACGGAAATAAATGTAATTTTTTTATTATACACATACATATATTTAATATACATCCATAACCCTGGAAAAGACATTTCATATAATTTATCATACAAATATCCTCCCTTGGCGGGATTCGAACCTGCGATCCCCCGGTGTAGTGACCATGTTACTTACCGCTACACCAGATGGCCGTTATGTATTAATGGTAGTCTGTTTGGTTATTCATTAGCGTACAGGAATCAAGTCGTAGCGACATTGTACTCCTCCTAATAACCTACTCCAGCTTTAACTCTTTCTGCCTCCAATTCATAATTTTCCCTAATTTCATTGATACTTAGCCCATATACATGTTACCATTCTAGATACTTTTGCCATAAAACAACTGGTTCAAGCCTGAGGAGTGGAATAGTCATATTGCAAACCTATTGAGACGCCTCAATAAAAGCGTCGGCATTCACTTTGTAATATCTATGGGATTCAGTAGCCGCTTCACAGAAAGTAAACATCAGGCTTGCCCATTTACGCAATAAGAAATTTTCGCTTTATTATATTTCAAACTGAGTTTTGACGAAAAAGGCAAACTTAATTGATTTATTGAGATAGTTAAAATGTTTCAAGTTTTTTGTTAGGACAAAGAGTATTGGTGTAGATTCTGTATGATGCACTATAATTCTGACGTTACTATTTACTAGTGTGTATTCTGTCTAGAATGAATTTAAAATGTTATTGACTTATTTTTGAACAGATTCTATTTTCGTGTATACAGACGATCCATATTTGCATTACTGACATTAAATTTTAAGAACAATCGATAATAAAATTGCGAATCCCACACAATCTTGCAGAAACAAGGAGTTATCGAAATCGTTTTACGGAAAAAAAATGCATTAACAGCATTGTACCTTACCAAAGAAGACAGATTTCATATTTTTTTTAATTCGTCGGGATACGTTACTTTACATTTTCACATTTCAGTGTTTCGTAGAAATTCCAATTTATTGTAAAAATATTTAATACTCCTAATGTAGAAATCTTTCGTTAGGCCTCAAGTTCCTTTTGCCTTTGATTGTCCTTCTTGAAAACGAATTTTTTGATAGTATAAAATTCGCTATCGTCACATACAAAATTAATAGTAAAAATTTGTAAGATTCCATCTAAAATAAGATTCGACAATAAATAATAATGGATATTAAATAAGTCCACTTAAAGTCAGAAGCATGAATTTCATTTTAGAGCCAATAAGGAACGCAAGGCAAAGATATTCGCAATAAGAATACTTCAAAGTAGCGTGGCCTTTTCTTAGATGATATCTTATAGTGCGTAACGAGTCAATCTGAACGCCTCAGGAGGCAGTCCCCAAAGGAAAATAGCTTCTCAATGTTTATGATAAACAAAGGTAGCACAGAAAATGACGGAACAGTTATTCACGTGGAAGGTATTGTCGCAGAAGGCGAACGCTTTTGATGTCATCGCATTAAATTAAATTTTGCGTTTTTTGTGTGAAAGATTTTCTGTTTTATCGTCAGAACGATTTATATTTTCATTCCTTCGACGTCTTCAATTAGATTTACTTTTACCTTGTTATTTTGCCGTTTGACGCTGTTTCCAGATATCTATGGTTTCAGGTAAATTGAGTGAAGCTATTTTAAATAGGTAAGGATGTCGCCAGCAGCATTTTAAAACAAAATTTTTTTTCAATATCAATACTTTTTTGAATTATTGCAAATACCTAACAGCTTAATCCTTGGGGACCACAACCTCTATCGTTTCAGTTTCAACTCCAAACCCTAATAATAATTAGCACCACACTGATAACAATAATCCTTTAACACCCTTTTAAAATGCAACGAATCTTTGGAGCACAGCGGTGTAAAAAAAAATTGCCCTGCCATTGGCTTCACTCGTCAGACATCTCGAAAAAAATATAAAACATTGCCCCTTGTTGGCTCCAACGAACTGGCAAAGTCAATACACTCAACACAAGTGGAAAGCTACGCTAACGAGCCCATCACATGCCCCGGGACTCATGGTAAATATTATTTCGACTGGAGGCAGAGTTATTCTGGGAGGTAAATTGAAAAACGTTTGCTTCACGGATTTCTCGTAGTGTGGATTTAAGACGTCGTTTAGTTGATTGCTATATAATAATAATAATAATAAGCCTTTATTGCTGTTAAAAAATTTACAATGCTTATATCTAAATATTATATATATATATTTTAATGCTAGGAAACAGCTTGTCTCTCGACATAGGCCTCCTCTAATGTTTTCCACAAGGTCCTGTCCTTTGACTTTCTCAGCCACTCTCCGCCAGCTATTCTTTTGAAATCATCTTCCCATCTTTGATTTTTTCTGCCTTTACTTCTATGGCCATCTCTTGGGTACCATTCCGTTACATTCTTTGTCCACTTTTCTTGTGTCTCTCTTAACATATGTCCTGCCCATCTCCACTTTTGCATTTTATGTACCTTTTCGACGCTTTTTAATTTTGTTATATTTTTTACGTATGTTAGTCTAATTTTATCTTTTCTCTTAATTCCAGTGATACTTCTTTCTATATTGTTCTGACATATGTTTATTTTATTTTATTGTTTTTTTGTCAATGCCCATGTTTGGCATCCATAGATCAGGCATGGTAGAATGCACGTATTATATACTTTTCGTTTGTCTTTCATAGGCATATCTTTATTTTTCATTATTTCACTGAGGGACCAGTATCTCCTCCAAGTATTGGCTATTCTCCGATCGACCTCTTTTTGCATAGTGTCACTTGGCGATATTAACTGCCCCAGGTAAACATACTCTTCCACATATTCAATTTTTTCATTGTTAACGGTGATATTATAGGTCTTCGTAGAATTGGTCATAATTTTGGTCTTAGCGGTATTCATCGATAGCCCTGCTTTTGCACTTTGATCTGACAGTTCTTGTAGCATATGCTGCAGTTTTTCCGGGCATTCAGAAAAGAGGACCAGATCGTCCGCAAATCTTAAATGGTTGAGATTTTCACCTTGATTGCTAATGTAGATTAAATGCTAATAGTCGAATACAGTCTAGTAGATAGTTTTTTTTTCTTCTATAAAGCTCTAGGAGGCTTGGAACTGCCTGAACCTGTTAACCTCAATGTTTGTCTTATACCTCAGTAAGCATTGTTATGCTGAAGAGCTCAACTCATCAATCAGGTCTTTGCAATAGGAAATTTAATTTGGCACTCAGTTAAATAAGCACAGCAAATTTTTAGCACCGAAACATGGACCAGATTTATTGGAGTTCTAAATGAAATATTGAGTCTAGACAGCTGAAATAAAGTTCGTAATGAAAATAAAACCTTCAAAAGCCGAGTTGGAGATTTTAATCCTTTTAGCAGCTCTGGGGTGCTGTATTATTCATTAAACCTCTTGTATTCGCGTTTATTTTATTGTACACTTATTTGATATTAAACGAAATTAACAGCCAATAAACAAGAAGGGATCCGAATTATAATTGGAGGAGCGGTCCCGGTTCGGGCCACGTAATGGTCTTTAAATATGTTTCGACCAAAATAATCTTTTTCAGTGATTAATAATCTAAATATACATGATTTTATATAAATATTTTGAATTGAAACTTCAATAAGCAGAGTACTGAAGAAAGAAGAAGATATGAAGCTTTAATAGGTGATTCGCCCATTCTAATCATTCTACCTTCGGGAAAATACAAATATTTGTCTTAGTTAAGTATTTAATATGTATTAATAAAATTAATTAATTAAAAAGTAAAATATATAAAAAGTAAATAAAAATATGTACTAAAATGAAATCCACAAAATCACTAGAGCGTAATTACTAGTAGCTGGTGAGTGTAGATTGACCATATTATGCATAATATTACCAGTATACGCTAGTCGTCGCGCATATTTGTGGGTACTCGTCATATATCATCGGACGAGGGCATTCACGTTATTGTGACTACTTACATCTGATGAGTTGTAAACTTGTCTACCCGTTTATGCCTATAAAGTTACTGTGATATATTATGAACTCAACGTAGTACTCAATAGTAGGTATTGGGTGCACAGAGACAGGACAATGGTACCAACCCATGCAGGCAGTAGAATTAAATTAATAATTAACGTTTGAAATATTATTCATAAGATTGATGGACGAGCTCACGGCCCACAGGGCTAATGAAGCCCATAGATATTCACAAAGTAAATTCCGCCACCCACCTTGAGACATGAGTTTTGAGTCTCAGTTTTAAAGTACAGTGGCTGTCCCACCCTTCAAACCGAAAGTCATTGCTGCTTCACAGCAGAATGATGGCGAGTGACGGTACTTACCCTTACGTGCCAAAAGTCGCCGTACTATCAATAATAAAATACATTATAATATTATTTTCTGCGGGTTTGATTGTTATTCCACGATGTTATTCCTTCCTCGTGGAAGTCATTCGTGAACATGACATAATATCAAGCACGTATTTTTTTAGGAAAATTGGTATTCGCTTGCGAGATTTGAAAACCGACATAATCACATCGCTCGATACGAATGCACCTTATCATGTTATGCATCTTATCCTTTAGGTCACGGCGACTTCACGAGTTAAGCAATTCCAAGTTCGGACATTCTTTTTTACTATAGATACTTTCATTTTTTACAAAGATATGGCAACAGTGAGTTACAAATTCACTGGTAGCCATACTGTTGAAAATTTATAATCCTAATATCATTCCATTTCTCGTATCCTCAAAAATTAAGATCCCACTACAATCGTACCTGCTGTTGATAATACCACAATAACACGAGGATGGTATTATGTAGATTTGTAAACGGTTAGCTCTTTTGGACCAGGGTTAAGGGTGGCTTATGGGGGTTGTTTGGAGGAGCGCGTAAAATTTTTCGGCCGGTCCCTATCTTAAGGTAAATCTTCGCAGAGATGCTGTCCCTTTTGGAATAGTACGTCTTGTATCAAGTCGTGTGTCCCAAAACGCTTTGTGATAATCTTAGTGGATGTTTTTTATTGTTCTCTGTTTGTTTTTGTTGTTATATCTCGACAAGAAGGTCGGATATCCATTATTAAAACTTTTCAAATTTTAAATTTGCAATTCTCATGTATAGATAGGTAGGTAAACATGTGGCCAGTGTTGGAAAAACGATTAGTTACGTAGTTGATTTAAATTTTTTAGGTAGACCTTGAAAAAACACCAAATCAGTGTTTTTGGAAAAAATATCTACGTTAAATCGTTCTAATTTCCAGATATAATATTTGTTGTAACTATCAAATAAACGAAGATATTTACCACTACAACCATTTTTCTGTGAAAAAATATATTTCTAGACCTTTAACCTATTTTGAGACGTTGAAACATCAATTCATCGAAAGCTTAGAAGGAACAGACCCGACAACAGTTGCAAAAATGTTTGAGTCACTCACATTAGCGATTCCTATAATAACTCTAATTATTAAAGTTACAGTCTAACAAAGCTTCCAGTGAAATGCCAAACTTATTTTCTTCATTAAAACGTTAAACAAAGAAAAGAGAATAACTTTATTTACCTTAAAAACATACAATATGAAACTCGTCTCTTTGCTCCTATAAAATTCAAATAAAGTAATAAACGGTTGAGAAAGGTATAATTTTTGAGTGTTCAAACCTCGTTTCGCAGACGTAATCATAATAAAACACTCAATTTGTCATTTCGTTTGGAGTAATGAGATAATTTACACAGAAAAATATTCGCTCAAACACTCACCTTCTTACATCAAAAGGGCGACTCAAAATTTTGATTTAAAATTCTTCAAAGTAATTTTAGCTGATTTAATTAGTACGTGGTTAACTAAAAATGTCATGTCATTTGAAAATGAAATTCCACAAACAAGTTTAAATATTTCCATGCAAATACAGATCTAGAACGATTACTGCTATAAATATTATTACTAAAATTAATACAACAACGACTTTGGCAACGAAAACTAACATCGTGTAATTAAATTAAAATTAGGCTTATCAGAGGGATCAAGGTTACTCGGAGAGCAACGAAGAGGGCTATGCTAGGAGTTTCCTTGCGAAATCGGATTAGGAATTTTGCAAAAGAACCAAGGTATCTGGCATAGTCAATGATTAAATTGGATCACGTCTTTATATAATTATAGAACTTAATGCATTTCTGCAAGCCCTGTATATTATATATTCTATACGAATATCAAAATTAAAATTAGTACTATAATAGCTTTAATTGTATATATAATTAACAAATTCTCTTCTTCCACAGAATTACCTCCAGAGAAGCCGATCATCAAAGCTGAGAAAGGCTGGTATGCGTCTGGAGATTCTCTACGAGCGCAATGTTCGTCTCCGCCGGCAGATCCTCCAGCGAATCTTACCTGGTTGTTAAACGGAAGAGATGTGAGTACTGTGTTTCTGCCCACTGTTATAATATGAAGGTACACAATCTGATTTATATGATAATGCAAATTTATGATTTTTCATAATTATGGGCATGTTATGACTCGAAGTCGGTTTTCAATTTGGGTATAGCTCTATCCCATGGTTCGCAACAATAACTGGTTCTGTGTTGCCCACATCCAGCAAACCCTCAGCCCTTCAGCAGGTCGTCGGCGTCGGTCCGCCTTATTCAACTGTAACTATGCTGCTCCTTCCGGTGTACAGAAGAGCCAATCATTCAACTGTTCTATAAGCAATCTACCCTGAGCACTGTCACTTGGATCTCTCGGAGTTCAGACTCAGATTTTTCCTATCGTGAATCAATTAGGTCATTTGATTTAAAAACCAAAAGAGCTATTATTCCAATATGCACGTAGCAAGCTGAGAAATGGTAATAATTTTATGGTATAGGCTCGCTCCCAAACCTCTTAACACATCTACACCAATAACAAAACCAACCTGATCAAACGACATACATATGTGTGTGGTTACGCTAAACCATTTTTATAAATTGATTTTATAATTGAACTCGAGATTTAAAAATACACGAAACTGGCCTAATGCTAGTACAACAACTGGAAACAGTAATTTTTTTTAATGGTGGTAAGTATTATGAATCCGCAAGAGTCATGGTTATAAGAGTAGGACAGGTAGACAGTGTTTTGTTGTGTTCTATACTGGTCTCATGTAGCCACCAAAAAGATAGATAGTATAAAGATAGATAGATAGTATGGTGTGATAGTATGGTCTATGAGCTCGTTTCCCTAATTAAAACAGGGATTCTCTATTTAATTATCAAAACATGATGATATTTCGTATGATAGCTTTTAAAATTCATCATAAAAAGTAGTTGATTTTAATCTAAACAAGAACATTGTTGTTGTACAGCCTCCGACGACAATCCGCGTCCCTCGGGAGCGAGTGACGTGACGTCTCGACTTGATAAATGAGTGGGCTCGCTCATTGTTTCCGAGAAAAAGTTCGGATCAAATCCTGCAAGAGAATGGATTTTAATGAAACTGATCCATCTTTGAAATAAATGAATACTTTGGCTTTTTGCGGTCTCATTCTTCGATCTTAAATTCAGATATCTAGATGATAATCTGAAGAGTTGCTTTTGAAATTGTTTATCGCAAAAATGATATATCGTATCGTCGATTTTTAAACATTATAATGTTTTGGAAGATGGCTACTTAATACCGGGTCGAAGTTTCGAAGTTGTATAAAGGCATCATAGCGTCGATGCCACCACCCCCTTTAAAACATGAGGTTGTAACCTCAATTGTATAGAACCTGCCCCACACTGTAAATAGGAAATCATGACTGTACATGATCTTTGTGATTGAATTCTCTTGATTAATAAAGAGGCATTTTTGTAACAAACTAGTATTATAAATATTATGATCCTATTTTCCGAGTAGCTCAAATGCTTGTGTTTACACAATGTGATCAATTCCTGGTAAATCTTTCTAGTAAACTTTAAACTTAGGAATGGCATGACTATCTTGTTTTTTTTTTTTGTTTTATTAAATGAGTTGTGGCTCTGGTGGCTTATTGATACAATATTGTTAGAATAGGAAAGGATTATTTAATGGATTCGTTACAATCACCCCACATACCTAAGATATAAGGTTATAATCAGTCATTAATGCACTTTAAGTCAATTACAAAATGTACGTGACTTCTTCTACTCTCAGAGTATAATAACGGTGGATTGTTTACCATTTAGTATCTGAGCAAGTGCACAAACATTAGAAAAGGGAACAAAAATTTTACTTGACTTTCGGAGCTCTAGTCTCAATTATTATCTGAGTCTGAAGTCTGAGGATAATTCTTAAAAAAATTCAGAACTTTTTCTATAGGTTGATTGATAGATCGAGTAAGCAATGGCCATAAATATTAATAAAAAATAGCCACAATACAATCCCATTCTGTTACCAAAAACTCTTGAAATTATCTGTTACGAAAATCGTCATTAAGGAATGTCGAAGTTAAAATACCGTAGTGGTAAATGATGCAAATAATAGGACTGTTTCTTGGAATCCTATTGTTTGTCAACTGGAAAACTTAGTTGATAATGATAGTATAGAAGTAAAATGATTTTTAGTGATTTCGTAACATAATTAAAATGTGACATCGAGGCTGTCGACTAAGACCATTACGTACCGGTGAACAAACATTCCGATATTTCACAACGGATTTTAAACGTTCAAGCGAGCGGTACACAAAGAACTTTGCTCTCAACTCGACGAAAACAAGCTTAGAGTTTCCGACGGAGGCATCGTCTCGTGCAAACACTCCAAACGGACAGGATCCGGTGCCTTCAAAAATACATTCTGTACGTGTTTTGGCATTGCGACCGGCCGTGCGAATCATCGGATTTAGAATAACAGTGTTTTTGAAGTGTAACTTCTTTATCGACGTAGCGAGGAAAAAACGTATGTAACGTTTTTCGGTTACGCGCCATCTTAATTTCTTCCGTTACGCGCCATGTTTATTTTATTTCTATTTAGTTTGTTATCAACAGATGTCGCTGCACGTAAATTCAACAATTCCTGAGTCGCGGTGACGAGATGTTACACAGTTGATGGACGTTCTCGTATTTCTCTTGCTAAATCATACCTACCTGGCGTCGGGATACCGTGATCATGCAGGCGGTTCCCCGGGGTGCGGCTGCTGCATTGTACTGCGGAGTAGTTGATCCTTGCGACTATTTTTATATTTTATAAGTTTCACTTCTACTGTGTGTGACTTGCACACAATCACATTATTTCCTTTATTCGATTTATGACTAAAGACTTTAAAGGCAGTTTCATTGAATAATTCGTTCGCTGTTTCAAATTTCTCATTGCTGCCTCAAGTGCTTAGTGTTTGTACTTTGAAGCTGCATGTAATTCTGTTTTTGGAAGTAGCATTTATGTATCCAGATACTTTCAATACGAAAAAGTTCGGGGATGCGATTGCTGGGATTTGAATTTTATGTCGATATCAAAATTCTACTATTGAGTGTAGCAAAACTTTCGTTCGTACGTGTTTTGTAGAGCGGTGGAGCACTAGTGGAGGGCGTTGACGCAACAACTTGTATCACGGCTTTCGTATCTTAATTTGTATCTATCAATGTATGTATGTATCAATTTGTATCTTAAGATATACTAGTAGCTATTGTATTTCTATAAGTTTCATAGCAGCTCGGCAAGTAACTAACAGGTACTGAAAGACTTTCTGTGCGTAAAGATACATGTGGAAGTCAATCGCCCATATTTACAATGTAATTTATATACTAACATTTGCTCAGTACACATTTTATTACAAAATTTGCCAGCGGAAATGAACACCGGTGCATTGCTAGATACAAATTCACCGGAAGTCTCAAGATCGTCTGAAGTCTGAAGTATTTAGACGACTTCAAAATACTTCATACTTTTATTTTTATTTTTTATTGCTAGATGAGTGGACGAGCTCATAGCCCACCTGGTGTTAAGTGGTTACTGGAGCCTATAGACATTTACGACGTAAATGCGCCACCCACCTTGAGATATAAGTTCTAAGGTCTCAAGTAGGTATAGATACAGATACTTCACGGAAATTTAATACACGATCCGGCCAACCATAACTGCAAAAGTCACCAGTGAAATTTGTTTGTAATAGAAAATACTAGGATCTTTGTCAAGCGCTCAAAGAGTATTCACTTAAAAACTTGTCGTCTACATAACAATGCCGTCTACGTAAGAATCAGTATTCTTGACGGTACATTTAAAATATCGCTTCCACACAAACGAGGCATCACTAAAAGCCTCGTGCAAAATTCGCCGAATACATTCGCTAAACTATTATGATGCAAAGTTTTCTCGTTTTCTCTTTTAGTTTTAAAAAGTGTAGTAGTTCAACAAATCTTCCACGATTGCCTTTTCAACGAAGTGTACACCTAGGCACCGTTAAAATTATGGAAAGTTGAATTTTGTACTTTCAGTAATGGGTAGGATTAGGACGATGATAATTATAATCTTATTTATTTCTTAAATTATTATTATTATACTGAAACATTTGATTCTTTCGTTAACAATGAACTTAATAAGACGCCCAGTATACGCCTATCAACCGATACGACTAAAATAATAATACCTAGTTAACACAACACACACACACACACACAGAAGTAAAAAAATATGAAATCTGAATTGAGAGCCTTCTTCTTCTTTGAACTAGGTTAAGAAAATCGTAGTGTGTGTTGGTATTTCTGTGTAAAAATTCCGTTACGATTATACAGATATTTTAACACAGAAATGCAGTCAAACTCCATTCTGGTCAATAACGTCAGAAAAGTACCCTTTTAATTAAAATAAATTATATTTTCGGAAAAATCCGAAACCATGGTGTGGCTTAAAAGGAAAACATTGAACATTTTTCCAATTTCCTAAAATTTAAATATAGCCTGTTAAAAATTTATAAGAAAATTTCAAAAAACATATTTTAAAATAATCTGAGTACATTCAATTAAACCCTAATCCGCAAATTTCCATATTTTAAAATTCGAAATTGACAGAAAATTATCTCCCGACGGGGGTATATTTAAATGACCCTTTCTAGTCTGGTTTGTGGTGAACATCAGGGAAAACGTACTCACCGTCCCTTTGTGTACGGGCTGTCATTTCAGTTGACATTCCCTGAGGGACAAAATGTTTTTATTACCTTTGAAATGATTTATTTTTGGGACTAATTTTTCGGACCTTTAGTTTTATGCCTGAAGCGTTCATCAGAACTCTTAGTTATTTTTTTATTCGAAAAATTAAATAGGCAACCAAATCTATTAAAGTGGTATGCGCTTAAAGTATTTGGTATTTCTTAGTAAATTAATGTGTGTTACATAGGCTTTAATACCAATATTTTCCCATTAGCTTTTATGAGAGTAGTCTGCCTTATCTGGTATTAATTTACGATGCGGTCTACTTACTAGTGTTTTTTCGCCATCGATTGTTTGTTGAAGTATTTACTTCTGTACTCCTTTTTGCTGTCTAATTAGTGTGTCAGGTAGTAGTGAGCTATTTTGGGTTGTTTCTATCCTCATTCCTATTTCTATCACTTTATTTCATACCGATTCGGGTCACAAACGGGTCGGTTACGTTAGTATGATTTCTATCGGTTCATGATATAAGCAAACTATGATCCATACTACGGTTAGACGCGCGACACGAAATAAAAATATTATTATTTCACCACCATCATCTCGAAAGAAGGTTTTCATTATTTGCAGTAATGAAATTTTATTAACCCCAAAGATTAGGCGTTCACTAAAAATAATTAACCAAATAAATTTTCGCTCCTTGGCTAATAACCTCAAACTTGTCACAACACACCCACATCACGAAATATTACAAGGAAACCTTATTTATACTATCCGCGGATAACAACGTAGGCAACGTAATTAAATGCCAGATTCTGTGAGGGGATCAAAGGTTTATCCGGGCCCATTAGAAGCCTCGGTGGGGCTCGGCCATTTCAGGCGTTTTGGTGTATCACCCGAGAGTTCTTGATTCATATTTATAATTTCTTGGTAACTTTAGGGGACTTGTTTTATTAGATTTGTTTTAAGATCTGAAAGTATTCGAGATCTATAAGAAACGATTTGTCAGGACGTTATTACATTTTTTGAACTTTTATAAGTGTTTTGGTGGTAAAATTATTTGGTATAACATTGCTATTTTTTTTTAGTTTGATATTTGACTTTGTCAGTAAGCACTTAAGTAAAACAAATCACTTATTAATTTTCTGTCCACCAGAGCTCTTACTATTTTAAATTCTAATTTTATCTCTAAATATTAATAACGGTATTATTATTTTATTTTGCCTCATAATTAATGAATGTATTGATAAAAGTACTTGTAGTAGCTTTAAGATCACATACTCGGTTATTTTGATTTAAAGAAAAAATTAAAAAGAAATTAAGAAAAAGAAAATAATAATACTCGATTGAATTCTATATTTGTAAAATGTATGCACAGGAAAAAATCGAAATTAATTTACATCCTGACTATTTCTGAAACGAGCTATATTTCTGTCATTACGGTTTTAAGTTTGAACCAGCCATTACACAATACTTTTTATACAAAATTTGAGACTTCCATACAAAAAATTAAACAGAGTGTGCCATTAAACCATTTAGCCTTTTTATTTATTTATTTCATTAAGTATTCTGTACATTGTATTCAGTTTCCTGAATTTAGCTCATTGAGTTCTCGCCGCATCTTCACAGTGGGTCGCGATTCCGATCGCGTGGTAGATTCTGCCAAGCCTGTTCTTGCTAAATCTGGTGTTAGCAAAACCACTCAGGTTGAGTCTGAGAGCTCACCCTCCCGTCAGTGCGTAGCTGGAATAGCCTACTAGCGAATAGGTAGGGATAAAAAAACTGATTGATATACATCAATGTTTTTTTATTTATTGCTTAGATAGGTGGACGAGCTCACAGCCCACCTGATGTTAAGTGTTTACTGGAGCCCATAGACATCTACAACGTAAATGCGCCACCCATCTTGAGATATAAGTTCTAAGGTCTCAATTATAGTTACAACGGCTGCCCCACCCTTCAAACCGACACGCATCACTGCTTCACGGCAGAAATAGGCAGGGCGGTGGTACCTACCCGCGCGGCGTCACAAGTGGTCCTACCATCAGTAGAATGTAATGCAATCTAGTAGTAGTATATTTAGATAAAACCCACAACCGGTCATCCATCTAATTCTAGACTCAGTTCTAAGTACATCGAAGCGGGCACAAAACGGCACTTTCGGAAACTGTCTCAGAACTTTGTTATCGTTTAATAGCAGCTAACTTAAACTACGGCTCACAAATAAAACTTTAGACAACTGTAGTTTATTTATTGTTGTTGTGAAAATATTTTGAAAATCGTTATTTAGGGTGCGGCCAGAACTCTTTTGTGTGTTTAAGCCACATTTGTAGTTCTAATTATTTGGTTTTATTTATTTATGTACACACAAAAATGAAGACATAGTACAGATTAATAAGAAAAGTATGTACAAAGGCACTGCTTATTTCTTTAAGAAAACTCTTCCAGCAGACCTGCGAGAGGATTATGAGAATAATAATTGAAAGTGATGAGTGTGTGATAGTAATGCACATACACATAGCAAATATTGTTAAACTTGAATACAAAATATTATAAGTAACACAGTATATACGAAGAGTTGATATTAAGGTTTTCATTATAAGCCTTATATTATAGGCTATTTATTCATCATATACATATTTTGCATATACTATGCACTCTATTTAATATTACTAAGCAATATTGTCTACATAGATAGTTGAATATGTACGTATTTACCTCGTGATTCCTTCGACCTTGTAGAAGACAGAATATTTCCTAGCCAATCGACGGCTTCTAAAAATTTATTCCTAAATTTAGTCTTAAATCACTTCAATGAAAATATGTTTTGCTCTTAAGCACAACGTTAACGAATACGAATAAGCACCATTCGAAAGCGGATTACAGAACGAATTTATAGATATCTCTGAGTAAAACGATAAGGCCGCGTCCCAACTGAAAAACCGAGCCATTGTTCCATTTGGCATTCCCACGACGCACTCTTGTTTCTTGCATTATTTCCGCATTCCCTTGGGCACACGTCTACTCAGTTAGTGTCTCCATACGGCTTCCCGTGCCGAGACGCATCTCGGATAATGTGGCTTTGGAAAACAATTGCTTAAAGCCAAGTCAGAAGATGTATTGAATTTAAAATCTTATTTGATAATGTTATGCTGGTAAGAGTAACGCCATCTATCGCCGAATAGCCGAACGAATATTGAAGGATCTACTCGTAGTAACATCTAGATCGCTCGAGAACGAGAACGAGAACGCCATCTATTGTCAGATAGCGGAAACACACGTAGAAGGTACTCAACTTCTGAGGAATGTTCTCGACGATTCTAGGGATGTCGTATGTATCGACCATAAAAGCGTTACACGGATGGCGCGTAGTCAGTGAGTAATCGGAACTACTCGAAGCGAAACAGCAAACGAATTTTGCATTACCCGAAGCGAAGCGGAAGAAGTGAATTAAGAATTTTAAAGTGTTCTGTGAGTGTTCTAAGTGATCAATACAGTTTTAAGTTGTATTTTGATGGAACATTTATTTATACCGAACCCCAGCGCGTTACAATAAGTACAAAATTGTGCTTTTCTAGCAGCCAGGTAACAGAAGATAACAAGATAGAGAAGATAACAGCAAGGCAGGATCACCGGACGTTTATTGTGTATGTAATGTTTCAAGGATGCAGATAAAAACTGTTGTATAATAAATACGATGTAGTATTTGAACACACGATCATATTTTAGATTTTATGATTTCACTCGTCTTAAAAGCTGCAACTTGGTTTGTGATATATTTAACTAATTAAATAATGTATATTAAATTGTATAATACGAATATATATTAAATCTATAAAAAAATATTTAATTCTGATCTTGATTAATTTCCGTCTACCGATGAATAATATACATATTATAGACAGAGATTAATACTTTGTTGGTTCTCTTTCTGTTTTCTACTTTTCTATTGTATCACACTGGTGTTAGGACCCCTTGTGAGTCTGCACGGGCAGGTACCACCACCCTACCTTTTTCCTGCCGTGAAGCAGTAATGCGTTTCGGTTTGAAGGGTGGGGCAGCCGTCGTAACTATACTGAGACCTTAGAATCCATATCTCAAGGTAGGTGGAGGCATTTACGTTGTAGATATCTATGGGCTTCGGACACACTGGATTCTATGATTTTATTGCATGTATAGACTAATATTGTCTATTCAAAAGATAAAATTGTTAAATAACAAAAAAATATCGAACGCATAATTATACTTATAAAAACAGAGCACAATCACTGTGTTTTTAATTATAATGAAGCTTCTAAAATCAAGCGTTTTGTTGAGAGGTCAAGCAAAAATTTTTACAACGAAAAACCGCTTTAGTACCCTAGCCTTTATAACGTTTTTAGCAGTTAAACCCTCCCGGCTTGAGCCTCGTGAGCTCACCTCACCACTAGTGCGGTGAATCTACAAAATAACTTCTCGAGTTTACTAGGAAAAGAAGTTAAAAAAAAGCATTTAAGAATCCGAATACAAATCCCGCACAGTCCTGTAATATATTTCCTAAAATCATAGCCACTGTAAGCCTTAAGGAATTACATATATGTATATTCGATGTGTTATTTCCAGGAGTTTCTTCGGTAAAATATTACCTTGTTTACGTTTCACACCTTTCCAAAGAAAAAAACGTGAATGTAAAACAAATCCAGTTTTACATGAATATCAATTACATTTATCAAACATAATATGATATTAAGCCTCAAAGTATTTTTATTGGAAATTATGATAATGATTGAACCGAATATATCAATACACACAGAATTTGTTGAATATTTGAATTATGGATACTCTTTTTTGTTATTTATTAAGGATTTTTTTCTCTGTAATATTATGTATGTAAAAAAATATGTCATTACATTTGTTTATTCGGTTCAAGTATCAACAGCTCGCGGGCCCATAAGTGTTAGCTTCTAATTGACTCCATATTGAAGAGGTTCTATTGGCGATAATCCTGTTCGCATATAACCTATGGGGTCTATAATTTTATTGCTTAGGTGGGTGGACGAGCTCACAGTCCACCTGGTGTTAAGTGATTACTGGAGCCCATAGATATCTACAACGTAAATGCGCCACCCACTTTGAGACATAAGTTCTAAGGTCTCAAGTATAGTTATAGCGGCTGCCCCACCTTTCAAACCGGAACGCATTACTGCTTCACGGCAGAAATAAGCAGGGTGGTGGTACCTACCCGCGCGGACTCTCAAGAGGTCCTACCACCAATAAATACTAGAATAAAGTAGAGTAAGTACACTTTATTTGCACATCATAAATATGACAACCAGACACAACCGCTTCCACAGAAATTCTCGAAAAGATACGCCAGATATGTTGCGATACCTATACTAAGAAAACCGATGTCCACTATGTGTTTGTATATATTCGATTATTTACATCATTATATCTGTATTACTAGAGTAAAGCTCTTCCTTACTACTTGGAACCTTTGTGTTCATCCACGTTGCGTATAACATGTTTACTACTTACCATGCGACTCTGGAATGAACCTCACTTCATGATGCTCTAAGAACAGTTGGTTTAGGTTTTTTAAAATAAGTACTCCAACAAAGTTTAACCGTAACCCACATTCATCACTGGTGGTAGGACCTCATGGGAGTCCGCACGGGTACGTACCACCACCCCGCCTATTTCCGCCGTGAAGCAGTAATGCGTTTCGGTTCGAAGGGTGGGGTAGCCGTTGTAACTATACTGAGACCTTAGAGCTTATATCTCGAGGTGGGTGGCGCATTTACGTTGTAGATGTCTATGGGCTCTAGTAACCACTTAACATCATGTGGGCTGTGAGCTCGTCCATCCATCTAAGCAATAAAAAAAACATACTATACAGTGCAAAAGGTGTACCCACCTTAGTACAAGAAGACAAGATCTTATTTTCACAGTGCTCATATTGGGACTTAAACAATTTTCATAGCTTACTTATACCAGTGCACGCTCAAAATGAGCGCATAATTGAGAACTTCCTCTACTACCAATGTTCTACTGATATTTTTTCTACATAATAATCGAAGCCATTTTTCAATACCGTACTTCAGTTGATACAAGCGTAGCGCTTGGGAGAATTTATTCAAGAACCGACGAGCTCTTTGTATTGCTAATTTCGTCTTATTCTTTTATGTACAGTCGTCTTTTTGCCTCAGGTAGTTGTGATATTCAATGATTGCAAGATATATTCTTGAGGAATATGTTTCTTAAGGAAGAAAAGTTCGAGTTTGGGCTACGTGACAGACTCTTGTGTGTACCGACTGTTCACGTAATATTGCGGTATCAAACTAAATAATATATCACAGTATCTGGTCAATTTTGGCTGTTTAGGTTTTCTGATAGAATTTATTTGGTCTTAGGCTTAAACAATAGGCTCCTCCCATAACCAGGTGGATCAAAAACTTGTCTTAAGTTAGGTTATTTGTTCTAATAAAGTAGTTACACGCTCATTTTGGTACTGAGTGGTATCACTCACTCAGTACCAAAATGAAGTACTTAAAAGTATCGGGAATGGAATATTTCCACTGTTCCTGTCATATTAAAATCTTTTTAATTGAAAACTCCTTGGTTTTAAATATCGAATACCATTTATTTATTTAAAAAAAGATTCTCGGTCTTGTCACGAGGTTTTGTCAAACTTGTTTAGTCGTTGAGAAAATGGAATTGACTCGAGAAAATTCAAGAGCGATGATTTATTATGACTTTCGAAGTCGTTTAACACAAAAACAGTGTGTTGACCGGATGATTTCTGCATTTGGTGACGAAGCCCCATCCAAAACCACAATTTATCGCTGGTTTGCTGAGTTTCAACGTGGACGTGTCAAGCTCAGTGATGATCCCCGTCAAGGTCGTCCAAACACTGCAGTCACCCAAGAAAACGTTGATGCTGTGCGTAAGCTGATTGAGGAAGATCGACATGTGACATACCGCGAAATTCAGGCAACTTTAGACATTGGCATGAGTCAAATACAAATAATCTTCCATGAACAATCAGGTGTAAAAAAGTTGTTTTCCCGATGGATACCGCATTCGCTCTGTGAAGAGCAAAAAGCGGCTCGCGTTACTTGGTGCGTCAGAAGTCTCGAAAGATTCCACGCAGGATCCTCAAATGCTGTATACAACATTGTATCAGATGACGAATCCTGGATATACGCGTACGAACCCGAAAAAAAAACCAGTCACGAGTTTGGGTGTTCGAAAATGAGTTAAAGACAACAAAAATTGTTCGTTCACGGAGTGTTGCAAAAAAATGGTAGCCACGTTTGTCTCCAAAACCGGACATGTTACGACTATTCCTCTTGAGGGACAAAGAACGGTTAATGCAGAATGGTATGCTAGCATTTGTTTGCCACAGGTCGTTTCTGAACTCCGTAATGAGAACTGCAACCGCCGCATCATCCTCCATCACGACAATGCGAGTTCTCACACCGCGCACAGAACAAAAGAGTTTTTAGAGCAAGAAAACATAGAATTATTAGACCATGAGCCGTACAACCCCGACCTAAGCCCTAATGATTTCTATACTTTCCCTAAAATAAAGAATAAATTGCGTGGACAGAGATTTTCATCACCTGAAGAAGCTGTGGACGCCTACAAAACGGCCATTTTGGAGACCCCAAATTCCGAATGGAATGGTTGCTTCAATGATTGCGGAGAATACTTCAAAAAGCAATAAATACATTTTTAAATAGTAATATTGTGTCACTTCGTTAATTCCCGAAATTTTCAGTGCCGCCTAGGTACCGTGTTTCCAGCTGTTTTGAGAGACATAATATAATATTGGGTTCGTGCTTTGTAGACTGCTTGCTAATGATGCAACATTGGTCAAATTCGGGCGAGGCAATGGTTGCCGTTATAATGTTCACCATCCAGTGCATACAAAAAATGGAAACTTTATTTTGGCATTCATTGCGCGTTTTAACAAAAAAGATGCTGATATCGTATTATGCCCGAAGGATTTAATGTAAAAATTGTCTAAAAAGGAATTTCTCCTCAAACAACAACAACAACAACTTCTCGACGAGTATTGATAGGGATGGCTTTGTCAAACTTTGGACAGTGTACAAGTAATCTGTCTACCTACTGTCAAGAAATTTTGGGAACTTTTTTGTGCTGAAACGCGAAATGGTTCGTAACAATATAACACATATACAAACATACACGCATATAGATTCGTATTAAATTCGTGTCATGGCTGTAATTCCCTACACAACACCTTAATTCCGTGTTCACTAAATCCTATCTTGGATATTGGAATCCGTACGGATGGATAGCTATATCCCATCAATTTTAATACGAAACAGTGATACGTTCAGGTTTGAAGAGAAAGACAGACATTCATTTTACAATAATATTCAAAATCTGACATAAGTCTCGTCGTGAGCATTCAAGTTTTGCAGTCTATGGCGCCCGGTAGCCACTTTATAGACACATCTTTTTTTTTTTTTTTTAAAGATTACTGTTGCCCCAAGGCCTTTCCAGTTTCACCAGGACAGGTGGGCGAGCAAAGGCTCAGCCAGAAGGGGTGGGATTTGCTAGCAGCTGCCCGAGCGCCTCCGAAGGAGACCTAACAACTCAAGAGCAACTGCTTCGCGAATTAATCTACTGCCCGATCGGAATCGCGACCCGCTGAGAAGATCCGGCAAGAAACTCAGCGATCTGATGCATGGGTTAGGTTGCACGTCGACCTCTTTGTCGAGTTCGACGAGTACGGTTACCGGGGTTCCTCAGTCTGCTCCTAGTGCTAGAGCTGAAGGTATCTAATGCAAGAGTTATTGGATCTGATGGATCCGTGAGGACGTGCATAAACACATCCGAAAGTATAGACCAACTTAGATTTCGACTTGTTGAAACGCGAACAAGATTTATAAAAACCATTCAATTAAAAATAACTCTTATAACAGTCACGGTTTCAACGGAAGCCTGAATGACAGATGGAAATGGGAAAAACTTTTAATCAAAAAACATTTCGCAGTGTGTAGCGATAAATCCAATAGTTTTACCCCCTTTTGTTTCGTTTGACAAGCGGGCTGTCACGTCACACGTGAAACGTCAGAATGCGGGTGGCTCTGTAAGTATTATTTGTTGGATGATAGGAAATTTCTCATAGACTCCTATGAATTTGTTGACTCGAAAAAGATTGATCGTGTAATAAAAATGAACATCGTGTAATAAAAATGAAACCCGCAAAATTATAATTTGCATAATTACTCGTGGTAGGACCTCTTGTGAGTCCGCGCGGGTGGGTACCACCGCCCTGCCTATTTCTGCCGTGAAGTAGTAATGCGTTTCGGTTTGAAGGGTGGGGCAGCCGTTGTCACTATACTTGAGACCTTAGAACTTATATCTCAAAGTGGGTGGCGCATTTACGTTGTGGATGTCTATGGGCTCCGGTAACCACTTAACATAAGGTGGGCTGTGAGCTCATCAAAAAAAATAAAAAAAGATTTTTATGATGTGTTTTTGTTTTACAAACGTGGTATATGTATAAAAATGCCACTTAATTATTTTTAGGATACAGTCGCTTTATAATAATATACCTGTTCGTTATAACTAATACTATAATAACGACAAAATGTAAATGAACTTTACAAATCGCGTACAATTTCAAAGTTCTCCGAAGAGAGAGTTGTGATAAATATCACAATGTCGTGTGACAAGAATGTCATGAGCCTTTGCGGTGACTGAAACTGGAAATAATAAGTTGATCGTAATATCAGCCATTTGATACTTGTCAGCGTTGCGTTTATGTACGATAACATACAAATACGTTGAGTTGTCTGGATTTTCTCTTTAAATTTTAATTAATTAGTCTATTTGATCATAACGTTTCACTACTGGATCCGTGACCAAATGGATAACTCAGAAATTCTACAGCCTTAATACTATTATAGACTATTAATCCTTGGTTAAGGAGGTACCCACATACCTACTGTTTCAAAATCAAAGTGTTTGACTAGTGTGTTACTTGTATTGGTATATGGCACTGAAATGAAGTTGCTCACAGAAGGGCCAAAGGGTGACTTTGGCCCTTCAGCAGCCTCCTCCTTCTTTAGAAGTGGACATAGCTTCGGAGCTTGTAACGTGTGCTTGATAGCTCATGATGAGGAAGCTCGTGAAAGTCATTTGTGTACCATACATCATTCAGGTCCGTGTACATATTGGTACAAAGTTGGAGAAAGATTGGTACAGGATTTGACCTCCACATAAACTAATACACCTTTTAATCATAGGTCATGGCTTCTTAATATGAACTAGTGGTCGCCCAGTAGTTGAAATTCGACCATAATTATTATGAATTATTAAGGTCATATTGGCAAAGACTTCTTACTTCTGTAATCATAGATTTCGGCAAGGCTATACTATAGACAAATACCTAATATTAAAGACAATACTAATCTATAGTTATTATCAATTTAACCACAGACTAACAATAAACAAAAGAGATTATATACTCAAATACGTCGTAGTAGGTGTAATGCTTTTTTATTGATTTAGTGGATTTACTATTTAAAAAAAATATCTATAAATATATTATTTAAAAAAAATCCATTCTGCACTCCTTCTCTATATTTTCTATAAGTGTGGAAAATTTCATTCTCCTCCGTCAACGAAATTTTCGTAAAAATGTGTACAAAGTTTTGACGTGACAACGTCTTATAATTCGATGGAGCCGGCTGCACGCATGAAAAAACATGACTCATGCGGCGTTACCTCGCTCTGAGGCGTATTTTCTTATGACGTTGTCACGTTCAACTATCGTCAGTAAACCGGCTTTACAAACATCCGATTTTTTTCTTCACGTATTAATTTAAAGATAAGTACATACATAGCTAACGCTAAATTAGAATAATATATGTCTACTAGCTGACCCGGCAAACGTTGTGTAGCCTTAAATAAGATTTCTAGGGAAATTCTACTGTAGAAAAAAAAAACCTCATTTAACCACATAATACGTCATTATAAACAAAAAAAAAATATCCAAAAAATTAAAATAAAAAATAAATAGACAACCCTTTTCACTTAGGGGTATGAAAAATAGATAGTAGCCGATTCTCAGACCTACTGAACATACTATTGATACACAAATAAAACCAAAAAAACATGGCTGAAAAATGTATAGTATTGTATAGCTCTCAAATATATTAAGTGTATAATCTATGATGTATAGTGAGTAAGTAAGACAGGAGACCGGCTTCGTCCTCATCCCTACTACGTGATGTTTGCTGGATGAGTGGTGACACCTGGCGGGGATAGCTGATCGATTGATAGTTGATCAGTAGTCGACCGGCGAGGGCGGGAGATCAAATTCAATAAAAAAATCATAATTAAAGGAACTTGAAATTATAAACTCTGAATAAGAATTTACCGTACTACAATTATAATATTTGATTGCCATCTTGCAACCTAATTGCGGATCTGTGCATAGAATAAAAAAAATATTAATCGGGATGGAAAAAATAGGGGTTGATCGTATAAGAGTGAAAATTGAGAGTTATATGATTTTTTTTATTTTAAGTCATGACAAAACAAAATTAAAAACTTGCCAATAAAATTAAAGTTCATAATTAACAAATAAAAAATAGGTGTTGATCATACAGGGATGAAAAATTGAGAGTAACATCAGATTTTTTATTTTAATGCATGACAAAATAAAAATAAAAATGAGTCTTGCCAAAAAAATTTAAGTTTATAATTAACAAATAAAAAATAGGGGTTGATCGTAGAGGGGTGACAATTTCATAGTAATATGATTTTTTTTATTCTACGTCATGACAAAATAAAAACAAAATTCTCGCAAAAAATTTGAAAGTTTTTAATTAGCAAATAAAAAATAAGGGTTGATCGTAGAGGAGTGAAATTTTAGGGTTGTATGTATTTTTGTATGTTGTATCATAAAAAAATAGAAATTAAAATTTTTTGTCTAAAAAATAACAAATAAAATTTAGGGGTGGACCACCCTTAACATTTAGGGGGATGAAAAATAGATGTTATTCGATTCTCAACCCTGACCGATATGCACGCTAAGATTCACGAAAATCGGTCAAGCCGTTTCGGAGGAGTATGGCAACGAAAACTGTGACACGAGAATTTTATATATTAGATATGATGAAACATTAGAAAGCGTTTTTAATTCATACAAATCCACAATATTGTACGAACTCCAGAATAATGACATCCTATTCCCATTCATCGTTGACGGTCGTATGATTTCCGCTGTAGTTGCTAATATATTTTAGGTGAAACCGGCTTATTTGCAGGACGATAGAGGATCTCTCCGTACAAGAACATGGATTTATGAGCTGTTTCAATTTATAAGGCATCCGATGACAATTCCGTTAATAATATACAAGAGACTGATTTTGCGTGTAGTGATGAAGTCAATACTCGATTAAAATCGTAGTGATATATTTAAAACTAGCGGCCCGCTCCGGCTCCGCTCGGGTCTTTAACAAAAATTTCAAGGATATTTGACATTGTTTTATTTTTTAAAATAGAACATTTATTGTGGCATAACTATAATAATTAGACATATGCTGTCGCGACACTTTTTGTAAATAATAATGTGTTCTACAAAGTTGTAGTACATTATTTTATTCTATCCTCAATAGTTTTCGCAGGGCGCGCGATGTAAATAATATTTTAGGTAATTTTTTTACACCTTGGGTTACATTATTGGAGTTTTAGTAAGGATCCCTAATTTTTTTCAAAAAAGATTATAATAGCCTATGTCACTCGGGAATAGTGTAGCTTCCTAACAGTGAAAGAATTTTTCAAATCGGTTCAGTAGTTTCAGAGCCTATTCAATACAAACAAAGAAACAAATCTTTCCTCTTTATAATATTAGTATAGATATATATATTATCGAGAAAACGTCGTAAATATTAAATTTCACATTAAACATTAATCAATGAATTAAAGAATAGCATAAAATCATCATTAAATTCATGCTATAAGAATATTTGGGTTTTATTTGAAATGTCATTAATTTTTTTAGATTAAGGTTTCAAGTTAATTCACTTGCCCAATTTTTTTTAAGTCACCAAATGTAAAGCATAACGATATATAGATCAATTATATTAAGATATTTATCTTTATATGAGAAAAGAAAACTCTATTGTGTCTGTCAAAAGTTTATATTTTTAGTTCCGTGAGAAATACAAATCGAAGCATCAGCAAAGTATATTAGTAACAAACCGTGACACAGAACATGTCGAGCTGTGAGCTGATAGCAACACCTTTGAAGTCGTCGTGGCCTAAAGGATAAGATGTCCGGTACATTCGTAGCGATGCAACGGTGTTCGAATCCCGCAGGCGGGTACCAATTTTTCTAATGAAATACGTACTTAACAATTGTTCACGATTGACTTCCACGGTGAAGGAATAGCATCGTGTAATAAAAATCAAACCCTCAAAATTATAATTTGCGTAATTACTGGTGGTAGGACCTCTTGTGAGTCCGCACGAGTAGGTACCACCGCCCCGCCTATTTCTGCCGTGAAGCAGTAATGCGTTTCGGTTTGAAGGATGGGGCAGCCGTTGTAACTATACTGAGACCTTAGAACTTCTATCTCGAGGTGTGTGGCGCATTTACGTTGTAGATGTCTATGGGTTCCAGTAACCACTTAACACCAGGTGGGCTGTGAGCTCGTCCACACATCTAGGCAATAAAAAAAAAAAACATAATGATGAACACAAGACCGCACCAAGTCTACATAATCACGAAACCATTTTTAAAACCAACATTAACCGTTTATTATATATTTCTATGTTAATTCAGTGTTTATCGATAAATACGAAACTGCGCCGCTTGGTATTTGAAATTTATTGTTTTGAATACCAATTAGCTACAAATGAAATAAATCATCAAGTACAAAACTGACTTTGTGCGATGTTCATATTTTAATTTTGCATGTCTTCCTCAATAATAGTACAGATATACATTTGAACGGTCGAATGACTACTTGAACGGTCGAAGGTCACTTGAACATCTTATATAAGAACGGTCAATTATTATTCGTTCTTTTTCGTCTTTTTGTATGTCTGTCTTTTCAGAAGTCAAAAAATGTAGAGCGTCGCTGCTGGTCACGTACGCCCTCGTTCCATTTATTTTTGAATTATTTTCAAATGTCTGTCTTAGTCTGTCTATGTCTAGTAATTATAGGTTTTATGTCCTGTCAAAGAGGTTGCACGCCATGACAACATTATTGTAAGAATTGACTTTGAAATAGTAAAAGCTTAGTCATGCCTTCCTAATCTTAAGACTAGGAGCGTTGCTCGATGCTCTATATTTGTTAAGCTACATATTTCAATTTTGAATTTTCAATCTTCTTTCTTCACAGATCCAAGGCAAGCCTGTAATTCAACAGAGAATCCTGCCCAGCCCAGTAGTTCTAATTCCTTCGATAGACACGCCACAGTCTTCCAGAAATCTTCCAGCTGGGGAAGAAAACACTAACATTATATTCAGTCCATGGAAAGCGTTTGGTCCTTTTGTGGATACTATACAGGTAAAATCTGTTACGTGATTAATAATTAATTCTTCTTTGGGCACGATTTTTTTTTATTGCTTACATGGTTGGACGACCTCACAGCCCACCTGGCGTTAAGTGGTTACTGGAGCCCATAGACATCTACAACGTAAATGCACCACCCACCTTGAGATATAAGTTCTAAGGTCTCATGTATAGTTACAACGGCTGCCCCGCCCTTCAAACCGAAACGCATTACTGCTTCACGGCAAAAATAGGCAGGGTGGTGGTACCTAGCCGCGCAGACTCAGAAGACGTCCTACCACCAGTATATGCAATTACAATTAGATTATACCAAAAACACGATTTTGCCTATTTCTACCGTAAAGTAACTTGGAATAGGGTTGTTGCTTATTTAAAATTTAGGATCCTCTTATCGAGAAAAAAAAAACAAATTACAAATTTTCACATTGGAAGAGTGAACGTTAATCACACAGAGGAAGTGTGAAAGTAGCCCCGCTGATTGACAAATTAAAGATCGGACGGTTAGCGTGGTATGGACATGTGGTGCGTAGAGAGGAGATGCATGTGACTAGGAGATGTATGGAAATAGTAATGTGAGGTAGAGGGGGAAGAGGTCGACCGAAGAAGACACCGATGGAGTGTGTGAATGATGATATGAAAAAGAGAGGAGTGAGTGTTGAGATGACGGCTGGTAGAAGAGTACGAAAAATAAAAAAAAGGCTGTGCCTACCCCACCTAGTGGGATAAGATGGAGAAAAAGAAGAGGACATTTTCAAATTATAATAATCGTAGTACGTAGTAGTATTGGGGGTAGTGACATAGACATCCTCAACGTAAAAGCCGCCACCCACCTTGAGATATGAGTTCTAAGGTCTCAGTATAGTTACAACGGCTGCCCCACCTTTCAAACCGAAACGCATTACTGCTTCACAAAAGAAATAGGCAGGGTGATGGTACCTATCCGTGCAGACAAGAGGTCCTATCACCAGTAATTACGCAAATTATAATTTTGCGGATTGACTTTTATTACACGATGTTATTCCTCCACCCTGGAAGTCAATTGTGAACGTTAAGACGTATTTCATTATAAAAATTGGTACCCGCGTGGGTTTCGAACACCGGTGCATCGCTCAACACGAATGCACTGGACGTCTTATCTTTTAGGCCACGATTACTTCAAAAGTCTAATTTTCTAAAGATGGCAGATATCACTAAAAACGTATTTTTATAAATTCACATTTCATTTGTTTTTTAGGATGGCGAGTTGCTGCCAAGTCAAGACAGCGTCGTATTACCGACGCCTCGTCACTCTGACATTTCCTTTGACGACGACACCGGAGATCAAATACCCACTACACAAACTTCGAATAAGGTATACTTTTGTGATTTATTGTAAGTCGATTTTATTAATACGCTTTATTAGCTTCAGACGTATGGATGTTTGTAACGGAATCTTTGAACATGATTTTGACCCCCTTCAAAACGTCGGATTAACTCAAAATTTGGTATACTTATTTTTGAAGTTATACTTATTTAGGCGCGTTATGAAAAATTGATGAGAGTGAAATTTTACGATGCGCGCGCACCGTGACTCATAATGAACAGAATGAAGTTGCCCACAGCATTTTGGACGCCATCTTGGCTTTGCCTTCCAAATTACTCCGAAATTGGACATCGCTCGAAATGTCGACCCCAAGTATCCCGATTCTCTCGGATGGTTGCAGGGATACTCCTTGGAATTGCGGCGCCATGACAAAGGGGTCCTTCTTCGCAGTGAACGACCGATGGCAACTCAATACATTTAAAAAAAAAAAAGAAAAAATTTGAATTCAACTAAAAAATTAAAAGTAAATACCTAATAGTTTAAAAAACCTAACAAAATACGCTTTAATAGAAAATCCAACTAGAAAAAAGAAAATAAATTTTAATAAATTTGAATTAACAATAGTGTAAGAAAATTTTATTTTATTGTAAAAAAGCGTGGGGTGCTTTTCAGGATATTATCAATATAACCCTTTTACTCATATCTGTTCATAAAATATTTATAACTACTGATACCATGCAAATTTATTAAAAAAAAATTTCTATGTTTTAGTTAGTTTTTCTATAAAAACGTATTTTGTTAGTTTTTTTAAAACTATTATTTATTTTGTTACAATAACTCACGGTGTGTGCGATAATTTCAAATTGTCTCTTCTTCAATCAGGTGGCGTCAATAAGCCAGCTGTCGTTCATGGTTAGACCGGATAGCTTCGAGCGAGGCCAGCTACGGTTGACCTGCATATCCAGCGTCCACTCCGTCTACAGCGAGCAGGCGGAGCTGGTCATCAATGAGGAACGGCCGCAGATAGCTTCTGTACTTGGCACTAGAGACAGCGCTGGAGGTATGTTGAAATGGAAACCATCGTGAAACGACTATCACAGTTTATTTGGGTACCGGGTGTGAATGATAGAGTAGACTTTACAGGACCGCTATTTTGAAGTTTAAACTCTATAATAATATTTAAAGGTTAAACCAAACAATTTTCTCAGATAATTTAAGTATTTTAATGAATGTCTTATCAATTATTTTATGCCTTGACTGAAGTTTATGGCACACCATCCATACCATTAGTAAAAATCAAGGATTTTTTTGAGTCTACATAAAATGTTGTATTCCCATCCACCACTAGTAGGGTTGTATGCTTGCCTGTCTACGAAAACAATTAAAAGTGAACAATATAACTTTATAGGACACGTGTCTTTAATTAACTTAGTGCTAGTCCTAGAACTATTTATATTTTTTAAATTGGTCAATGTTGGCCATGAGTTACATTGAACGACATTGCTGTGGCTAAACTTTTTTATTACGCTACAAAATACTAAATGCTTTAAACGAACACTTATTAACGAAACTTCGACCGTGTGAGTTGTTGAACTTCTAATTTTTCAATAAAAACACTGAACTTCATCAAAACGGCTAATTAATAAAACCAAACAAAATACATTCAGCTATATTTTAAGTGCAATATTCGTTTATCGTTGTATTTAAAGAGGATTCATTGTTAATCATGAGCTGAAAGCTTTCAGCATAGTCACGGCTCAGTTAATTCGGTAATACTTAGGGACGCGGCAGAGGGATCTCGCGCGCGTCAATAAACTGATCATGTTTTTTTTTTAAAGTATTTTTCGTGTTTAATGTAACATTGCGTGCTGACAAAGTAATTTTTGGGTTGTTTTCAATTTTGCAGCCAAAAAAGTAACGATTTCATGAATTTAAACTTTCTCTAATTTTCAATTTTTAATACGTTTTTATTAGCTTCAAACGTTACATACGTGTTAGTATGTTGTTAGTATGTAACGGAATCTTTGAACATGATTTTGACCCCCTTCAAAACGTCGGATTAACTCGAAAGTTGGTATACTTATTAAGGACCGATGACAATTCAATATTAAAAAAATAATTGAATTAATAATAATTGAAAAAACTGAAATTCAACTAAAAAATTAAAAATAAACAATAGTTTAAAAAAACTAACAAAATACGCTTTTATAGAAAATCCCACTGAAAAATAGAAAATAAATTTTAATAAATATGAATTAAAAATAGTGTAAGAAAAAATAAATTTATTGTAAAAAAAAGCGTGGGTTGCATGGTATCAGTAGTTATAAATATTGCAAACACTCGATAAACATTACACTCCTTCAGGTACAGTCGTTTACAAATATATTTTCATATTCTCATACAAACATCGCTTCAATGCGAGGATCACAAACGGATTCCACTCAACACCGCAAATATTGACTGCAACCAACTATGTAGTTATGCAATTCACAACTTTAGCTTCAACGGGGGACCTTTTAGGTAAATCGAATTTCGCTTGCAGAACTTATTTGCGGATTTCGTTTATCTAAATTTCATTCTTGTAACGTTGCATCTAGAGTTGCATTTCGTGCTTACAAATCTATCTCTGTAGTATCGAAATGAAGCGAATATTGATGCGACTATTGCTATTATTACATTTGAAATGAATGTTATATATATAGCTTAGGATATATTGTGTTCAAGATAGAGAAAATCGGTATTGCGACTTTTTGAGATGATTTGAGAAAAGAAATTGTTGAATTATATTTCAATCATTTAATATAACTATTGGAGCATGTCTTATTGTATAACACAGTACTAAGGCACAAATTCAAATAATTTCACTTGCTTAAAGAAATAAATGAAATGCTATAATGTACTTACCGTTTAAAATAATAGTTAAAAAAAAATTGGTTGTCTGTAAAGTTGGTTTACTAACGATTGTTGAACGTGACAACGTCAGAAGAAAATACTGATGGAATGGTTTCATTTTTCAACTATCGCAATTATCGTTGCTATAAACAATTGACACCACATTCACTTTTCACTGAACTTCGTACTTGACGAAAACATGTACGCCTCAGAGCGAGGTAACGCCGCATGAGTCATGTTTTTTCGTGCATGCAGCCGGCTCCATCGAATTATAAGACGTTGTTACTGACGAAAATCCAACGAAAAAAATGGAAAATAAATGTACTGTAAAAAAAGCCAGATAGTGAACTCGTCCATCCATATAAGCAACCAACAATAGCAATAAAAGCAATAAAAAACGTAAGGACAAATCGTGAAAGCCTATTTAAAAACAATACGTGTTTATCAAACATTGTACGTAGCTTGGTAAAAACAAAAACTATGGTATTTTCCGTAGTATTACCGTACCTTGAAAAAGATACCCTCAGACACTGCCCACTGAGTTTCTCGCTGGATCTTCTCAGTAGGTCGCGTTTCCGATTCGGCGGTAGATTTGGCGAAGCACTGCTCTTGCTAGGGTTAGTGTTAGCAACGTCCTCAGGTTAGATCCCCGTGAGCTTACTCCATCATAGGAAGGAAAAAAAATACTTTAATGTTTACGTCCCATATAATTGTTGTATCTTCACAGGGCTCATTACTAAGCCGATCCTACACACTTTTTTCATAATATTTCTATCAGTAATATAACAGATCCTGGCAAAAGAAATGTGGTTTGATAAACCAATTTTCTGGCTGAAACACCGCTAGGAAATACAATTACAAACTGTATAAGAAATAATAGTTAAGTACCATTTTCTCCCGGGTTTGTCAATCGATTTTCCTTTGTTTTTGTTTAAGATAAATAAAACGGTTAATTACCATTTTCCTCAGTGTTTGTCGTACAATTTTCTTTTTTCTTTTCGTAGCAACTGTTTGTTTGTTATTTGTTTTTTTTCTCTCTTAAATATCAACAAACAAATTAATTACCATTTTTTTGTCTTCTGTTTCTAATAACCGATTTTTTTGTAACTATTGTCTAGCTATGAGTTGATTTTTTAACGTGATTTTTCTTCTTCAACATAGAGAAGACATTATGATACCATTTTCTTCTGTGTTTGACAATGGAGATTACTGTGTGTTTCGTACCGTTTCAAAATGACGTACCTTCGTTTGTGAACAAAAATAATATATGGAGATAGTTATTTTTTTATTCGCTCGCATTGTGATGTCCATGGACTACGGTATTTATTTAACGCTAAATGCGCTACGGACCGCTTTTCCATTTGCAATATAACTGTTATCGAACCATTTATCGTATGGTTATTCAAATACAGTGAACCGAAATAGATACAAGTTAACGCATCTGAGCTAGTGTGACGAACTGAAACATGTTCGCGTGTACAAACTGTGAAGGTCTTTGCTTGGTGAGCCGAAAATAATCGCTAAGCCAAACCGTTTCGATATACTGTATGCAATTGCACTGAATAAACATACCCCTATTAATTATAAACTGTACTGCATATCAGATACAATCTTCTAAATCAATTGATTAATATTCATTGGTTTGTGTTTAAATGTTATCTTTTTATTCCTGTCTTTTCTTCTTTTTCTCCACCTTATCCCACTAAGTGGGGCGGCACAGCTAATATATCTCTTCCATTCTCTTCTATCAGCCGTCATCTCAACACTCACTCCTCTCTCTCTCATATCGTCATTCACACACTCCATCCATGTCTTCTTCGGTCGACCTCTTCCCCCTCTACCTTGCACTACCATTTCCATACATCTCCTATCTTTTATTCCTGTCTTTTGTCTTAGTTATTTCAAACTTAAACAGCATCAGGGAAGGTTTTTTGTTACAGTAACAGTAACATACGGCGGGTAGTATGCGCGTTTTTATTTTTTATTTTTATTGGATAGATGGGTGGCCGAGCTCACAGCCCACCTGATGTTAAGTGGTTACCGGAGCTCATAGACACCTACCTCGAGACATAAGTTCTAAGCCTCTTGCTTAAACAGTACGCCTGCTGTGCAATGTTCGGTCCCGACTTGAATATATGGATACGCCTTTTTTTATGCTCAGATGGGTGGACGAGCGCACAACCCACCTGGGGTTAAGTGATCACTGAAGCCCATAGATATCTACAACGTAAATGCGCCACCCATCTTGAGATATAAGTTCTAAGGTCTCAGTATAGTTACAACGGCTTCAAACCGAAAAGGCTTTACGGCAGAAATCGGCGAATGCAATTATAACTCTGACAGTATACAGTAAGGTGCGAGATCGCATTTATTGTCGCGTTGTAGTTCAGCCCTTTTTCCTCGCAGCGTGATTTCAGTTTTATAAAGTCTATTTTATATCTTCGAGCCCATATTACTCACCGGGCGAATTGCACAATAAAACCTAATCGAAATCAGGTAAAAAAAAAACTCAAAGTTCGTACCAAAAATAAAATAAACGGACCATTAACTTTGTCTACTTAAAATGAAACTAGATTATTTTTATTAACAACGGAGAGCATTTACATTACAAACTTTATCGTTTTGAACTAACAAATTAACTCTAGGATCGACTGCATACATGAATGTAGTTAAAAAAAATTACCTTTTTTTTTATTTTCATTTATGTTACTTTAATTAATAGGTAGTCATTTAATGAAATTTAACTTCTGCTAATAGAATAATTGAGGCCTATAAAATCAAAGGCAGCTAAATCCAATTCTGTCAAATATTCAAGTAAACTACAAAAATCGGACCTAAACACGTCATTACGGATCCTCCTGATCCATCGAAGTATTGCTCTTACTAGGGCCACTGTTAGCAACACTTCCGGTTTGAGAAACTGCAATAACTTTGTTCGGGTAGCTACGATATTCTTTATTTTAAAGCAGATTTATAAAGAATGAGAATATTACTAATAATCTGAATTTTAAATGATAAAACTTCGTTTATATTTGCGTGCAGAGTAGAAATAAAAATTTTGAACTGAATTTGCTACTACTAAAGCGTGTCCAACTAACTAAACAAGATGGTGCCATCGTTAATCTATTTTACTACATTTTATGGCGTTTAGCTGCCTTTGATTTTATAGCCCTCAATTGTAAAGGACTTTAAAATAAGGCGAGGACGTCACTGACTTTGTAGAAAAATGCGCAAAGTTTATTTCGAAGAACCCAGCCATCCGGCGGTCCAAACTAGAATGAATTCGATCGCTAATCGTAGTTGTACTAAAATTCAGTCCCGCAACGAAAATTTACAACCACCGTCAAATTCATTTATATATATAAATAAAATTTGAAAAATATTGAAATAATCGCTTTTTACTACCTACATACATATAAATATACAGCTGTACCCGTCCGCTTCGCTGGGGCATTTAAAATTAAAATTATTATTTCTCACCCCCACAAAGATTCTCATAATTAACGCCCCCGCAACTGGTGTAGGGAGTCCAACACTCACATAAATAGCCTATCCATTAAGTACATGTATTTTCTACATGGATACCAAGTTTCAAGTCAATCCGATGCATGGTTCAATAATTATAACGGAACATCCGTAAAAACCACTATAGATTTATATATTAGTACAGATATACGGTAAATACACCAAAATATCATTTTTTACAATTTTTGTCTATCTGTCTCTCTGTGTCTTCCAGCTAATCTCTGGAACAGCTGACCGATTTTGACGGGACTTTCACTGATATGTAGCTGATGCTTAGGCTAGATAAGGAGTAACTTAGGCTACTTTTTAGACTAGCTTTGCCCTGCGGCGTCACCCGCGGTACGAAAATAGCCGCAGGTAACATCACGGGACTCAGCTAGACTAAAATAAACTTAGCAGTAACTTAAATTGATCTCAGAACGTAGGTACCTAGGCCGCACTGAAAATTTCGGGAATTAACGAAGTGACACAACATTACTATTTAAAAATGTATTTATTGCTTTTCGAAGTATTCTCCGCGAAATTTGACACATTTTTCCATACGATGGAACCAATCATTGAAGCAACGATTCCATTCGGAAGTTGGGGTCTCCAAAATGGCCGTTTTGTAGGCGTCCACAGCTTCTTCAGGTGATGAAAATCTCTGTCCACGCAATTTATTCTTTATTTTAGGGAAAGTATAGAAATCATTAGGGCTTAGGTCGAGGCTGTACGGCGGATGGTCTAATAATTCTATGTTTTCTTGCTCTAAAAACTCTTTTGTTCTGTGCGCGGTGTGAGAACTCGCATTGTCGTGATGGAGGATGATACGGCGGTTGCAGTTCTCTTTACGGAGTTCAGAAACGACCTGTGGCAAACAAATACTAGCATACCATTCTGCATTAACCGTTCTTTGTCCCTCAAGAGGAATAGTCGTAACATGGCCGGATTTGGAGACAAACGTGGCCATAATTTTTTTTGCAACACTCCGTGAACGAACAATTTTTGTTGGCTTTAACTCATTTTCGAACACCCAAACTCGTGACTGGTTTTTTGTTTCGGGTTCGTACGCGTATATCCAGGATTCGTCACCTGATACAATGTTGTATACAGCATTTGAGGATCCTGCGTGGAATCTTTCGAGAGTTCTGACGCACCAAGTAACGCGATCTGCTTTTTGCTCTTCACAGAGCGAATGCGGTATCCATCGGGAAAACAACTTTTTTACACCTAATTGTTCATGCAAGATTATTTGTATTTGACTCATGCCAATGTCTAGTTGCCTGAATTTCGCGGTATGTCACATATCGATCTTCCTCAATCAGCTTACGCACAGCATCAACGTTTTCTTGGGTGACCGCAGTTTTTGGACGACCTTGACGGGGATCATCACTGAGCTTGACACGTCCACGTTGAAACTCAGCAAATCAGCGATAAATTGTGGTTTTGGATGGGGCTTCATCACCAAATGCAGAAATCATCCGGTCAGCACACTGTTTTTGTGTTAAACCACTTCGAAAGTCATAATAAATCATCGCTCTTGAATTTTCTCGAGTCAATTCCATTTTCTCAACGACTAAACAAGTTTGACAAAACCTCGTGACAAGACCGAGAATCTTTTTTTAAATAAATAAATGGTATTCGATTTTTAAAACCAAGGAGTTTTCAATTAAAAAGATTTTAATATGACAGGAACAGTGGAAATATTCCATTCCCGATACTTTTAGTGCAGCCCTCGTACATACATGGCTTCCTGTAAAATTATAGAAAACAGTTTTCACTAATTACACATTGTACTTTCAAATGAATTCTGAGGTTCAATACGAAATGAGTCTTGAAAATCTTTGACCAAGAATCGTAAAGAGTATATGAATATAAGAATAAGAGTATTTTTCAAAATTAATCTTACTTTTACGCAGAGTAGAAAAACGTGTTAATTAATTGATAAAGTCAAATATTAGTATTAAGATGTTCGTAAAAAAAAAAACGAAAAGTAACAATTAAACAATAATTAACGAGAATTATGGCTTTTCGTTTCTTTACGACAAATAATTTTGGACGCTTTAAGCTTTTTGTGTTGCGAAAAAGTGTATCGATATTATATCGATTAACTATCGATAATTTTTATTTATAATATCTATTTTCACAATATGAAAACTAAAAAACCCGAAAAAAAAAAATCCTTCGATAATCTTCATAATACTCGACTATGTCGACTCGATAAATGCATTGTGTATACATGTGTGTATAATAATATATACATGTACGCACATACGCTCACACACACACACACACCACACACAAATGCAAAGCAATTAACTATTTTGTGATATTAAAAATATTTATTTTGTTGTCATTATTTGGTGGTACAGCAAATTGTGAACACCCAAGGGTAGGAGAAACTGAATTTCGTGAAGCTTGTTTTGTGGTTTAACTGATTTTAACTAGTTCACTGGTAAACGTATTCACAAGATGGATAGCCGCGTTCACGTAACCATGTCTGTAAGCTGCAGTGCTAATTTATCAAGAGGAAAGCCTACCTGGGCATCTAGGACATACGAGGATCCTACAACCACGGACGACGAGGACGCCAAACCAAACAAAGCGATACTAACAAACTTATCGATAGATATTCACCCCATCACTAGGGTCCATCTCTTTGCCCATTAGCGCTATTACGCTAATGTTGGGCCGGCCCGAAACGCCCCCCTAATTACAAAACAAAGCTTTTTAATAAAGATATTTCTTATTTAACCGCTCAGAAATGAACCTGGGAGGGCGGCACTCATTCCGTATAACGTTTATTCTAATTCTAACATTGTTTTAGGTTAATGAATATCATTTAGCCCTTTGTTAACGAATAAATTGTTTAATATAATTGTGATTTAGATGGTTCGCATCTGTATATTGTAATGGGGATGTTAAAAAGATTAATGATATTTTGGGTGTATTGACAAGATTGGTTTTAATACGCTCTTATTAGCTACAGACGTATGTATGTAACGAAATTTGGTATGCTTATTGAGGAACGATGACAATTCAATATTTAAAAACAAAATAGAAAAAGTTGAAATCCAACTAAAAAATAGAAAGTAAATTTTAATAAATTTGAATTAAGAATAGTGTAAGAAAAAATTATTTTATTGTAAAAAAAAACCGTGTAATGTTTTTTTATTGATTTCTTGTATTTTTATGCTTAATTAAAAAAAAAAATTAACATTATCTGCACTCATTCTCTATGTTCTCTATAAGTGTAGTAAATTTCATACTCCTCCCTTAGCGCAATATTTGTAAAAAGGGGTATAAAGTTTTTGCTTCACGCATTAATATATAAATGTACTATGAATATTATAAAATAATATACTATGAATGTTAACTTGTAATGTGTGACAATATGCATGTAGTAAAGTTTACGGTATAACATTTTCGAGCCTCATCATCTAAGCCACTAAAACAGTGAAATACCAATAATACAACAATAAAAAATTAACTAAAGAAACATCAAGGTCTTTCTTACCTTATGTGCGAAACTAAAAACAATCCCATAAACTGTTACTTTTAGCATTAGATATCAACATATCATTCATTCATTTATCAATACCCAACGATAGAAAACTCACTTTTATTTAATTGTAAGAGGTTACTGCAGTCCATAAACATCACCGCGTCAAAGCTGTTGCCCAATTTGAAACGTAGGTACAATGGCTGTCTGACCCTTCAAGCCAGAGGATTGCTTGAATGGGTCTATAATTAGAGGCTTAGATAATTACCATTAAAATCTTCTGACCTTAAATAGGCATTTCAATATGAACGGCATCTATATCTATATATTAATACGTGAAGCAACAACTTTGTATCCCTTTCTAAGAAAATTGCGCGAACGGAGGAGTATGAAATTTTCCACACTTATAGAGAATATAGAGAAGAAGTGCACAATGCTAATATTTTTTTTTAATAATGCATAAAAGATACATTAAATAAATAAAGAAAACATTACACACACTACATACCATGTATTTGACGCACACACGCATGCATACTATTTATTGTCAAACTTTTGTTCTTGACGTCTGTTGTCAAATTGAGAATAGAATATGGTTTGTCTTTGTTAATATTTATTATAGTGTAGTCTTGGCGAAATTCGTGAATATAGAAGTATAAAATACAATAAAAATAGTGTACAAACTTTCAATCCCAATTAATTATAGTCGAATTTCGACAACTGCGGGACCTCTAGTTTAAAGAGAAGTCTCACAGACCACCTCGTCATAAAATATGTTACATCATTTCCATTTGATTGTGCTGAACCGCTTATTCGGATTTTGGCAAATATAACACCGAAAAAAAAAGCTATACACCGATACAATATCATCACCAAAATGATTTACAAGCCATAAAAATTCGTTTAACCCCCAAACGACTACCGGAGCGCTTCTACGAAAATTTAACAAAAAAAAAACAATTTCCACGTTCCGGCCATTCGTAATACAGACAATAGTTACCGCTCGTAATATATGTGTCGCAATACATGAATGTTTGTATTACATATATGCACATATATGTTTCCGCAGTCGACGCGTTAAACGGAAGCAATAATGTTAAAGAGTTAATTTTTTTTTTATTGCTTACATGGGTGGACGAGCTCACAGTCCACCTGGTGTGAAGTGGTTACTGGAGCCCATAGACATCTACAACGTTAATGCCACCACCCTCCATGAGATAGGACTTCTAAGGTATCTCAGTATAGTTACAACGGCTGCCATATCCTTCAAACCGAAACGCATAACTGCTTCACGGCAGAAATGGGCAGGGGGGTTGTACCTACCCGTGCGGACTCACAAGAGGTCCTACCGTGGAACCGGTAAGTATGTCCATACTATGTGCAATCCATTGTTTGCTTCATTATAGAGTAACGAAAAACATTCCGCATTGTATTATGAAGCATGCATTAATTAACTGATAAATTGACGGATGACGTATACAAATTAACTTGTAACACATCGTATATTAATTAACCGAATGGATTATAACGAAATCGTTAATTAATAAATGATTAAAATGATTTTGATCGTGTTGTTTCAGTTCATACTGTTGGCTGGTCAATTACTTGTTAGGTTTTTTTTTTTGATAATTACTACGAGTATTTTATGTTCGGTACGGCAGGCAGCGGCTTGGGTCTGCCCCTGGCTTTGCTGAAGTCTATGGGCGACGGTAACCACTAACCATTAGGTGGACCGTATGCTCGCCTCCCTACAAGGACAATAAAAAAAATATTATCTTTAGAGAAACTGTTGATTCTGTTGTTAAGAGCCCGGGCGGATTAGTACCAGCAACCTGAAAATTTTATCACGAAGCAACCACGAGCTTTAGCATGAAAGTTGTTGTGTTAAATTATTACTAGATGATGACCGGTATCTTTTTTGATTTGTTAAATAATATAAATAAACAATTCATTTTCTTGGTCTAACTTTAAACCAAACGCTCATTGGCTTCGGGTGGCTTAACAACACCATCTGTTGAAATAGCTTTAGTGTTATTGTGTCTTTAAAGCAGTTAGTTGCTTTCAATTATGAAAAATACTATCATTATTCGCCAATAGATGTCGGGAAGAGTCATAAAGTTGATTATTGAAAACACGAATAAAACAACATTTTCTGATAATAAATCGTAGCTAGATCGATTTATCGCCCCCGCAATCCCCTGTATACTAAATTTTGTGAAAATCGTTGGAGCCGTTTCCGAGATTCAGATTATATATACAAGAATTGCTCGTTTAAAGGTATAAGATGATATATGATACGCAAAGACAAACATGATATGAAACTGGTTTATCTGAAATTATTTGATTACCTACATCTAATGCAATACAATAGTTTAAAACTACAACAGCATGAAATCGATTGGCGATGTGACGAGACGAGACGCAATGAGTTATTGTCTTAGTAAAATGGGAAACTTTAGTAAAGTCTTTGAATGCGCGAGTAAAGTCTTTGAATCCGAGAAGCACTATCTACGAAATTGTTTCATTTTCCTCCATTTATGCACTTTTACAGATGTTAAACGGCTAATCAGCCACTAACATTTCCATCTACAGAAAAAAATTACATGAGTGCAATTCACACGTGGTAGAAGTTAAACCTTCCAAAATTAAAATACAATTATCCTAAACGTCTTAAGTATATGTAAAATTTTGTCATTAGTAAATAATTGTAAGGTAGCGCCCTCTGTGAATTGATATTTTAATTTCACGTTATAAAATTCTAAATTAAAAATTGGCTAAATTAAAATTCACTACAAGAGCTTTCATACACACGTTAGTATTAAAACATCTCACAGATGGCGCTGTATTAAATAGTATGTATATTTCTGTCTCATTCTTTGCTGGCTTCATCCTACACATTTTTGTATTTGTGTCTCTTACCTGTCGTTTTTTCCGTTGCATGCGGTTTGAAATCACAACGATTCTAAAGAAGTTTTCACTTCAAAAACAATTTAAGAAAATAATTCAATTTACACGATTTCGCTCTTCACGCTCTCCCCCATAAAGTCCAATCGTGTGTCTCTGAAATCTCAATTGTAGTGCTTATGGTCTTTGAAAAATTCTTACAGTCTTATTCATAATGAATAATCGCAGCTTTACAAAGGCCTATAAGCCTTCTGTATGAAGACTAATAAAATTATTGTTCATTGGAGACTTTGCTTTTTTGGCTTTGATTTTGTTCACAATTTCCTCATTGTAATATACACCGACTTCTTCTAACGAGATTAAAAAGCAAACATAAATAAAAACTTTTTTTTTCAGAAATAACATCAGCATATTTCATCAAACATCATTGCCTTTTTAGTTTAGGGGCGGTATATGTACCAATAAAAAAAGTTATCCATTAAAAATCCTCCCGTGATCCCATTTACGGACCTAAGCCTAACCTAGCTTAATGAGGTGGAGTGGTGAAGAGGGATGCAAACTAAGCTAAGCTAAGCTAAGCGCCTGATTACGCTACTCGATTGTCTTGTTTGAGATATATCGCATTCTAAGTTACGATGATGCCACAATGTCAATCGCGCAACCAAGCATAGGCAGGGCTGGCCCAGGATATTTCAGGAGAAAGGTATTAAGGTAGACCACAACCTTCAGCATTGAGGATTTTACGCCTATCACATTCTGTATAGTACTAAAATAACCCTACAATCTCTTTAATTAAGAATGTTTAATCTCCTAAGTTGTCAACCCTGCATTGAAACATTAATGCCAACATTATCACTGCAAGCCATCGACAACGCACTATTAAACCGCACTAACCGTTAAGCCAAACAGTGTAACTAACATTCGAATACTGACCGAGAATTAATTTCCGATTTTCGTAGGTAATGAACCGGCTTTCAGCCTCATTATGCATTCGGTATTTACGTCATGATTTCCTGGCATTAAAAGCTGAAACCCAGTTTCAAATAATCTTGAAAGTTATTGAATGGTAGGTGGGTCAGCTTTCGTCATATCGGTCTTTGGGATGGACAGGAACTTGATTGAGCCCCCGCCATTGCTGATAGCTCTGCAATAATGTGAGCCGTAGACTCATCAACCTTCCATGCCATTTCAAAATAGTAGTATCTGAGGATTAAAAAATGCCATACAATTAATCCTTCGGTCATTGGTGGTGCCCCTCATATTCTGGTGTCTACGAGCTATGGTAGCCAAAAGCTATTCCCAAAGTCGAAAGACAAACACCAATATACAAAATAACTTTGGGCCAACATGAATACGCTGGGCCAAATAAATACTCTGGACTAGTATAAATACTTCGGGTGTTTTATGAAGTCAAAAGTGACAATTAGAATAGATAATCGTGAAATATAGATGTCAGAAACACCCCGGAAAAGAAGTGCATTGAAAAATTAAACAAGACGAAAGGATTTAAAATTTGAAACGTGCATATTATTTATTGACATTTACAGGTTACTTGTAAAATAGCGATAAAACATGTTTCCAAACACGTGTTTTTTTCCCTCGTACACATCCATGCACAACATGTGTCGTTCTGACCCATTTTATCAGGAACCTTAAATTGTTAAGACACTGTTTATATCCCTACAAAAAAAACCGCTACGCTTGTTAGTTGTATAATAGAAACTGAACAATTCGTGTACTAGCAAATAATAGACAGTATAGAAGTATATACTTCTATAAAACCCGAGACTTTGACTTAATATCTAGACAGTATTCCTGCTGAAGTCCATGAAGTCTTATGCAAGATGTGTTCACACCCAAGAGGGTGGATTCTGTAACGTATTTCTTTTTTTTCTAAAAAAGTTCAATGTTTATGTGTGCAGATTTTATCCATGTGTGTGAAACCTAATAAAAACAAAAAAACGCTTTACATTAGGTGAATTTTAAATTAGTCTGTCCATTGAGAGATATAACAAAAAATTCACACACCTCTTCCCGGCGGAATAAGCAAGAAAAACATCTTAAGTTTAATAAAACAAATTGATCAAACAACATTTTTAGTATTAGCAATAGAAAGTACTTTTATACCGATCCACACTTGAACGTGCGGTCTTAAGCTGGACCAATTTTATTATAGCTGATTTTTTTTATTATAGATAATTTTATTTAATAATGTCTGACCCGGCAGATTTCGTAGTGCCTCAATCGATAAATAAAAGACCTAAACTTTTGTATAAAAAATTGTAAAAAAAAACAGAAGGAATCCGTCCGACAGGGGACAGGTCAAAGGAAAAACAAAATTGCTATTTTTATTTAATTCCGAGCATTTTCATATTTATTCACCTTTCAAACCGTCTCTGGACTTCCACAAATAATTCAAGACCAAAATTAGCCAAATCGGTCCAGCCGTTCTCGAGTTTTAGCGAGACTAACGAACAGCAATTCATTTTTATATAATACTAGCGACCCGCCCTCGCTTCGCTTCGGAAACATTAAAACACACATGAAACAAACAAAAAAAAATAAAAAAAAAAATAAAAAAGTAGCTTATGTTCATCAGGGACAATGTCGGCTTCTAATGGAGAAAGAATTTTTCAAATCGGTCCAGTAGTTTCGGAGCCTATTCGAAACAAACAAACAAACAAATCTTTCCTCTTTATAATATTAGTATAGATATAGATAACTATCGGGTGAAGATTTGTAAATTCTAAATCGAGTCAAGACCGTGAACGAGTTCGCGAAACACGGCACACTTTATCGAGTGGGTAGTTTAGAAATGCGAGCTCCGACGTAACTTCGCGAGTCTTAATGGCGTCCTCAAATATTCAAAGAATACTTAAACGCGTAAGGATCATTTATGCAAGTTCCGTAAACGAAAACTAATGCATGCTTTAATTATTTAGTGGCTCCAGGAAGGTTCAGAGGGTAACGGGAAAAGTGAATGCGGATAGCTTTTAAAGTGCTTCGTTGTAAAATTTCATTTGAGAACGTTTTTATTTATTTATCGCTTAGATGGGTGAACAAATAAACCACCATCTATACATAAACGACTTCGAAATGATCGGGAAACAATATTCATAGTTATAATAATCTCATATTTAAAGAGCTTCAATGTAATACAAATTTTAAACGAGTTCAATGAACTTATTAATTTTTTTTTATTTTTGGTTCTTTTTTTATTGCTTAGATGGGTGGACGAGCTCACAGCCCACCTGGTGTTAAGTGGTTACTGGATCCCATAGACATCTACAACGTAAATGCGCCACCCACCTTGAGATATAAGTTCTATGGTCACAAGTATAGTTACAATGGCTGTCCTAACCTTCAAACCGAAACGCATTACTGCTTCACGGCAGAAATAGGCGGGGTGGTGGTACCTACCCGTGCTGACTCATAAGAGGTCCTACCATCAGTGAAAAACATATTTTGATATAGCTTTTCTCATGAAAAACCCGTATTTCCTATACTTTTTAATGCTTTAAATGGGCTATCAAATTGTATAGACATCACAGCGTAAGTTCAATCACTTAGTCGAGACACATTTGAGGTATTATAAGTTTAAATAGGTGTAGCTATCATCATCGTGAAACAGTAATACGTTCAAATTTAAAAGATAAGACAGCCATTAAAGAGAACCATTGAGACAGACCTCATGGCGCCATCAACGTTACTGTATCTATCAACTACTCCAAACCATTAAAGACCGAATTGACCTTGAGCTCATTCACTCATCCATGTAATAAAAAATAGTTTAATAAGTTCATTGAACTCGTTTAATATTTGTATTACATTGAAGCTTTTTAAATATGAAATTATTATAACTATGAATATTGTTTCCCGATCATTTCAAAGTGATTTATATATAGAAAGTGGTTTATTTGTCTTTTAAAATGTCATTTAAAATTAAGTAGATAAGTCAATCTCAAAATAACGATTTATCAATTGAAAATCCCCTTTACGTAATCATCAAATAATTGCGAACCTCGAACAGAATCATATCGGAAGGTACAAATGTCCTTGACAGCGTCACTTTGTATCTCTGTTTCTTATACCTAAATCAATCAATGACACTGGCAAAATGTAACATGAAAAGCCCTTTGTACGAAGAGGGCATTGTCAATACATTTCAACGGCAAATAGTTTTGTAACGGGCACTAGCTTCTTTACAGAAGTATTGTAAAAAATAGCACATTTGCAAAGTGCGTATAGGCCTTACGCACAGTTGAAGCGAAATATTAAGTTAATTATTAAAATGTCTTATTCTTAGCTTTTTTTCTCATATACCATTTGACATATTATGTAGATATTTAAATTATTTTTCCCGCTCTAAAATTTTCGAAAGTTATCACTCATAAATGAAACTAGATGATGACCGAGCTTAGCTCGGCTTTTTTTTTTATAACGCCATCTTGTTGTGTCTTTAAAGCAGTAAAAATAGTATTATTATTCGCCAATAGATGTCGGGAAGAGTCATAAAGTTGATAGTCAATAAAGTTGATTATTGAAAACACGAATAAACCAATATTTTCTGAAAATCGTAGCTAGATCGATTTATCGCCCTCGAAATCCCCTGTATACTAAATTTTATGAAAATCGTTGGAGCCGTTTCCGAGATTCAGATTATATATATACAAGAATTGCTCATTTAAAGGTATAAGATTACTACTAAAGCAAATTACCTTACGTTAGTAATTAAAATGGTTTCTGAGAAATATGTATACCCTATGAGGAACAAGGGTTTAATAATCTTGATACTGGCGCCCTAACTCACGCCCTTTCTTTTTGTATATATAAGTAACAATATATGTATATTAAAATATTTTCAAATTTATTTTAACAATATCTTTATTTAAATATTCTTACGGGTAATTTTAATGAATACAAAGATTTGTTCACGAATTTATTAACTCCCTTTGCCATACATAACATACCACTATTATGTTTATAATTTACTAACGTATGACGTAAGATTCTGATTAATATATTAATATGTTAAAATTTTCATTTCGCGCGCAATTTGCAAAAATACATTAACGCAACTAAAAACTCGAATCATCTTAACTCGGATAGCGAAGCGTCTAGAAAACCCACCAGACAAAAACCACGACATCAAGACGGAGAGCAACTCGTAAGTTATACTAACCAGCGATCCAAATAAAAACTCGAATGACAGACACCGCTATTTGTCACGTAATCTTATCTAGTACGAGGAGAACAACTGACACTAAGGGACGGGCTGACGTGAATGACAAATTTCGACAATACCAACGGTTGACAGAACGTTTTCTCTCTACTTTTTGAATTGGTTTTTTCATCTTCGAAGAAGTCAGGAGCCTATTGCTGGTTTTTAAACGAAACAAATTGGGATGTAAGCCGTTTTGTAGACAGTATAAATTGCCTTTTTTTTTCTACCTAAGCTGATAGCCTTGAGAGGCTATTTCAGCGTAATCTTAACTAGTACGTGAGCTAGCAGGGCTCAAACCTGATTACGTTGCTAGCACGAACCCTGGCCGATCAACCACCGGATCGGAAACGCGACCCACTGAGAAGAGGCGAGAAACTCAGTGGGCTGTGTCGGTGGGTCAATTTACTCGTCGAGCCCTTCGTCGCAAGCGACGGGTTCGACGAGAACGATGACCGGTGCTTGAGGTACCTAAAAGCAAAGTTAGTGGATCGGGAGGATCCAAAATGACATGTTTTGGGCGCCTAGTTTGCCGTCAACTATCTATAATTATGAAATTAATATAGCAAAATGAGAAAGCGAAAATTTTGTAATCTAAAAATTATCCGAGACATTTACCTAAAGTTTAACTTTAATGTAGTTTTAAAATTACATCGTCGTCAAATGAGACCGGTCCGAGTCTCGGGAAAAGGTTCATTTTAGTATTCGGTCAACAAAAGCTTTATTAGCAATTTGATGGGACCCTAAAAAATCTGTTGACTCCGTAGTCAAGACGGAGGCTGAATAAAAATCACTACATTTGTCACAGCATAAGAATTGGAATTAGACAAATTCGTCCGTTAAATTAAGGCCATTCCGGACGGAACGGAATTCGATTTGGGCTAAATCTCCCGGCCTGCTGGGAAGTGGGTATTTTCCTTAACCGCGTTCCGCGATCTTACCGATCCGGAGCCACGTTATCCGCTAAAATATAAAGTGTATTTACTTCTAATACGTTTTTAAATTGGATACAAATGGATGGCAACTTTTTTCAACTTAATCCCGTGAAGAACGTGAGGTTCGAGTGAATTATTCGGCTTAACGATTCGAGAATTGAAAATTAAATCGATCAATCGAATGATTCGAATAGAATCACGGTTCTTGGGTGCGCCGTAATAATTTAACGTATCGTACGAAATTAAATCGCCCGTATAAACTCGATTATAGAATTCACTTTCGCAGTAATGGACCCGCTTGCTCTTATATCCCTTTAATGGTCGAAACGAAAAAACTTGAATTCAATTTTAGCGAGAATACTAAGTGGCGTTAGAACGCATTGTGAATGTTCTTAAACTCTTTCTAGCTGAGCCCATAAGGTCGCTCATTCGTCTGGGTAAAGCCAGAATAGACTCCCGAGGCTACTGGCAATTATGTAAAAAAAAACCTATTATGCGCTGTCAGTGATCATTCTAGTCTATTTTATAATAATGTTATGCTTTCCAATAACATAACCGAGTCAATGGGCCAATTAAGACTTCTGCGTCGTCCCACGTAGCAGCTTTCAAGTTGAAGCTTCTTTATGCTCTACGTACATACACATATGCGATACTCAATGGACTTTCTTTTTCCTACCTAAGCTCATGGTCTAGAGAGACCATATCAGCGTAACCTTAACTAGTAGGTGAGCTATGGGCCTCAAACCTGATGATGTTGCTAACACGAAGCCTAGCAAGAGCCGTCCTTTGCAGAATCTACCACCGGATCAGAAACGCAACACACTGAGAAGATTCGGCGAGAAACTCAGTAGGCTGTGTCTGAGTGTTAATTTACTCGACGAGCCCTTCGTCGCAAGCGACGGGTTCGACGAGAACGATGACCAATGCTTAGGGTACCTAAAAGCACCGTTAGTGGAGCGAGAGGATCCGAAATGACGTGTTTTGAGCGATGTCGACTGCTTACCATTTGGTCCGCAGAATAGGCTATGTAGTTTGCAGCGGCCACGATGAGAGGATTCTCATGTCGTGCCGCTTTATCAAAGTGGATGACTTTTACTCAATTGACACGATTTATACATCTGATTTGACCTTTCATTCAAAGTTTCTTGAATAATACCGTTAATGTGCGATAGATGGCACACGAAAACGATTAAAAATTCGTATGTATTATGTATTATTTATGTATTTCATATTAAAGCATGACCGGGCTTCACTAGTAATCTTTAAATATTTTTTTTTGAAGTGAAACTTCTAATGCCACTTCCAACAAGGTTGCGTTAAATGTAAATGTCGTAAGCGAGATTCAGGCATCTGTCAAATATGTTGCGTTGTATTGAGGGCTACCTGCCACAGCTTTGATAAGTGAACGAGCTAATGGCCCGGCTGGTGTTAAGTTTTTTTTTTAAGCTATTGCATAGCTTTTATCGCGAGCCTTGAGCGCGGCGACCGAATCATGAAATTCCGTAACGAAAAAAACCTAACACCCCTCACTCCGCCTACCATGTAGCTTGCGTTCAACACATTCACACGTTGCGCTTGTGTAGTGTTTGTGAATAAGCGCGTGGCGTGACGTCACACTGCATGCGCATCATGAAAAGTCTGCCCATCTCTCTCGCGCGGTCTAGCTTATGAGTGTGAAGGGGACAGTAAAGGTTTTGCTTTTATTAATGTTTAATAGAGCGTAGTCTTGTTTTATTATTGTTTTAATATTAAATTATCATTGTCTAATTATAATAGCATAAGTTGATAAAAAATGCTACCGCGGCAGTTCCCGAGTGCCACCAGTTTTTTTTTTTTTGTCCTTGTAGGCAGACTAGCATACGGCCCACCTGATGGTGAGTGATTACCGTCGCCCATGAACTTCAGCAATACCAGGGGCAGAGCCAAGCCGCTGCCTACGGTGATTACCTGAGCCTGCAGATAACGAAAATGCCATCAACGTGAACTCGAGACATGGTTTCTCCGTTCTATAGTACAAGGAAGAGTATCAAACCTAAGCACAGATTGCAGGCTCACGTGACACAATATCACCAGCAAAAGGAATTCTGTCCCTAAATTTCGGTATCAAAACACCCAGTTGAAACATTAAGTACACACAACGGGAAAGGTTCAAAACCACGGCGTCGGAATTCCGTTAATTTTTTTTTTCACGCGTTCGTCACTCGTTTACTTAACTAATTAGGAGGGGCGAAGCCCGAGCTTAATTCGTTTGCTTAGTACAACTCAATAAATTTATAATTGAGTTTCCTAAGTTAATTTTTCGTCGGCGGATCACGGATGCGTTGAGTTTTGTAATCGGACATGTTGTGCTGATGTCACGTTGTGATGGATTAAGTTAATGAATTAATTAGTGTTTTATTTTTCTATGATATTTAATAGAAAACAAAAACAAAAGGTGTTAATTACAAAAGACAATCAGATGTGGAATGATGAAAAGCTGTATTTGTTGCTTAAAGTAAACACAAAAAAGTAATTAAGCTCAAGAAATAAAAATTCTCGTGCAAACTTCCGTAGAAATGTAAACTTTAGATAAGTCAGAGTGAGAAAATAGAAAATTAGTGTTATTGGTAACCACTTTATACTAGGTGAGCATGTTAACCCAAATACAGAAATAGCTATAATAACTCAACAGTATCGAAATCTCTTTCGCATTTCATTCCAAATATCTGGTAAAGTCAAATACTAGATTTTCATTGCTTGGACGTGTGAACGAGTTCATGGCCCGCCCGGTGTTAAGCGGTTACCGGAGCTCATAGACGTAACTACGTGAATGCCGCCACTTACCTTAGGGCATGAGATCTAAGTTTCAATATAGTATAACGGCTGTCCCATGTTTAAAACCAAAACGCTTTAAGCGGTTGAAACTACCACATGGAATTTTATACGTCGTCTCACAAAAATATGTAAATCAAATTTATTTCGGAACGCCCTAGTCCTTGCTCAGATATACTTGAAGATTATTTCAAGTTAAACAGCAGGATTATAAGGACTATACATTTGGGTGCGGTATAGCGTCTGCCTCTCAAACATAGCCTAAGACAAGTTCAAACAAAGACCGAGAAAATTCTTCGTGTACTGAAACAACATAGTCGGATTGTGTAATTTACTGAAATGCCCCGGAGAATACCTCTCATCGTTAAAAGACTCACCCCTTAGAATAGTTTCGTTCAATATTAACCTTGCTCACGTACGGTTATTGGAAAATTGACTGGATATGAAATTTTCATCTTACGTCTTACGTATTTTAAGCGCAAGGCCCATTTATGTTCTGTTTTCAATAAAAATGTTATTTGCTTTTTGAACGAATGGCGGTAGGACCTTTTGTGAGTCCGTATGGGTGGGTACCACCACCTTGCCTATTTCTAACATGAAGCAGTAATGCGTTGCGCATTTACGTTGTAAATCTTTATGGGCTCCAGTAATTATTTAACACCATGTGGGCTGTGAGCTTGTCCACCCATCTAAGAAAAAGTAAATCTATCTCTATATATCTTAACGGCCGTCTGGTGTAGTGGTAAGTGACATGGTCACTACATACGGGGGTCGTGGGTTCGAATCCCGCCAAGGGAAGATATTTGTATGATAAATATAAATGTCTTTTCCAGGGTTATGGATGTATATTAAATATATGTATGTGTATAATAAAAATCTTATATTTATTTCCGTTATCTGGTACCTGTAACACAAGTTCTTTACGAACTTATCACGGGACCAGTTAACGGCGTGATTGTTAGTAAATATTTATTTAAATAATCATGAAATTCACAAAGACTTCAATGTAATGACATTCAAAAATACATATATAAAAATGAACTGCTATTCGTTAGTCTCGCTAAAACTCGAGAACGGCTGGACTAATTTGGCTAATTTTGGTCTTGAATTATTTGTGGAAGTCCAGAGAAGGTTTAAAAGGTAGATAAATATGAAAATGCTCGGAATTAAATAAAAATAACAGCTTTTCCTTTGATATGTCGCCCGTCGGAGGGATTCCTTTTGTTTGTTTTAAGTTTTTTTTATACAAAAGCTTAGGTCTTTATTTACCGATTGAGGCACTACGAAGTCTGCCGGGTCAGCTAGTAAAAAATAAAAACGAATCGTGTCTTTTTTGCTTAACTTTTGCTCGCGGTCTCAACCAATCGACTACAAATTCTAGATGTATTCATTAAGAAAGGCTTAAGTTATTACACGCTAAATTATTATCTACTTATGTAATGCACAAAAACCAAGAAAAGAACATAAACTTTATAAATGAAATAGACCACTTCATGCATGGCTGCTTATGGTGCTTTTTTTAATGGAGTTTGGTCGTCAGTATCAGATATTCGTATATATATCTGTCGTCAAGAGAACAAGTATTTTACGTTGGCGATTTAACAAACAACGTACTGAGAGTTATCACACGCCGTCCGTCAATCTCACTGTTGTCCTATTTGAATTTTCTCCGGAGATCGGGTTTATGTGAGGTGCGTAACTGGGGCCATAAACTCGGCGGGAAATTAATGCATTTTTTTCGTATCATGCATCGATTCGGTTTGAAAATTTTAATGCATTTCAAGGCATAACAAATCGGCTGACACTGAACTATGTAAGATACCGATTTGAAAATCGATGATGGAAGCTGAAATAATCATCATAATCGTCATCACGTTGAAGCCTTTATTGTTTTATTTAGAGTTGGGAATATTTTTCAAACCTACATTTTGGTTTCTTTGACAAACATTTTATGAAAGTCGTAGTTATTGTTTTTTTTTAGTGAACATCCGCGACTTCCTAAAATTATTTTCAGTAGCGATAATAACTATTTTTGTTTGTCAAACTGAAGAGATATGGAACACGCGTGATTTAGATTACTTATAAATCGCTTCCGCTAAGTGACCGCGTATCGTCCTTCGGTTTTCGTGGCTCCAAGCGTTCTGAGAGAGAATCACGGGTCGAGAAAAACCTAACATTTGTCACTACATCGGAATCTCGGGAATTAAACGCTTCAAGGGCTTCAGAGATTCCAACTTTTTCTTCTCACTTGCAAAGATTTTTTTAATTTTTAGAATAAATTTGAATGAAAACTTAGATTTACTTTGAAAGACAGATTTTTCAACAAGTTATTAACGTGAATGGAAACCGTATTCCGGTGCTTAATGGTTACGGAATCAAACACCGATACCATACCAGTTTTACAGATTAAATCTAAGACACCGCGGAATAATAAACAGTGCTCACTAACTTAGCCCTCAGTCGGTAATAGTATTGAGGTGTATTTAATTAGAAAAATTGGTATCAGCCTGATAGCATTTGAATAACAGCATAGATGTATAAACATAATGAGTCCTTGTTACTTTAATAAATAAATATAGTAAATTATTATATTATAATAGAAATAAGTTTAGTTCAAAGAAATAGTCGCATCAAGATGCGTATCTTAGTCGATCTTAGCATTTAGGTCAAAAAGGTTTATAATGTATTATCACATTGAGATATTATTATAAATAATTAAAAAAAAGATGTATGGCGTCGTGAGACACCGGATAGGAACGAAGTTCCTTATTATAAAAATATTAATTTTAAGTTCTATTCGAGGTATAAAGAAAATAAAACTGTGGTTTCGCAGCAACAACTCACGGTCATTCGGTAACGTGCGAACTTATTGTGGTACACTTCATTCACGGTTGTTTGCATAAGAGTTAGTGTATTGCGCAAACGAACGCTCTAAGATCGTGGTCAATGAATGATAAAAAAGTATGTTATTTTTTGTACCTCATTACAAAGTTAAGTCGTACACTGTGTGCATTACTAATTTGTACGTTATTACAAAGTTAAGTCGTACACGGTGTGCATTACTAATAAAAATCTTACGTTACGGACGTTTTTTCCCGGTTAGAGCACCCCTCCGCATCGTCCCATATGGAACTTCGTTTCAAAATCTTATTTTTGCCACTAACTAAGGAATTTACGTTCCCGTTTTGTTATTTACGATGGTCCATTGAAATATAAAGAAATTTGTACAAATATTAAAATTCTATGCTACTGCTGCATTTCATGCCACTTACATGCTACTTATGCACAGTTTATCTCTATTGACATCATTGGCATACAAGCAAACAGTTCATACATTGAAACGTGTTTAGTAAAACATTGATTAGCTAATTAGCGAATCTCGTTTGTTCATTTTTTTTATTGCTTAGATGAGTGGACCAGCTCACAGTCCACATGATGTTATGTGGTCACCGGAGTCTATAGGCGTCAAAAACGTAAATGCCGCCACCCACCTAGAGACATGAGTTCTAAGTCTCAGTTTTTACAGTAAAACGCCTGCCCCACCCTACAAACCGAAATGTATTACTGCTTCACGGCAGAAATAGGCAGGGTGGTGGTACATACCCGCGCGGACTCACAAGAGGTCCTACCACCAGTAATTACGCAAATTATAATTTTGCGGGTTTGATTTTTATTACACAATGTTATTTCTTCACGATGGAAGTCAATCGTGAACATTAATGGTTTGCTTTTGTTAATGTTTATAGCGTGGTCTTATTTTATTATTGTTTTCAATATTACATTATTATTGTCTAATTGTAATTGCATAAGTTGACCAAAAATGCTACGCAATAGCTATACCGCGGCAGTTCCCGAGTGCCACACGTTTTTTTTTTTTATTTTTAGTTTCGATCCAAAGAAAACTTTCATAACGAACGTACCCTGAAAACTCATCTCAAACCATTTAGATGTTTACCACAAAAACAAACTAAACCCTCTTTCCATTATAAAACATCGAAGCCAACTTTAAATTACGACGGAAAATAAATAAAGCTCTCGAATAAACATGAACTTTACCGTAGACTAATTAAGGGCGAAGTTTGCTTACGTTCCACTTTCGTTTAACAGAACAATAACACAATAACTACATCGGCTCCCGTTCTACCAGTTTGTGTAAATATTTCACTTGACTGTCGTATTTGAATATGCCGACTGCGCTGCTTGATACTTGTGTACGCTGACTTGTGATTCTTGGTGCTTTTGGCAACGTTACGTACTATATGTTTATCTGGTAATATTGTTGGTTCATGTGAATTTTGAATAGCTTATCTAGACTACTTACTATATTCTACTAATCTGTTTTTTGTTATTGTATTGTTATATAACACTTGTTCCTTCGAGCGTAACGCAAAATTATTTAAAAAATTAACCTGAACAATTAATCCTTTCTGCAATGGGACCGTGATTTTTTTTAATGTTTATATGGAAGGATGATCTCATGGCCCACCTGGTGTTAAATGGTCACCTGAGCCAATAGACATCTACAACGTAAATACCGCCATCCACCTTGAGATATAAGTTTTAAGGTCTCAGTATAGTTACAACGGCTGTCCCACCCTTCAAACCGAAACGCATTCCTGCTTCACGGCAGAAATAGGCAGGGTGGTGGTACCTACCCTTGCGGACACACAAGACGCTCTACCAGCAGTAACGTTAAGGGCTTCGATCATACCTAGACAATTAGCTCAGCTGTATCCTAACGTAGCCTTTGTTATAGCTGATGTCCATATCAGCAACGGCTCACCGTCTGCTTGTCAGCATTTAAGCTTCCTTTAATTTTAAATCAGTATTTTGAAGTTGTATTTGCAAAGTAAAATCATCGTGCGACATTAAATAGTTACATGTAATGTAATCTCAAAGAAACCTTTGACAACAAACGATAAAGCTTGCGAAAAACCCTGTCCGCCATTTGTAAAATGTTCGAGTTCAGAATTAAAAATGTTTGTAACAAATGACTTAACTTAGTGCAACGGGAAATTCTATGAAAGTCCTTTAAAATCTCTGTGTTCCGCGATAACGTTCAAAGAAGGTCTTCTCGCGAGTTCGATAACGGAGTTTCCAAAAAAAGTTTGTATTGTTTACCGATGACGTCATAGCGTAAATTTCGTTGTAAACTTCCGGGGTGCGAAACATTTTAGCAGCTAATAAAGCGGTGTAGCCGTTAGCGAGTTAGCAAGTAAATCAAGTGAGGTCGTTGCGAACACCTGCATCGCCCGCGGCTCGCGTCTGACTTATTACGCAACTTTTTTACTGTTTCATACGGGTGAATGAATTTTACAAATAAAATTTTGATCGCGATCCAAAGACACGCTAAGGTCTGTCACCTATGAGCAACTTTTTAGTGGTGGTAGGACCTCTTGTGAGTTCGCACGGGTAGGTACCACCACCCTGCTTATTTCTGCCGTGAAGCAGTAGTGCGTTTCGGTTTGAAGGGTGGGGTAGCCGTTGTAACTATACTTGAGACCTTAGAACTTATATCTCAAGGTGGGTGGCGTATTTATGTTGTAGATGTCTATGGGCTCCAGTAACCACTTAACACCAAATGGGCTGTGAGCTCGTCCACCCATATAAGCAATAAAAAAAAACTGTGGGCTTAATGTTTGTCTGTGTTATGGGTGAGGTTCGTTTAAAATTCCCGAATTGCCGCCTATGTTCCGATCGGCGTCCTGTTTTCAAAAATAGAAGGCCGTTGTTCAATTAATCTCCGTTCGCTGGCCGGTTATTTAAAAATTCAACAACACATCAATCTAATATTAAATTGGCAGAGCGAAAAAACGCTTCTCCGACAATTTGGCAACGCAATTCGCACAAAAAACAACTGATTCCCGTTGCTGGCTGGCTCTCTTCCATTTCCATTAGGGAATGTTTAGCCAAAGTGTTTCCCAAACTTGCAGCCATTAGGCTGTTTCTTTTTGTCTTTGCCTGTAACTAACTTTTTCCGTTTGCCCTCGTTGTTTGAACGTTAAGTGTTTTTTTATCGGCATGCAACTTTACGAATGAGTGGTCGAAAAGTTTGAAGTTCCCTACTTACGCTTAGCTCGAAGAAGTTCCTGGTACCAAGCTATTTATGTTTTATTATATGAAGTTATTTAATTGCTTGCTCTAAATATTATAATGTTACTCACGTTAATTTAATCATAAGTCGAATGGGTTTTTTGGAACGAAGTTCCTTAAGGGACGATGCGGAGGGGTACCCTAACCGGGAAAAAACGTCCGTAACGTAAGATTTTTATGAGTAATGGACATAGTGTACGACTTAACTTTGTAATAACGTACAAATTAGTAATGCACACAATGTATGATTTAACTTTGTAATAACGTACAAAAAATAACATATTTTTTTATCATTCATTGACCACGATCTCAGAGCGTTCGTTTGCGCAATACACTAACTCTTATGCAAACAAACGTGAATGAAGTGTACCACAATAAGTTCGCACGTTACCGAATGACCGTGGGTTGTTGCGAAACCTCCAGTATTATTTTCTTTATACCTAGAATTGAACTTATAATTAATATTTTTATAATAAGGAACTTCGTTCCTATCCGGTGTCCCACGACACCACACATATTTTTTTAGAGGTTTGCACGATAAAACAACATGTTAAGAAGAGTTAGGACTTACCCCATAGCATCAGACCGCTGAATTTCTCGCCGGTCTTCTCATCGTCGCGCGATTGCAGACCGGTGCACTCATGAAGCAGCTAACCTTGAGCTATTAGCCAGTCTCCGGGGACCCTTGGCTGATTGTTGGGAATTCCTCCCTCCCGCTTAAGCCCTCGAGTCAGACCACCCGTTCTGATTAACTGGCAAGGTCATCACTCGTATTGGTGGTAGGATCTCTTATGAGTCCGCACCGGTAAGTACTACTACCCCGCCTATTTCTGCCGTGAAGCAGTAGTACGTTTCGGTTTGAAGGGTGGGGCAGCCGTTGTAACTATACTGAGACTTTAGAACTCATATCTCAAGGTAGATGGCGGCAATTACGTTGAGAAGTGGGTTGTGAACTCGTCCACCCATGTAAGCAGTAAAAAAAATATTCTAACACATACATAGTTTCCCAAAAAATCGTTTCTTTTACGAAATTAGCCTATGAAGATAAATTTTGAATTGTAAATCGGAGTAATACCCGAAACCCATTAAAGTTTGATTCTAATACATCAAGTTACTTCATAATTATTTTAATTATTTATACGTTTGAATTCTTCGCGACTTCAAAGCAATCTGCCTTCCATACCTAATTCAGGATCTCGCATTCGGAATCCATGAAGCGTCTCGGCAATTAACGCTTATTAAGATTCCGAGACACGTGTACCGTGTGTTGAGTTAAACAACGCTTAATCTCGGTTTTAAGTTAGCCCCGGGTGTCTCGTGGACGCTAAGCCTTAACTTAACCGCATATGTGCGGCTAGCGAGTTTTAGCAAAATTCATTTGGTAGAATTTTTTTTTATTGCTTAGTTGGGTGGACGAGCTCATAGCCCACTTGGCGTTATGTGGTTACTGGACCCCATGGACATCTACAACGTAAATGCGCCACCCACCTTGAGATATAAGTACTGTTACGCGCTGGGGTTCGGGATAAATAAAATTCCACCGAAGTATAAACTAAAAACTGTATTCAACACTTGGAACACTTAAAACACTTCACAAGCACTTTCAAATTCTCAATTCGCTTCTTTCGCTTCGCTTCAGGTGATCCGTCGCTATTTTGCTTCGAGTAGTTCCGATTACTGATTGACTGCGTGTCATCTCTGCAACGCTTTTACAGCCGATACCACTCCCTAGAATTATCGTGAATATTCCACACATCTCTAGTATTGTTTCAACTATCTGATAATAGATGGCATTGTACTTCTCGAGCGTTCTAGGTGCTACTAGATCCTTCGATATTTGTTCTACTATTCGGCGATAGATGGCGTTACTATTACCCGGGTAACAGTACTACGGTCTCAGTATAGCTAGTTACAACGACTGCCCCATCTCTCAGGCCGAAACACATTACTGCTTCACGGTAGAAATAGGCGGGCGGTGGTACCTACCTCTGCGGACTCAGAAGAGGTGGTCCTAACACCAGTAAGTACGCAAATTAAAATTTTGAGACATATTTAAATTTCTACTTTATAATAAGACGCTCAGGGCTGAGTTTTGTCTAATTTAGCTATAAATCAATTTAATGTGTTGGAAAAATAAAGCCAGTTTATTTTTAAATCATAGTGCTAACAAATAATCGGAATCCTGAGTCACTAATAGTTAGACATCATTGAATCTCTACGAAGCGTTCCCTTGCTTAAAAAAATCTTAATAATTAATAATAATATCACCTGAGATCCTTTTTTCGTGAAGATGAAAACACAAATCAAAAAAAACCGCCAGACCTCAATTTACTATTAGTTCTTTCTGTGAAATGTAATCAACTTAAGAAACGTAGCCAATACATAATTTTATACCAAAAAGTCTAAACTAATTTCATATCAAACAATTATGTTGACCGAGACAACTTGAGTTGTCTGTGAGTGACCATGAAAACAGTAAAACGTTCGACACGTTGGAAATAATAAAAATTACAATGATTAAGAACTTGTAAATTGTAAAAAAAATGTCATTCATTTTTCAAAAGTCGTCGTGGCCTAAAGGATAAGACGTCCGGTGCATTCGTGTTGAGCGATGCACCGATGTTCGAATCCCAGGCGGGTACTAATTTTTCTAATGAAATACGTACTTAACAAATGTTCACGATTGACTTCCACGGTGAAGGAATAACATCGTGTAATAAAAATCAAAACCGCAAAATTATTATTTGCGTAATTACCGGTGGTAGGACCTCTTGTGAGTCAGCACGGGTAGGTACCACCACCCTACCTATTTCTGCCGTGAAGCAGTAATGCGTTTCGGTTTGAAGCGTGGGGCAGCCGTTGTAACTATACTTGAGACCATAGAACTTATATCTCAAGGTGGGTGGCGCATTTACATCGTAGATGTCTATGGGCTCCAGTAACCACTCAACACCAGGTGGGCTGTGAGCTCATAACGTAAGCAATAAAAAAAACACTTTTTTGTTTTTTTTCCTGGACGCAAAACTGGTTCCGTAACTTACCCTCAATTGACGAATAACATAAGAATAGGCTTTAATTAGAGTTATAATAATAATAAAGCCAAATCCGTATCGTCGGTAACGTGATAACGTAATTAAAACCTATCAAAAACGTTTGAACAATAACAACGGAATATCTTATTGTTTTCATAATCCACAAGATTTACATCGCAGTCGGATCGTTTTCCGTAAACGCTAAAATATCTCGATAATAATTATTTCAAGGAGCCGTCAGGGGAAGCGTAAACAAGTTTCATAATAAATTACAATGAAACCGAAACTCGGAACTCAATGATTCATTAGACGGTATGTTGTTCGATAGAATTGTTTTCATTCATTTAATAATCATGAATCATTATTATTTTTTTAAATGACGATCAAAATCACATCACTAATTGAATGCGCTAATTTTGATTCGCGTAGTCGGGGAAAAAATCTCGCAGCAATTTTACCGAAACCCGTTTGTTCATTATTATTTTTATTGCTTAGATGAGTGGACGAGCTCACAGCCCACCCGATGTTAAGTGGTTACCGGAGCGCATAGACATCTACAACGTAAATGCCCCACCCACCTTGAGATATAAGTTCTAAGGTCTCAAGTATAGTTACAACGGCTGCCCCACCCTTCAAACCGAAACGCATTACTGCTTCACGGCAGAAATAGGCAGGGTGGTGGTGCTTACCCGTGCGGACTCACTAGAGGTCCTACCACCAGTAAAAGTTTTAGCCAGTTTTACCGGTTTGAAGGATGGGGCAGTCGTTACCCAGTTTAATTTAGAGCCCAGATGCGTGAAAGGCTTATGGTCTACATTATATTGAGTGGTTACCAATGGTCACAGACATGACGTCGAATAATCAATTGTTTTCTTTAACATTCGTCGTTTTTTTTTTTTTTACTTAAGCGTCACTCGTCCATAGACACAAAACACTTTACTGGCGGTGTAAGTCTGCGTAGGTAGATAGGTACCAGGCTACTGGTGTTAGGGCGTCTTGTGAGCTTGCTTTGATGCTTTATAATGGAACGAGCTTAGTTTGTTTTTGTTGTAAACATCTAAATGGTTTGAGATGAGATTTTGATCGAAATTTGAACTTTATACCTAAGGATAAAAGGCAGCATTCACATTGTGATAATTAATACAGCCCAACCAATACGAATAAATTGTCAGCTAATTTAAATAAGTGTTACCAAAATAGTCCAAATTGGGTTCGTTATTATCTTGAATAAGCTATGTCCAATTGAATTAAGACATGATGACGAAAAGAATAATTATAAAAAAAAAATTGCTTGTAGAAACGCATTAGATAAAAGAGGCTTGGAGGGCGTCACGATCCGGGTATAATTATGTTATATCCAACCTTTATCCGGGATAATTATGTCTGCCCGGGAACGAGAATAGACATCACAATTTGTTTAATGGGTATGCTTTCTTTATTTTCTCGTTTTTAGGAAGAGCTTTTGTGCCCTGGGACTCTTTGTAATGTTAAAATTGTTGCTACATGTGTTATCGTTTTTGCATTAATTAATTTATTACGAATTTATTAAATTAATATTGCAATTAAATTGGAATAGTTTTTTATGGCTCGAAACAAAGTTATGTATATTTTTACTTGCATGCTTAGGCTTAGATGGGAGCAAGTAACTATGACGGCTAATCTCATGATAATCTATTAACGGAGTTCATTGACATGACAACGTCATTGCCGACACTCAGCCCGAGACATAATGAGTTGATTGTCTCGTTAATTTCTGATAGGCGGCACTTAACCGGCTCAGTTTGGACTGTAGGATGGACGCAATTGAAACTTGATTCAATCATATCTTTAATGATATAGTGATTTTTACTTTACTATGCCAGATTCAGAAATGCCCTTAGCACAACTTATGCCATTTACGCCAATAAAAATTCACATTTTTTTTTATTGCTTAGATGCTTATATGGGTGGACGAGCTCACAGCCCACCTGGGGTCAAGTGGTTACCGGAGCCCATAGACATCCACAACGTAAATGCGCCACCCACCTTGAGATATAAGTTCTAAGGTCTCTGTATAGTTACAACGGCTGCCCCACTCTTCAAACCGAAACGCATTACTGCTTCAGGGCAGAAATAGGCAGGGCAGTGGTACCTACCCGCGCAGATTCTCAAGAGGTCCTACTACCAGTAAAATAATCCACATCCACACATAATCCTTTATTGTAATATTACAATCACACATACACACACACACACACACGCGCGCAGGTTTTGTTTAACGCAATTCACTAAAGTCGTACATCACCGTAACAGAAAAAGAATTCTCTCGAACCCACAAAAAAACTCCGCCCCCGAATTTTCGTCCGGTTTGAATAATAAGCGAAAATAATTTCGTCCGGGCCGGTTTTAAGCGGTGTCATAAATTAAGGGCGCACAATACACGCCGGATAAATCGTTGTCACGTAAGAATGTCGCATTAGGTACGAGAGGGGCTTCTGACTCGCACGTGGGAGCTTCGTGTGGTAGCAGGGCTGTCTCGTGACTTCGGCGGAAGATTTTGTCGCGACTGTTAATGCGAGTAGTCATATACAAATCATGAATTGCCTTAGTGAAATCCGTTAAGATTACAGTCGTACTGTTTTTTTTATTTATTGCATAGAAGGGTGGACGATCTCACAGTCCACTTGGTGTTAAGTGGTTACTGGAGCCCATAGACATCTACAACGTAAATTCACCACCCACCTTGAGATATCAGTTCTAAGGTCTCAGTATAGTTACAACGGCTGCTCAGCCCTTCAAACCGAAAGGCATTACTGCTTCAGGGCAGAAATATTCAGGGTGGTGGTACCTACCCGCGCGGACTCACAAGAGATCCTACCACCAGTAAATCTTACAATTATATATTTTAAGTGACTTGTATAATAGAATTCTCGTAATATTAAATGATCAGTTTGAGAAGCATTGTGTGCTTATGCTTACAGTTTTTATTAATAAAAAATCACTTTAGTCAATACTACAACTTAAAAACAAGACTTCATTAATTCAGACTACGATGGGTAACGAAGCGAAGCTGGTATTCTGAAATAAATATGAAATCCATGCTCATTATTTCATTAATATTAGTATTAATCATGTGAACGTGTGTTTGTTTGTTTGTCCTTCTTTCAGGTTGAATCGAAGCAACGGTTTAACATATAGCAAGGTGAGAGGTGGCATTCCTGTAATGATGACGATGAGTTCCAGTAACCACTTAATATCAGTTAGGCCGTGCAAATGTTCATTTATCTTAGCAGTAAAAAAATTATGGTTAACTTTAATATCACGAATTGTTTCGACAACCACAGATTTGGTTAGCGATTTGGTAATTCGATAAATAAATATATACCTATATTATAATCTACTTATATATATTAATACGTGAAGCAAAAATGTTGTACCCTTGTTTTATTTTATTTTTTTTATATATATATTTAACACACACATGCATGCATACTATTTGTTTAATTTCAAACTTTTCTTATAGCCTCTAGTCTGTGGTCAAATTGAGAATAGATTAAATATTGTTTGTCTGTATTAATATTTGTTTAAATTGTAGTCTTGGTGAAATCTGTGATTATATTAAATAAAAATAAATAAAATAAAAATTGACAATAGAATCATAATAGTGTACAATGTTATAATTTCAATTAATTATAATCGGATTTTGACTACCGGGGGACCACTAGTCTTACTTAACTAAAAGACTAAGAGTACCAACCCTAATCTCTGAAGTTACTCTCATTGCAATTTACTTTGCATAGACAATAAAATTAATTCGACGCGCGATTTGCAAAACTTTTGATTGACCAACGCAAAAATTTATAATACTCATTTTCTAACTCATAAAGTTTAAAAAAAAAAACCAATGTACTAATTTATTTAACAAGTTATATGCTTTTTGCGAAATGCAAATATAAAACATTTCATTCGCTTAGAAAGCCACTTTAATTTCCTAAACATAGAAGAAGAACACCAATATACCAGTCCTCCGTGCGTCGTATTCCTCAGTTCTGAGGGTCGTGACCTTTACTGAGCACTTTTGTCAGGACTATGTTCTTCCATTCACTTCTGTCCTCCGCACAGTGGATAGCGACATTGATGCTGGATTCCAAAGTCGTCTTAATCTGATCGGACCAGCGCATGGGACTACGCCCCCTAGGCCTTTTTCCTTCCACTTTGCCGGTGATGAGAAGTCTTTACCATATACCAGTAAGAGAGGATAAAATATCATTACGTCTAAATTATTTTATATCTAAAGGTATTCTTGTAATATTTCCTACAAGAAACTGAAGAAGAGACCTTAGAACTTATTTCGAAGTCTATCTCTATCTATACCAACGGCTTTATTTCAAATAACTACTTAAAAACATTTACTAGCGTTAAATAATTGTCTTGTGAGATCAATAGACAAAAAAATTTGGAGATTATCTTAAACTTTGAACTCTTTTGTGTCGAAGTCATAGTTGTAAATTAATGTAATGATTCTATTAATTAATCTGACAGTATTACGAAGAAGTTTTATAGACGGTCTTGTCTGTAAACTAAAGATCTCTCTACGGACTTGTGTATAAATAAATGTTTCAGAGATCGACAGTCTGGAGTGTTGTTGCACCGTATTTGTATTTATCTATGCAAACACTTTGCACGTCAGAGTAAACTGTTGATATGATAATATAAAATTAGAATAGGCTGTCATCTTGGAGACAAATAACACAAAACACCCAAGGAATATGCAGGAAATTTAGTGTCACTAGCCAAATAGTGCTTGGTAACTTTTTTACGGTGTGGCACCATAATTAACAGCATGCTCTAACAAAACAAATAAAAAGGGTGCGTGTACTTATGTACGCGCGTAAGAAGTTACACTTTATTTTTATTAAATTTATTTCTTTTTTTTTTAATATTAAATAATTAATAATAAATATTTAACGTTAAAAAATGAAAGCTGATAACACTTTTTTTTACGAGTGTACATGCGCGAAAGTTCACCTGCGGCTATATTCAGACTCGCCAAGTTACGTCGGTCGTATTGTAATGAGCGATTTAGTGGACAACTTCATTTCTGTTAATATTGTGTCACGCTGCGCGCGCATCGTAAAATTTCACTCTCATCAATTTTTCATAACGCGCCTAAAGAAGTATAACTACAAAAAGTAATTTTGTAAGTACAGTAAGACACAATATCTCAAGGATCATCCCTAATGGTAGGACGAGCAATAACAGCGGTACGCCGTAGCTAACTCGCCTTGTTATTGCCCTGTATTATTTATGTGAAGAGGTGACAGTTAGGTTAGCTTGAGTGCCACTTGCAGTACACATAATTGCTTTCTGTTCTCGTAATTCTCGAGCCAGCAAAAATGTTTAAAACGAAAACACCTTTTTTTATTGTTTAGATGGATGAACGAGGTCATAGCCCACCTGGTGTTAAGTGGTTACTGGAGCCCATAGACATCTATAACGTTAATGCGCCACCCACCTTGAGAGATATTTACCAGTGGTAGGACCTCTTGTGAGTCCGCACTGGTAGGTACCACTGCCTTGCCTATTTCTGCCGTGAAGCAGTAATGCGTTTCGGTTTGAAGGGCGGGGCAGCCGTTGTAACTATATATGAGACCTTAGAACTTATGTCTCAAGGTGGGTGACCCATTTCGATGTCTATTGGCTTCGGTAACCACTTAACACCAGGTGGGCTGTGAGATCGTCCACCTATCTCAGCAACAACAAAAAAAAGTTCTAAGGTTGCGGATTCAGAAGAGGTCCTTACCACCAGTAAGACACACCTATCGCAAATAAGCTAATATTGATTAATAAAATATGTTTTGTGGCAACAATGCTAAATTTAAAGCTATATTTATTCTAAGCAGAAATCGTAACTCACACAATAAGGCCAAATAGCCTAAGTGTAGTTTGCAAATGCTTTAAGAAGTATTTGTGTTTGTGATTGTGTTACTAGTGATGTCATTGACAGATTATCGAGTTTCGTTTGCACAGTTTGTATGGTGAAATAAAATCAGTATATCGTCGTTTGTTAAAAGGAAATTTCTCCAATGATCGTTATTTCTTTCACGCCCTAAACTCGCTGTAGCGGTCACAATCATTCCCGATCCTGCGGACAGAACGGAAAGCAGTCGACGTCGCCTCATACACGTCATTTCGGATCCTCCCGATCCACTAACGGTGCTTTTAGGTACCTCAAGCACCGGTCATCGTTCTCGTCGAATCCGTCGCTTGCGACGAACGGCTCAACGATAAATAAACTCTCAGACACAGCCCACTGAGTTTCTCGCCGGATCTTCTCAGTGGGTCGCGTTTCCGATCCGGTGGTAGATTCTGCGAAGCACGGCTCTTGTTAGGGTTCGTGTTAGCAACGTCGTCAGGTTTGAGCCCCGTGAGCTCACCTACTAGTTAAGGTTACGCTGAAATAGCCTCTCAAGGATCTCAGCTTAGGGAGGAAGGAAAAAAAAGGTCACAAACACATGCGCATTTATTTATGGTATAGCTTTTGACATTTATAGGATATGTAAGCGAAATGTAACTTAGCTGCATAAATAATAATAAATCTTAAATTCTACGTCATACAGTCTATAGATTGTCATTCTATGCGTTCATAAATTGTTTGCGCAAAATAAAATCGCTCGACTTTCTGCAGCAAAGAGCTAAAACGAACTAGACGGTTAGGTCGCTTGCCTATTTTAGCTCATAAAATAATTTCACAAATAACGTTGACAATTTCAAATGCTCACTAAACTATTTATAGAACCCTACTCCGTATAACATAAAGACAAAACAGATATTCTTATGATAGTATATATGCAACGTTTGCATTTCGCGATGGCTTTGTTTTCACGATAAACTTCTCGTTATTTAAAGGTCGCATCTCTATCAAAACTATTGGCTTTGTTTATCGAGACTGCTTGTACAGTGGATGGAATAAAGATAAAGCTGTATTTATAGCTTATTCTATTGAGTGTATTTACTTGTATGATGAAACATCGTTCCGTTATTTGTCGGATATCGGCTAGTTATTGTTTTTATTGTCCGGATAATCGTTTTAACGTTTTTAAGCGTTTTTGTGAAGACTTCGAATATGAGTTTAAGTTTTAAAAATTATTTATTTATTTAAGGTTTACCGACAGGATTACAGACAGTAAGACATAAAATAATATTGACCTGTATAGAGCAATTGATAACTGCAACTCTAATTAGAGGCAATCGCAGCATGCATTACATTAATATATTAATATATTATTATCTTTTAAAGCAATGATTATACCATATGTTTAGGCCCAACGGAATTTGAGACGCTTTTTTGCATTTCGCTAATAATTCAATGGAATTCCTCTGTTTGTGGGCGTGAACCCGCCAAAGCGAAATTAGCTCGTAATGTTACGTATATTAAATTATTCATAAGTCTTTAAGACCTAAATGATAAGACGCCCGGTGTGCTCATATCGAGTGATGTAGCTATTACAATTTTCAAATCACGTAGGAAGGCCCATGTTTTTTTTAAATATAATAAACATTTAACACATGTTCACGAGTGTGTTCCACGATGAAAGAATAGCATCGTGTAATCATGACGAAAACGCAAAGAGACCTCAAGGGTCAAGGTGCGCTGCTATAATCGCCTTTCATTTAGTGTACCGTGAGCTAATATGAAGTTAAGTTAATATGGTGAAGGAATAACATCGTGTAATAAAAATCAAACTCGCAAAATTATAATTTACGTAATTACTGGTGGTAGGACCTCTTGAGAGTCCACGCGGGTAGGTACCACCATCCTGCCTATTTCTGCCGTGAAGCAGTAATGCGTTTCCTTAAATGCGCCACCTACCTTGAGATATAAGTTCTAAGGTCTCAGTATTGTTACAACGGCTGCCCCAGCCTTCAAACCGAAACGCATTACTGCTTCATGGCAGAAATAGGCGGGGCGGTGGTCAGATATAAATTTGAGATACAATACCCACGCTCGTATATTTTAACGCTGTTTTTTTTTTTCAAAAGTAAAGAAAACTTTTGAAAAAAAAAAAACAAACACAAATACAACACAGTACAAAAATAATTAAAAATAGGCCACAAGAAAATCTACAATTACATAGTTACTGTGAAACTGGCGAGTCATTTATTACAGAATTCTGTTTTAGAAGTTGACAAAAACTGGTCATTGTTGGAGTGTTTCGGATCGATATATACGATATTGTGATTCGCGTAGGGTTGGGTCGTTTATTTTTAATGCCGCTTATCGATGAACCACAGACAATATTGTTCCCATTTACATGTATTACACAGAGTTGTTGAGGTGCCAGAAGATATTGGGAAGGAGAATGTAATTGTTGAATGGATATTGATTCTTTTTTTTTAATGCTTAGATGGTCGGATGAGCTCACAGCCCACCTAGTGTTAAGTGGTTACTGGAGCCCATCGACATCTATAAATGCGCCACCCACCTTGAGATAACAATTCTAAGATCTCAGTATAGCTACAACGGCCGCCCCGCATTCAAACCGAAACGCATTACTGCGTCACGGCAGAAATAGGCAGGGTGGTGGTACCTACCCGCGCGGATTCACAAGAGGTCCTACTACCAGTAAGAAGGATTCTGCGGAAGACATAACGGAATTTAACAGTAGAAAGTAGACATTATTATCAATCTTGCTGTCAGACATACATGTGTGAGGTTGGAAACTCAAATTGTTTTGTTCGCTTTTTGCAAGGCGTAAAAAAAATAATTAAAGAAAGCTTTAAATTCACTTATCGTGAAATACTAAATTAGAGAAAATAGATATCAAGCTACCGGAAGTCCTTTCTGCGCAGAAAAGAATAAAATGTCATATTCTTTGGGAAATTTGATCGTGGTTAACGATACAAAGAAGGATATGTAAAATCACTACATAGCATAAAACAAAGTCGCTTTCATTGTCCCTATATATGTCCCTATGTATGCTTAAATCTTTAAAACTACGCAACGGATCTTAATGCGGTTTTTTTAATAGATAGAGTGATTGAAGAGGAAGGTTTATATGTACATCAATTAAATAGTGGAGAAATCAATAATAAATTACAGTTTCCGAAGCGAAGCGAAGGCGGGTCGCTAGTAATATATAAAGCGATGTAAAAATTTTAATCAGGATCAATTGACTCGTGTATTTCAGAGGCCATTCGAGTCCAATACCACTATAAACCAATCACGTATTGACTTTACAACTATATGTTCAGAACAAGAAACTTTGTTGTTTGATGTTCAAGCAAAGGGAAGTTGGCTTTGTGGTGGCTGCTTAAAGTACCTCACATCTTCTTGTGAGCGACTAAGGTATTAACTGGAGAATACAGCAGCTTTCTCTGACCACAGTCTTCTTTTATTTATTTTTTATTGCTTAGGTCGGTGGACGAGCTCACAGCCCACCTGATGCTAAGTGGTTACTGGAGCCCATAGACATCTACAACGTAAATGCGCCACCCATCTTGAGATATAAGTTCTAAGGTCTCAGTATAGTTACAACGGCTGCCCCACCCTTCAAGCCGAAACGCATTACTGCTTCACGGCAGAAATAGGCGGGGTGGTGGTACCTACCTGTGCGGACTCACAAGAGGTCCTAACACCAGTTCTACCATCAGTCTTGGGATTGTCAAGTTTCATTTAGTGGTGGTGCGGCGTATTGTAAGCCCGCACGGGGAGATACCGTTATCCTGTCGATTTTCGCCACAAATCAATCAGGCATTCGGGATTCCAGAGTTGTACAACCACTATAAATAACAATTGAGATTTCGATGATGATGTCTCAAACTGGATGGTGATATTCTCGTTGTGTTAACTAGCTCCGGTAACTACTAAATATTGGACTGCTCGTAAATTTATTGTCTAAGCATTAATAGCACTAATTAAAAGTGTCCACTAAACAATCTCTAGACCACAAGTTGTATAAGTTAATTAATGTATCTTTAGCAAATATGCTTTAAATATTCCACGGCCCCAAGCTAAAGTGTGTTGTGTTACGCATGCTGACAACAGACACTTTGGATACAATTAGCATATTATTTAAGCCATGAATGCAAAAGTTCTATAACAAATATAAATCTGAACTTGGAAACGAGAGTGGTGTTTGAAGACGAAGTATATACAGAGGAATGTCAACAAAGACCCTAGGGATTGTAGTCTTAGATAGCTATTTTTCCAGACCATAGAAGAGTAAGAAATTATAATATAAGAATAATAATTACAAACCACAATGTGCTAGTTATTACTTTATACCCAGCACTGGCACAACATTAATATCGCACACCTTCCAAATGTCTTTCTACACCAAAAGTTAGTAGCTCAAAACGTTTACAAATTACACTAATATAGTAGCAAATATTAGCTCCATACGTACTAGGGTAAATTCACACAGATCGATAGTCATAATATCGATAACCGGGAATCGATCAGCCCTAACGACGTTTACAAAGGTCCGCGATATTTCACCGGGTCCAGCCTCGGGCGTCTCCTAATACTGTACATGCTATGACCCAAATCTATTGTTCATTTGATCAAGTTTATTAAATAAAGATCTCTGTGGTAACATGTGTTCGAGATACTGAAATAATGTTGCGTTTTCTATATCGGTTTTTTAGTTAGAGAATTTCGGAGCACTTGAACGAATTCTGACTTGATTTTAAGATCGTATTTTCCAGTTAACCAGGTGGTGCACAAATCTTTATTCGTGTAGTCTTTCATTCCATGCGAAAATGTATTTTAGCCACCGTAGCATCGTTAGCAACTTTAAATGCACGAGATTTTCCCGCTGGATCTTCTCAATGGGTCGCGATTCCGATTCGATAATAAATTCATCGAAACACTGCTCTTGCTAGGGCTTGTATTAGCAATTCTCTCAGGTTGAGCCCGTGAGATCACCTACCAGTCCGCGTGTAATTGGAACAACCCCTTAGGCTACCAACGAAATGTTTTGTTAAGTGCTCGAAAACTAGTTGGAAATTAACGTGAACTGCCGTCTTGGTTTACGAAAGTTGATGCAATTCAGATAGCAGTCACACGACACGAATAGCAATGCCTTTCTGTCTATTTCTCCCTATTTCTGTCATCTAATAATCCGGTTTCAAGAGTGGGTTATACATTCGGTCGATTTGGTTAAGGCCAAAGATTGCAAACAATAGAAATTTCTTTGCAATGCATTCAAGACTGAATGCTTCTCCGTTAGTGTTTTGCCATCTATAACCTTTGGCGAAAGCTCGATACTAAGTTAACAAGTATGTCTACGCTTAGAAAAAATTAACTATGTCTGTTATTACATATATCGTGTTACTATCAGGCTCTGCTTCATAAATTACGAAAAAAATTAAGTTTTAGCCTAAACAAAGTTATTATGATTCGGATCTATTTATTGTCCTCAATACGCCATACCTATAGCGACTAATTAGCTTCTCATGGACGCCAGTAATACCAATCAGACAGCTAAATATCTGCCCTACGCTGCTACCAAGTCTCTTTAGAACAAATACGTGATAAAGCGGTATCAAACAGTGATACGATCAAACAGTGGAGAAAATAATTTGTCTCAATGCCCGAAGATTCGTAGCGAAACCGAATCATAATGCACTTAGATAGAGCGTCACAAATCTCAATGGTGTGATGGTAGAGAATGGTAGGACATCAACAATGCCTTACCAGAGTACCGCCTACGGAACATACGGTATGAAGCACAGAGGGAAACAAGGACTTGTTTTTTCCGCTACCTATTCGCTGGTAGCTTTAGGGGCTATTTCGGCTTCGCGCGGACGGGTATTTGAACTCACGGGCTCAACCTGAGACAATTTGCTAATACTAACCCTGGCAAGAGCATTGCTTCGCAGAATCTACCAGCAGATTGCAACAAGGCCATGAAGTAGAGATTGCTCTTGTACTGCCAGATTCGAATTATTGACCGTAGGAAGGGGGGTTCTTATGTTGAGACTCACTATTGCTTCTTTGTTAACAGGTCCAGCGTCCGCATCGTCCGTACTCATCTCGTTTTGCTGCGTCACCATCACTACAAGTAGCTTATGGTACGTATTAGGTGCGAAGAAAGTAAATCTCTTAAGGAAAAATTCTCTGTCTCTTTCTTCTTCTCTCACCCGATGGTGAGTAGTTACCGTCGCTCACGGGCGTCAGCGATGCCAGGGGAGAGCCAAGCCGCTGCCTCCCGTATATGATGATTTTAATCATGATTTTAATATTATATCATTATTATATTGTAGTAACGGTACCCGCGGCTTCGCCCGTTATCAAATGTATTTTTGTAAACATAAAAGCCATAAAACGGTTCAGAAACTACGTTAGATAATTTTATGTGAACATACATACAGAGATACAGTCTTTTTTATATATATATAGATGTTGTTTTTAAGTAGTGTCACTAATTGTTCTAATATAATTAATCGATCTATTGTACCGAATATGGTAGATACTACTAACCTACCTATATCTGCCGTAAAGCAGTCAACAGTATTTTGGTTTCGAAAGTTTGACAATCGCAAAATAATACAATCTTATTGAGGCTTTTATCTCGTGTCCTAAATTGAAATATCGTCGCTGTCAAACCAAAATCTGCTATGTGCAAAAACTCTATTTTGAATTAACGAGTAAAAACATTTTCGTATTAAATTTTATATGAAAGTATATTTTTAAGAACTATATCAAATGAAAGCTATAGATAAATATTAAAGCTATAGACATATAACAGTTATTTATACGGTAGATAGTGCTGTGAACTATACGAAAAGATCAAAAAGTAAAAACTCAAAAAGTGCACATAGAAGATTTTGATTTGACAACGACGATATGATGCGTCTGTGTTTAAAGAACCGTTTAGCAACAGATCAGCCGTGAACTCCTACTTACCACCTACCTCAGCAAAGAAAATCCAGAGATGGCAATGCGTAATAACAGCCGAAAAAAGCACATTCAGTTCTTAAAAAAATAAGTCTTGGTTCAGAAAACAAAACACGATGGAAATTAGCCTCCGACTACATGTCTTCCGATCAGTTATTTAATCTTGGCATTCGTCTTACGACGACGATGATGCAATCAAATCCGCAAATTATAATTTGCGTAATTACTGGTGGTAGGCAGATGAGCATACGGCCCACACGATAGTGAGTGGTCACCGTCGCCTGTGGACTTCAGCAATGCCAGGGGCAAAGCCAAGCCGCTGTCTGCTTACTGATGGTAGGACCTCTTGTGAGTCCGCACGGGTAGGTACCACCTCCCTGCCTATTTCAGCCGTGAAGCAGTAATGCGTTTCGATTTGAAGGGTGGGGCAGCCGTTGTAACTATACTGAGACCTTAGAACTTATCTCAAGGTGCGTGGCGCATTTACGTTGTAGATGTCTATGGGCTCCAGTAACCACTTAACACCAGGTGGGCTGTGAGCTAGTCCACACGTGTAAGCAATAAAAAAAAAAGATGTATATGGACTCTAGCAAACAAAGTATTCCCTAAAAGCTATTCAGGAAACCTGTGAAAGTAATTTTAAGTCCTAATAAAGTTTTAATCTGACGTTATTTATTGGAGTTTTGTATTATTCATTCCTCGCGTGATTTTTTACTATTCGTTTGCGTCACAAAAACGTATGATAATTGTTTTCTGCGCCCTAAAATTTAAAGAATGTTTGTTTTTATTTCAGGCACGTTCTGCGATGATGTCTGGCTTCGGACCGAGCCCTTTGAGTGGCGCTCAAGAAAGCATTGTAAATAAATACGAAAAGAAAAATAGTGGAAGATTTTATGTATACGGTTCTGGAAGAATCCACTATCGGTTTATGTGGAACCAGTTTTTCGCGAACATTCGAATAAATTATAATCGGTTTGGTTCATAATGATGTAGTATAAAAATGGTCATCAGTTCACCGAACTAGTGGACGATTGATTTCATTGCAAATATGAGTCTCGTTTTATTGTTTATAAGGAAAGGCTTTAGACGGAATTATTTTTCGTAATCCTAAAATCGATTCACAACAACGATCTAACCAAAAAAAATACATTAAAACATTAATCGAATATGTAAATATATAATAACAAAACAAAAATATTCTTACTAAATTATGTGATCTGTAGTGTATAGTAGGAAAAATCGATATGAATATAATATAGGGATGTCCCCAGCACTGGTCGATGTGGATTGAACAAAACAGACCGTCTGGAAGTTTATGGTTGTGGTTCATTGACATATGCTTAAGAAATATACAAATTAAGCTATCTTTATGAACTTATGACTAACATTTTGAGAACTGACATATAGAATTTACAATTAAATTGATGCATTTACATCTGAAAATGAAGCCGAGTAAAATTACCTAAAATAATCGAAATAATTAAAATCGATAATCTCGATTCTGTATTACGATATTTTATGGTTCACGTTATTGGATCCAACGTTTGTCACTGTCACACCGACCAATGTTGGCCAAATGTATAATAAAAAAAATACTAAAATAAAGTAGTGTAATCATTAGTGAAACTTGTGAATTACGTTAATTTCTGGAGTTTATTGGATGTTGAAAAAATCGAATATGTCTAAATTATTCGTTGTGTTTGCTTTCAAAGTACTATTTATAAGCCTATTTATAGTGTAGGAATAGAATTTTCTCTTACTCAGTTTGCCTTAAAAATACTTCAATCAAACTCTTATTAGTTATTAAATTAAAATATATTATTGTTTTTCCTTTCTTCTGCCACAGATCTGGACTCTCTGTAAATGACAATAAAAACTTGTGACGAAAATGATTGCAATCCGAATACTAACATAAACTGCTTATTCCTGCCGGGAAGCTATCATGTTTTCCGGTTTGGAATCAAGAAAAGACGTTCTACCAAAGCATTTAAGTAAATCTTGTGTATCAAAAGCAATATCTAAAAGCTTCCTACAATCACACGGACTGAATTTACCTAACCTATCCACGTTAAATCAATATGGTACAAAATCAAATTAGGAATTGTCCTACTATATTTTGTGCTTTGCCAACTGCAAACGCGTTATAAAGAGAAGGAAAAATGTCGATAATATCACTTGATGATTTCAAAGATTCAATGCTACTTTCTATGCCAATTTCTATTATTCAATGCTAATTAAGGAATAAATAAATAAAATAATTAGCGGTCATACTGTAAATTATCGAGTTTAATTAATATTTATATTTATGTAAAATTTTGTGTAACATAGATGTAATGAGTATGTTATGCCAAAAATATGTGTGCGTTAATATTGACAATTTTTTTTTAAACAACTTGATGTGACTCCATCTCTTAACCGTTGATATTGTTAGAAATTCAGCAGATTAGCTGCCACAAAATTATACTATATGATGTAATATAATATCGTGATAGCATTCTTGAATGAGCGTTTAACTCCAACAAATTCAATAGCCCTTAATTTCCTAATAATCATTCAATTAATCATCACATCCTCGAATCGTACCTACGTATGAAGTATTAATAACTTAATAGTGAATGTTAATTATCTCTGTAAATATAATAATATATTTGTAAGAAACGGCCTAGAAATATAACAAATTTACCAAAAAAACTGATTATTTTCCTTAGACTGTTATAAGAATACATATGAAATTGACCTGGACACATCTATATATAGAGATAAGCAAAAAGGCTTAACGTACAGAAAGTGCTTAATGAGGTATCCAGGATCATAAATTGCAAACTTTTGTGCTATTTTACAACGCGTTTTTAGATGTCGAATTATGTACTTCGAAAAAAAATTTTCGACTCGATCGTAAAGTGCAAAGATTAAACTTGAGTTTAAGCTGTATAAGTATTTCGTTCATATACTCGTTGTTCAGGCGCCTGAATATATATAGTCTGTGTAGTATGTGTTTTTTTTTACCGCGCAAACTGAGCACTGCGTGACACGTTAAAGATATACGCTTTGAATTTTTATCCCAATTTATATTATTTTAAGTCTGTAATTCCCGAACATGGTCCTTCGAGCCGGATTTTGAAGATTTAGTACCAGTAAGATAAATTATTAACCAGAAGGTAACGAGTGGATTATTATCTTCCCGAACACTCGTAGCATATGAATTCTTCCTCGTATACCATGTTGAGATTAAATGATATATGCTCATTGCGTTTCTGTTCTGTAGAATAATTATTAGCCTAACAAGCAAGTTTTGGATGAGAAGATTTGTATCCTTACGACGCTTAGGAATATGTGGTAGCTATACCAGCTATACTACTGCCAGCTGTCAAAAATCAATTTTTCTTGAAGAAAGATTGAGCTTGGATTAATAATAATTGGCAATAGGATTTTGTGGGAAGTTCGATCGTATATAATGTGGGAATTATGACGTAGGAAGCAATCAGATTTCAATTTATCTACTTAGATTAAAAACGATGGTAATCAATATATTCAAAGGCTGGTTTGAAATGGAAACGAATATCCCGGTTTTATAATTTGAGGTCACAAAACAAATAATAAATACTTTGTTTTTAAAAGCGAGTCAAAACAATACAATGATTGGAGTCTCCTTTTAAGCGTGCAAGCCTGTACTAGGAGAGGTTTTCTAAATAGAAATTCTGTTACAGGACACGAGTTAGTTTTATTAACAATCGGGAACATCAAAACAAATCGCTTATTATTATTTAAATTTGATATTGCAATTGAAACACAGTTTTACCGTGTGAAGCAATTGCTGAAAATTGTGACGTCATCTGCTGGCAATCTTTTAAGTCCCACATTATTGTATCTTAAGCTGATTCAACCAAAATGAACCATCTACTTACAATTAAAATATTGTGTATGTATAAACTAATTAAATAAATAAATAAAAATTACGAAAAAAATTATGTAGACAATATTAAAAATACGGTATGTAAGTCACATTGGCATAGTGGTCTAAAAGATTTAAGTGACTTTTGTGTTACATTAAGAAACTTTAAGATGTAGTAAGGACGTAAAATAGAATTTTTCGTTTTGTATTCAATAAATTTTTATACGAACGAATCCTTGTTATTTGTTTTTTTGCTCAAATGTATGTGTGTTGATTTTTATTATGTCGTATAAATAAATTATTATATAAAACTGATGTGTATTATTTCTTCCTCTTTGGCTGACTCTTTGGTTCGGTGGTGTAGCAGTGGCGCCCCTGACTGGTGAGCCGAGGGTCGTGGGTTCGATGGCCACATCGGCAAAAATTTGTGTGATAAACAAAATTATTTTTTTCTTTGCCTGGGTGTAATGTAGACTATAGAAAAAATAGTATTATCTATGGTGGCAGCATTTGACACTACATTTATTCCACATAGGAAACTTGTCTCTGGCTTTATAGATTAAAATAGACAATGTGGTTTTATAAAAAATAAATATTTCAGATTTTGAAAACATCTTAAATATTGAAGTTGTCAATGTTGTTTCTCTTTACAGCTTAGTTTAGACATGCCTATGTAGCTATAGTAATTTTAAGTATTGAAGTAAGCTGTGTTTGCAAGTCATTCATTTGACAAAATAAATTACTTTTTACAGAGCAGAGAACATTTTTTTTTTTTTTCTGCTTCCATAAACAATTTAATACATATATTCAAACGTTTTTAAGAATGTTTATCGGTCTCTGGTTGCGGTCTCAAAGTTTGCATTCAATTTGTGATATCTATAAATTCTGGTCACCATTTAAAAATACATTTGAATAAGATAGTTTAACTATCGATTTTAATACGCTTTTGTTAGCTTCATACATATATTAGTATCTATGTAACGGAATCTTTGACAGTGATTTTGATCTCCTTCAAAACGTCGGATTAACTCGAAATTTGGCACACTTATCACGTACCGATGACAATTCAATATTTTAAGTAGTTAGACCCGTTATTTATGGACGATATGCTAAAGTTAAGATACAAGTTCTTGTTAAGAAATCATTAGGAGAGCGCTTCTATTGTAATTGTTCTTTGTAATTTAGCAGTACTTCGCTTTGAAATTCTATCTAGTTATGTACCTACTAATAGGAATTTCAAGAATAAAGTCTGGAGCTCTAAAATGAAGGTGGCAGTTACTTTGATATTTCTTATGAAGATACATTTCTCAGTTTCTACAACACTATAATTGCAAATACAATTTTATTTTACAATACTTATTTATTAAAAGCAATTGTTTTGTGGTTTTCCTTCGTGTCAGTCATACATGTACTTGTAACCATTGATGTAGATCAAATCAAGATACTTTTATAGCATTTATTAAGCTATTGCATAGCTTTTATCGCGGGCTTTGAGCGCAGCGACCGAACCAAGAAATTTCGTAACGAAAATAAAACCCCCCACTCCGCCTACCAAGTGCCATGTAGCTCGCATTCAACACATTCACACGTTGCGCTTGTGTAGCGTTTGTGAATAAGCGCGCGGCGTGACGTCGCACTGCATGCGCATCATAAAATGTTTGCTCATCTCTCTCTCTTGCGGTCTATGTAATGAGTGTGAAGGGGACAGTTAATGTTTTGCTTTTGTTAATGTTTATAAATATAGCGTGGTCTTATTTTATTATTGTTTTAATATAAAATTATTATTGTCTAATTATAATTGCATAAGTTGATAAACAATGCTATGCAATAGCTATACCGCGGCAGTCCCCGAGTGCCACACGTGTTTTATTTTTATTGCTTAAGTGGATAGACGAACCCACGTGCCCATCTGGCACTAAGTGGTTACCGGAATCCATTGACATCAAGTTCAGTTCTATAGTACAACGGTTGCCTCATCTTTCAAACCGAAACGCATTGCTGCTTCACGGCAGAAATAGGCGCGATGGTGGTAACAAGCCGTGCGGGCTCACAAAACGCCCTTACCTCTAATCTAAAAGCATATTTAAAGTCTCTCTCAGTGGTAATCGCCCAAACAAAACCGGCACTACCCGTCTGCCTAAATTCATTGCTCCGCGTGATAGATAGACTTAATTAGATCCAACTAAACAATTAATAAGAGAACACATTATGCCTTTAATCTATTGTTAAATGTTCGTGATGATGAACTGATTTTAAATGTAGAAGTCCATTAATTTTACGATTAAATAAGATGTCATTGAATTCTAAAACCTTTTTGCATGCTTCGGACAAAGTAAATAATTATTCGGTAATTGAACTATCAATGTTTTTTTTATTGCTTAGATGGATCGACGAGCTCACAGCCCACCTAGTGTAAAGTGGTTACCAGAGTCCATAGACATCTACAACGTAAATGCGCCACCCACCTTGAGATAATATAAGCTTTAAGGTCTCAAGTATAGTCACAACGGCTGCCCCACCCTTCAAACCAAAACGCATTGCTTCACGGCAAAAATGGGCGGTGTGGTGGCACCTACCCGTGCGGACTCACAAGAGGTCCTAAGTTTACAGTACAGTTTTCTAGATTTTCTTATTTACATACATAAGTAAATATAAAAAAAAAATCCGTAGGCACACCATCGAAAGATATTTTCTAAGCCTTTTAAACAAACACGACATTCTCGAGGAAGCATCGGCACTACAATAACCGTGTAAGACAACCCACTAATGACGGAATCTCAGTAGATTATCGCGGTACAATTAAACGCTACGTAAACTCGCTCAGATGTACCACTGTGCAAAATGTTACGCGGCCCCGAAACAATTAGAAATACAGAAGGCTCACTTTTTATTTGCCCACGCTTATGAGACTACAAGCTGCGGATGACTAAGCTATCGCAGATACATGAATGCCATGTTAACTGCCATCTAATTTTGTAAAAAAAAATATCTTGACATTTATGTTTCTTCTCATATAGAAAGAAATATCTAACAAATAAAGTATCCCGAGGTCTGACAAATCTGGTCCGTGACAACGAAAACTGTAAAGTAATCGAAATGTAGAAAATAATATAATGAAAATAACGAATGCAAGTAAATTGTGCACTATTACACCTGAACTATTAAACCTTAAACATAGTTTTAATCAATTAAAACCCTTCTTCTACGTTCTTGCCACGTACCATCCGGCTATGGAATGAGCTCCCCTCCACGGTGTTTCCCGAGCGCTATGGCATGTCCTTCTTCAAACGAGGCTTGTGGAGACTATTAAGCGGTAGGCAGCGGCTTGGCTATGCCCCTGGCATTATAAAATGTGACTGGTTGTAGAGCACAATGTGATACCAAATTGTATGTGCAAATAGTCTGTATATGTTTGCCGAAAAGCAGTCTTGCTTTTTTTTTCGAAAAATATAACATCCGCTATACTGATTTTATTTGTTTGTGGTTTTCGGGTTCCACGTTTACGAAATAAGCTCAAACTCAATATCTAAGCTCTCTATGCACCATGGGGAGAGTTATGCTAAATTTCCATTCCAAAAAGATCGGGTAGTGACCGAACCTGTTGGCCTACATTGCCCTGCGTGCCCATCACACGCCTTCCACTGAAATACATGGATTCAGTATACACGCTCCATATCTAAGGCTCACTGTAAACTGCGAATTTGAATATAGAAGCCGCGTGGATCACTCACTACTTCATATTAAAATGTGTATCATCTGTAGCAATTTTTATTGTGGCGCTTAATGTTCAAACGGCCGCTTGCAAATATTACCTGGAAACGTTTGAAGGTATTACGGCGCAGATACTAAGATACCGTGTAATCAAAAGTATTACACAAGTAAATACAACGGGTTAGGGCTGTTTGAAGTGCCTGTTTATATTGAAATATATAATATTTGAGATCGCTATTGAAAGTCGCTTCGTATATTTCAAAATTGTTACATTACATAACGGTAACAAAACAAGATTATTAAAAATATTGTTTGATTGCTATATCTTCCGCCTTCGGCTTCATTACAATGATTTTAACCAGAGTATCCGTAACTTAATGAATAAAGGACTCCGAGGCATATTGATATACCTAGAGTGATACAACTGCTGGAGCTCAAAACCTTTGACAGATATCAATGTTTTTCAATAAAACGAACTTTATACGATATGAATAACAGAACTATGTTTACATTGATATATTGAACGCGCTTATTTCTAAAGCGAAATAGTCGAGTTTGATTTGAGGGACAAAGCAGCGTTATATAGTACATATAATTATTAGTTCGACTTCATGTCTGACGAGTGTGGTAGCGTAAATGATTAAATGGATTTTGTGGTGTTTATTTAACTTTATACTCAAGGGTAAAATGGCGGACTTAATACCTAAGATATTCCCTAGCAGTCAACTTGGGGTGGTATAGAAAGCATAATAAGAAGGTTGCTTTATTGAACTACAAAAAAAATTAGTTACTACATACATTTAACACGTATATTGGCCACCTAACCCTGATGAATCGCTGAGTTTCTCGCCGGATCTTCTCAGCGGGTCGCGATTCCGATCCGGTAGTAGATTGATTCGCGAAACAGTTGCTCTTGTGTTGTAAGGTCTCCTTCGGAGGCGCTCGGGCAGCTGTTAGCAAATCCCACCCCTTGTGGCTGAGCCTTTGCTCGCCCACCTGTCCTGGTGAAACTGGAAAGGCCTCCGGGCCACCAGTAAATTTGCTACCGTATATTGGCTACCTAGCTTGAGTCAAAGATTCAATTACATTCCAACACAGCAGGAGAAGCAATGCTCGAATATTGATTAAAATCTTGACATTCTTATTAAAACAAAAATAATAGACAATGTAATACAACACACTATAAGTTTATAAAACTATTAAATTGATGTATTTTAATTGACTGACTCGGTAGTGTAGTAGTCAATGCTTTTGACTGTCGCGATAAGGTTCGTGGGCTCGATTCCCACATCCAGCAATCATTGTGTAATGAAAAAGTTTTTTTGCGCTTCGTCTGGATGTTTATTGCCTAATTATGTATATATTTACACGTATGTAAGTATGTATGTCAGTCTTTGGTACCCATAACACAGAGAATCCTAATTTGGGTCCGGATAAACGTACGTAATTTGTTCCCAGCTAATTATTAATTACATTTTATGCAAAGCAATAATTCGAATAAGCTTATGGTTCTAAAAAATCATCAAAGTGAATAGTGGCAATGAAAGGGATCGTCAAATAATTTTCCTGAACACTGCTTGGTCTAATATTATTAGGAGGCAGTTCTGACGTCATTTTCCAATATAGTTCGTGCTCTGTCTAGCGTAAGATTGAAAATAAATGTTTATAATTATTCTGGCTAAGAACAAATATTAATCTTGTTTTCGCTGATCTGTTGTATTTGTTGTTAGCGCTATTAATTTTACGATTATTATTTGATATTAAAAATCATTTGTTGTTCTAACTTCAATGAAAATTTTCCAAATAGATAGCCTAGCCCATCTATTGTTCTATGTAATTGCTTAGTAACTAAAAGATTTGCCGTGCGCTGATAATGGAATCGGTAAATATAGCTCAAACAGTTTCAATGCTATTCTGAGTAATTACGATTTTCCCAATTAAAACACATATATGTTTTATAGTTTCTTGCATCTAAACTTGTGGTGTATTTTATATCGTCGAGTACTGATATTTTTTTTATAAATCAACACATTGTTTAGCCTTTTAAAATCATTATTCGCTTATATTTATTAGTTTATATGGGCGCAAAGCAAACGCCACTATTGACAATAATTAAAATGATTTATAGTTTAGTTGATCTATATATTAATACGTGAAGCAAAAACTTTGTATCCCTTTTTACGAAAATTGCGCGGACGGAGAAGTATGAAATTTTCAACACTTATAGAGAATATAGAGAAGAAGTGCACAATGATAATATTTTTTTTAAATAATGCATAAAAGATACATTAAATCAATAAATAAAACATTACACACACTACATACCATGTATTTGACGCACACACGCATGCATACTATTTATTGTCAAACTTTTGTTTTTGACGTCTGTTGTCAAATTGAGAATAGATTAAATATTGTTTGTCTGTATTAATATTTTTTTATAGTGTAGCTTTGGCGAAATTTGTGATTATAGAAGTATAATATACAATCATAATAGTGTACAAACTTACAATTCCAATTAATTATAGTCGAATTTCGACTACTGGGGGACCACTAGTTCTATGTTATTATGTATTTATTATTAGCAAGATGATTCTACCATATCTAATATTTAGTAGACACTGTTTTGACGTGAAAATGTTCAGAGTATGTTGAATGATTATACTATTGTTTAAAAACAAAAATTAATGTATAAATAATCAAATATTAATAAAACATAAATATTAATCATAAATTATGATATAATTAACATTACTAATTTGATTAAGTATTGTAATTGTTATTCAAATCATGTTGTTGGCGCCATTTAATAATAGGCTGGATAATAATAATGTTATTAGTTAAAAATAATTTATGTAAAATAAATTAATGCCAGAGTCATGTAAAAATCCCTAAAATATTTATAGGGAATATTAAGTTACATTTTATGAATTGTTTCACAGTAATTCCGTTTGTTTGTATAAAAGAAGTTGTAGTTGCTATAACCATCATAAAATGGCTAATTATGTAAAAACTAAGACGTGGCTTTTTGTGATAAACAAGTAATGTTTTATAGAATTGTATTGTATTTTCATTATAATAGTTCTTATGTATGAAAACGCCGACATTTACTTATCTGAATCGATATAAACAGTCGTGAAAATGATAAAATTTTCACAAAGATAAATATTGTCTTAGTGAAAATAAAGTAAAACAATGAATATGTAAAATACAAAAAAAATACAACTGATTTAAAAAACTAATTTAGAATAAGTCCAATAAGGGCATATTGTTGTAGCTGATATTTTCTAGTATCAGAACGACGGGCTCTTGAATGAGATGAAGTAACAACCGCTGACTCTTAATTTTCTAAGATTAGCTATCAATAGTTGAAGGAATGAATATGTGTAATAATAATGAATGTGTTTTTTTTTTATTGCTTACATGGGTGGACGAGCTCACAGCCCACCTGATGTTAAGTGGTTACTGGAGCCCATAGACATCTACAACGTAAATGCGCCACCGACCTTGAGATATAAGTTCTAAAGTCTCAGTATAGTTACAACGGCTGCCCCACCCTTCAAACCGAAACGCATTACTGCTTCACGGCAAAAACAGGCAGGGTGGTGGTACCTAACCGTGCACACTCACAAGAGGTCCTACCACCAGTAATTACCTACGAATTTTTTTTTTTTGCTGGTTTGATTTGTATTACACGATGTTATTCCTTCACCGTGGTAGTCAATCGTGAACATTTGTTAAGTACTTATTTCATTAGAAAAATTGGTACCCGCCTGCGGGATTCGAACACCGTTGCATCGCTAGATACGAATGCACCGGACGTCTTATTCTTTAGGCCACGAAGACTTCAAAATGAATAAGCTGATGAAATAACTAAGCTTTCCCGGTAAATCACAGAGATAAAAACGGGAGGAGTAATTCCTAACCAAAACAAATTCAGGTCTACCGATCCTCCAGTCGAGTCGTCCAAGCAAATAAATAAATATACGGAACCACGCAGCGGATCTTGTCAAACGTAATAAGCCCCTTTGAGAAGCGTTAGTCACGTAACAAATGAAGGAATACACGAAAATACGCGAATATTTTCATCCCTATTTTACTTCGTGCCGCCTCTCGTAATATTCGAATTACCCATTTCGTATTCAATGCTATTCAAATAAATTTATCCATTCAAATTTTCGGAGAATTTAAATTTAATTTTAAGACCGTAATCTAAACGATAAATCGAATTTCAATTAAAATCAGACATGTAGAATTGAAATTTAAAAAATAATAAAAAACAAACGTGTTGCACTCGGGAACTGCCGCGGTAAAGCTATTGCATAGCATTTTTCATCAACTTATGCAATTATAATTAGGCAATGATAATTTAATATTAAAACAATAATAAAACAAGACCACGCTATATTAAACATTAATAAAAGCAAAACCTTAACTGTCCCCTTTACACTCATAAGCTAGACTGCGCGAGAGAGAGATGGGCAGACTTTTCATGATGCGCATGCAGTGTGACGTCACGCCACGCGCTTATTCACAAAAACTACACAAGCGCAACGTGTGAATGTGTTGAACGCGAGCTACATGGTAGGCGGAGTGAGGGGTGTAAGGTTTTTTTCGTTACGGAATTTCATGATTCGGTCGCCGCGCTCAAGGCCCGCGATAAAAGCTATGCAATATCTTAATAAATATATGTGATATTTCAATTATGTTTAACTACATCTTACGGTCATGTCATCTAATTTATAGGACTTTATGGTGCAGGAATTAACATATACTATTGTTTAACGGCATTTTACCACATTTTCCAAAATTAATGGGTACCTGATATTTCAGTGTTGTGGCAAACGCCATGCTCACGGGAGGACTGAAGATCGTGGGTAGGATTAGTTAGGAGCATACAAAACTGTCTATCTTATATCCGGTTTTTCGAGTGTTATCACTGGAACTCGGTAACTGGTTAATTAAGCTCACTTATAACGAGGTATAAGTCACACATACATATATCAGCATATTTCGATTTACCGAATACACCAGTTGTCAGTACTTGTCAGTTAGATAGGCAACGATAGGCAGCGGCTTGGCTCTGTCCCTGGCATTGCTGAAGTCCAGAGTAACCACTCACCATCAGGTGGGCCGTGTGCTCGTCTGCCTACAAGGGCAATAATAAAAAAGATCTAAACGTTTTAAGTGCTATAATTTTTTATTTATTTGTTTAGATGGGTGGACGAGCTCACAGCCCACCTGGTGTTAAGTGGTTACTGGAGCCCATAGACATCTACAACGTAAATACGCCAGCCACCTTGAGATATAAGTTCTAAGATTTCAGTATAGTTACAACGGCTGCCCCACCCTTCAAACCGAAACCCATTACTGCTTCACGGCAGAAATAGGCAGGAGGGTGGTACCTACCCGCGCGGACTCACAAGAGGTCCTACCACCAGTAAGCAAGCAGCGGCTTGGCTTTGCCCCTGGCATTGCTGAAGTGCGCTCGTCTACCTACAAGGGCAATAAAAAAAAAGATCCAAACACCTTTAATTGCTATAATTATTTATCCTTACAATAACAGTTTCTTCTGACAAAAACCTTTAGCAATAAATTAGCAGTTTACAAAATTAGTGAAAACACTCTAAGCTCGAGTACAAATTTCCTACGTCACATCGCATTAAGCGAAATGAAATCTCGTGAACTCCCGACGGCTGAAGCAGTTAGTATTAAAAGCGCGAACATTACCTCGAGTTTTCAAGTGTCACATAGTCGTCGGGAGCCCGGCATGCTTTGACTTCGCTCAGTAAGCACGTATAGCCGAGCAGTCGCATAGCGTCGCCGTGAGAACACCCTTTATGTGACGGTGCATGTTACGAACGAAAAAAAATATATATGTTAATTTAAATTTATTTCCAGAAATACATACAATTGAGAGAGAGAGAGAGAGAGAGAGTATTCTTTATTGTACACCAAAAAACAAATGAACAGTGCGATACATTAAAAACAAAAAGTACAATTGGCGGTCTTAAAGAGATAAATTGCATACCTCTTAATCCATACTAGTGGTCCCGCGGTAGAAATTCGGCTATAATTAACTGAAACTATAAGTTGTAATAAGGATATGTTCATGAGGCCGTCGTATCTTGAATGATGAGATGCATGGTATAATTATACCAAGTTAAACTTGTTGCAATTACGCTATTTTTCCTAAGTTAATACGTACTTTTCACCTGTTCTAAAGTAACTTCCTTAATGAAGGATCTGAAAGGTGATGTTTGTAAAATTTATGCTGTACTACTTATGAATACATATATTATGTACTCTCTAGTTCACAACTATGTCCTGGCATTGCCTGTAGCCACCTTGGGAATCTGCTTCTGGTATTGAATGGATCTCACACTTTCACGTGAAGAAGATAGCATGCGTACTACCCATTGTGGCAGACTTAATGAGGATATATACCGGTCGGTTTGCTATATGATCTAATAAGCTACCATCCTACTAAAGATTCGTATAAAATTAAGTATGATAAATCTATGTGGGAAGTTTGATTAAAGTTGGACGCTATCACTTTTGTCTTATACCACTCTCCGCGCGGATAATGTAAGATTTTATTGGTGAACAATAAACTTTACAAAATTCTCATTTTTGTTCTATCTCTTGTAATAACAGTAGTTTTGTAATAAACTTCACGAACGATAAAGTTTACTTGAATAACATTTGTTTGATGTATCAGAATTGTTTGCTTAATTAGAAATTCAACATTTCGGTACGTTATGAGCATCGATTCGATTTTATGAACGAGATAAAAAAAAAAAAAAAATTGCTCGATGGGTTGACGAGCTCACAGCCCACCCGATGTTAAGTGGTTACTGGAGCTGGTTACGACGTAAATGCGCCACCCACCTTCAGATAGTTCTAAAGTCTCAAGTATACTTATATACAAGTATACTCAAGTATACAACGGCTGCCCCACCCTTCAAACCGAAACGCATTACTGCTGCACGGAAGAAATAGGCGTCATTATTTATATGATAATCAGTAAATAATGACTGGGTAATTTTTCATTATTATTGTTCGCCATTTCAGTGTGGTACCAAAACAATTGTTAATGTTTTGTTATTCAACAACTAGCCGTTCAATAATAAAACATAACTCACAAAAAAAATATTAAGATTTATTAGCATAAATTTTTGAGTAAAAATTTTTTTCAATTTTCTGTAACAAATATTTTTGTATATCGATGGGTTTCGGTAATTGCTTGACAACAAGTGAAGCCGCGCGCTTTTTTGTTCATTTATCGTTTTTGTTTTATCAAAAATACATCTCGAGACAGCTCTAACAAACAACAACCAGGTAAAACAAAATCCCTATAAATACAAATAGGTACGCCATAAAACACCAAGCATAACATAAGAATCACGAAGGCTAAAATCTTCGAAATAGCTTAGAGAAGATATAACCCAGTTATTCCCCTTGGCGTGAGTTAGGGAAGCGCAGCTTTCGAACTTAGAACTTCACGTGAACTCGTTTTCGAGTTCAACATCTTTTCCTATGTCGTGAGTGGCTTTTAGTGAAATGAATGGAAATATTACGAAGTTTTAAGTTTATCTTCAGTATCAACGGTAATGCACTTAATTTCAAGCACACAGTAGTTTTTTTTATTTATTGAACAAAATTTGTTACCGTCCACGGGGTAAAATAAACGTTCAAAATTTTTAAGAAATCGTTCGATCTTCGTGATTTAAACGTCTACTAAGGATGAGCGGTGATATCCAATTTAAGGAACTTTTTCACCCTTCAAATAACAGATGTCTTGCGTTCCGGTATATTTATTTTTTTTACTATGCTGATCGCCTTGAGAGGCTATTGCAGCTTCACCCTAACGTGTGTAGGTGTGCTCACTGGGCTCAAACCGGGGTGTTGCTAACACTGACCCTAGCAAGAGCAGTGCTTCGCAGAATCTACCACAGGATCGGAAACGCGACTCACTGAGAAGATCCGGCGAGATACTCAGTGGGCTGTGTCTATTTATTAATTCGCTCGTCGAGCCCTTCGTCGCAAGCGACGGGTTCGACGAGGATGGTGACCGGTGCTTGTGGTACTTAAAAGTACCGTTAATGGATCGAGAGGATCCGTAATGACGTGCTTTGGGCGACGTCGACTGTTTACCATTCGGTCTATAGGATCGGGTATGTAGTTTCCAGCGGCCGTCCTGGGTTCGATTCCCACATCGGGCAAACATTCATGTGATGAACAGCTTTGTTTCTTCTTTTTATGGCTGTCTATTATCTACATATGCTTATACTTAAACGTATATAAGTATGTACGTCAGCCTCTGATACCCATAACACAGGGAATCCTAATTTGGGGCCGGATGACCATGATTTTTCCTAATTATTATTATACTTATTATTATTAACCAGCGTCTTGCCAGCCCGCGTCTTGAGCAAGACAGCGGTATTCAAACTGCTATTACTAAGAGTTACCACTTATGGCCAGAAATCACTTAACACCGAAACGCGAGCTTTTTGATTTGTCTACGAAAAATCCATGAATCCTATCGATTCGTTATCTGAAACCTCAAAGCTTTCCAAATCAACGCTTGGATATATTGCCAGATCAACCCTTGTTGATTTACAATGATAAGAAATGAATACTTAGTGCTTTAGAAATAATACGAAGTCTGATAAAATTTTGCAGTACAGAAATTACGACTGGAACATAAAGGAGCGAATTACTTTGTTCATTTCCACAACACTGTACAGGTGTAAGAATAGCGAAAGCCCACTATTTAAGTTCAAGAGAGAAAATATGTCGGCAGTAAATTAGAGTTAGAAAACAATGGAGCCGAGGGACCCCACAAGCGGAGACCGTGCTGCATTTTTCAATGGATCGTACTGCGACCATGCTTTTATAAACATAATTATACGATTCAAATAAAATATAATAGTTTTTGTTCACTCGGTACTCTTTGTTCAAGACCACCCTGCCTTTTTCTGCAGTGAAGCAGTAATGCGTTTCGGTTTGAAGGGTGGGGCAGTCGTTGTAACTATACTTGAGACTTTAGAACTTTAGAACTCAAGGTGGGTGGCGCATTTACGTTGTAGATGTCTATGGGCTCTAGTAACCACTTAACACCAGGTGGGCTGTGAGCTCGTCTACCCATATAAGCAACAAAAAAAAACGACACAATAGAGCCGCTACATCCAATTTTATAATTACCTCAACAATGATCAGTGATGGACCGTGGAGAGAGATTCATAACAAAGGTTACATGAGAAAAATGTTCTGTAAATGTTATCTGTTGGTGAACATAGCGGTTCTAGATAGAAGGAATGCACTCTGCTCCAATTCAGTGCATCATAGAAAGGAATAAATAAATGATAGAAAGAGAAGACCACAAAATTGTAAAAAAAAACATAATGAAAATTGTTATGAAGTATGGGAACTGTGTTAATTCATTAAAGTAAGTGTTACTATGGTAGATAAAATAAACTTACAAATTGTTTCGACTTATTTTCTTAAAAAAACGTATGTGACCTTTAAGATCAATACAAAAGCACTGTAATATTTAGGATGGACATATATTTATGATTCAATATTAACTATGACGATATTCTAAAGCATTGTCACCCTACATCAACACAATAGTGTACGGACATATAAAGCCGGTGGACATGCCGTCCGAATCTCGACAGGACAAACACTGATAAGTAAAAAAAATACATATATTTAAGCAACAAAGTTAATTACAACAGTTTTTGCGGGGAAATTTCAGACACCAAAGTTTCTTTGAAATACGGTTTTGAAGCATTGGCAATTTAATGTTTTAAATTATTCATTCTACAGCTAAATCTCGATGATTTTGATTAGTCGACATCTTCTTCAATTACACGAATGATAAACTAAATAGGTTACTGAACTCGTAATAATGTTTTGCTCGACTAATGAAGAAGGAAAAACCCCACAGAGTTGCTCACTGGATCTTCTCAGTGGGTCGCGTTTCCGATCCGGTGATAGATTCTACGAAGCACTGCTCTAGCTAGGGCTACTGCTAGCAACACTTCCGGTTTGAGCACCGAGAGCTCCACTACATGCTAAGGTAACGCTGAAATAGCCGCTAAAGCCTATCAGCATAGGTAGGAACACAAAAAAAAGGAAGGAATAGAGGAATAAGTAAGGAAACGAATATAATAAACCACGCTATTGCACTTACATAGGTATACCAAAATAACGATAATGTATACAGATACATACATAATACAGAACACATAAAAAGTAAATGAGAAAAATTTAACTTATAACTAAAGGACGAACTTATCGCTGAAAACGATCTCTAATAGACACCCGAGTAGTTCTTTTTCTTTTAGTAAAATTGACGAAACATGGTAAACACGTTGATGCTCATTTATTATTCAAGTTAGGCAGTCAATCAACAGTGACTTTTAATGCAGAACTGAATTAATACTGAAATAAACACTGCACTGTATGCACAGGTGTCGTGTTTCTTTGAAATACTGATAAGTACTATAACAGAAATGTTCTATCAATAAAACGAGTTAATATTTAGATTGCAAACATGAAACAAATAGACGACAATTCGTATATTCAGTCACGATCTCATTTCCAACGAAAATGGCTGAACTCGAACCACTAAAGGCAGAAGTCCCCGACAAAAAAACACTCAAAGAAAAATACCTTTACATAAAAGAAAACGCAACGGTCGAACCAGTTTTAGCTTTCTACGTGATACCTAGTGTTCTGACTAAATTAGCTAGCCAAAATCTTAGTCTTGATAAAGCTTGTCGAGTCAACAAGAACTACGGAGAGGAAATCTGTGATGCTCTTCTAAATAGAGAGGGCACAAAGTACTTAAAAGAAGAATTAGACATCCAAGAACTGATAGCTGGTATAGAAACATGGAAAAATGTATTATTAACAGCGATGCCAAGTTTCTTAATACTTTTTCTCGGGGCGTGGAGTGACAGAACGGGAAAGAGAAAAATGTGTATTCTCTTACCAATAATAGGAGAGCTTCTCGCATGTATCAGCAATTTGGTCAACACGTATTTCTTTTATGAGCTTCCGGTAGAAGTCATGGCGTTTTTTGAAGCTTTCTTACCGGCTGTTACTGGTGGGTGGGTTGCTACTTATATGGGAGTGTTCAGCTATATCAGTGATGCGTCCAGTGAGGAAACTAGAACATTTAGAGTGGGCATCGCCAACCTCTGTCTGACGGCTGGTTCTCCCATTGGATCAGTATTAAGTGGTATTATTTTGAAGCACGCTGGCTACTACGGAGTGTTTTCTTTGAGCTGCTTGTTATATTTTATTAGTATTATTTATGGTTTCGTGAACATAAAAGATAAAGTACAAAGTTTGCCGGAGAAAAATGAAAAGGTAGGTGATTTTAGTATTCGAAAAGAAATTATCAATTACGGACACGATCTGTTTATTTATATTTAGTTTATTCTGCAAAATTTAAGAAATTGAATAATTTTTTAATATACCCAAATGAAGTTCAAAAGAAATACTGTTTATTTTCTATTCAAATTAAGTATCAGTATAAAAATTAGGCGCTACTAAATTTATTTTGGAGCATTATAATCAAGCGGTAGCAGAAACTTATGAAAAATTCACAATGTGCGTTGATAATAAGTATAATTTCAATTAACTGTTGTAAGTAAACATTTGAGAATTCTAAGTACCTAGTTTATAGAGAGCAGCAGACACATTTATTACATCTTCCTATAAAAATAAACAGTGGAGTCGCTTAAGCAGTTACTTCATTTTCAAAACCTTAAAATATCAAAAATCTTCCGAGAAAAAACACATTCTCCGTCCAAGATCTTACCTTTGCATGAAGAAATATTAACAATTTTTTTCCTAAGATTGTACGTCAGTCAGCGTCATCGATTGTATAAATATTTTGATATTTAAAAAGCAGGGTTGGCCTATTTCTGTTGCAAAGCTAATATGCTTTCCATTTTATTGAATCAAAGATTTAATTTAAGTTAATAATTAGACTTCATGTCACAAGGTAGCTAGTATTCAACTAGTGTTGTATGTGAAAATATTACTTATAAAATAATACATTTACTGTCCAAAATATATTTTTTGTACTGACTTAAACCCCCGATGCGCCAATAATACAGAACCTACTATCATTAATCGTTATTACCAACTTCCTCAGAGAGAAAGCCATAAACCTTCCACTTCAATACATACTAAGTCGAATCGAAGGACAATGCATCTTTTCAATACTTCCAGGAAGAAGCTAAGAGCCCGTGCGGCTTTCTTAAGTCGTTCTTCGACATAAAGCACGTCAAGGACACTTTAAACGTCGCATTCAAGAAAGGACCTAATCACCGTAGGACAAAGTCTATTTTGATACTGGCTATGATCGCTTTCATTTATGGATCTTCGACTGGTGGGCTTAATTGTTATTTTTATTTATGTAAAAATTTAAGGAGATACACAATTGTACATATTACATTCTAACTCAATGTCATAAGTAAGCTTGGTAGCATTCGCATAGACTTATTTATCATTGATAACCAAATCACGCAATTTTGCTAGTTTGTCCTTCTTGCTGTTAAAATGTTAAGAAGAAAAAATAAATAAAGAGACTAGAAATAAACATAAGTGTCATGTATATTAATAAAAAATGACACTAAAAGGCGTGCATGAATTATCTTTTTCTGATTCTGTAATTGTTTTCGAAAAACTAATTTTAATTCTAGAAAATTTTATTCGTATTAAATGAGCACAAATTAAAGCTCCTTATCCTTATCATCAAACTTTTTCAAAGTAATTTTATTTCTTTCCCAAATTATTTACTTCTTTTTTGCATCAAAAAACAAAACTTTTTACTTACCAGATTTTTTTAAATGAAATCACCGTGAAATCGCTAAGACATAATACACATAGTGATTACCCTAACATTTACAAATGACTAGGCTTTAAGCTCGTATCTTTAGTTATTCTTAACCTCACTAATAAGTTCACTAAGCAACCTAGGTACAATAATGGCATAGCACTATTATGGTTTCAGGTGAAAATACAGTGAAATATCTTTTCTGTCGCTACAGATTTAATTGGGATGCTCTGAACTACAGTTTCTACAACACGTTTTACATCTGCATACACTTATTGGGTATGTCCTTTTAATAAATCAAATTCGGATATATCAAATTCAATATGTCCAAAAACACTTATTATTGATTTTGTCATTCGTAGGTACGATTAAAATCACTTTAGAATTTATTAAGGTGCGATTTATTTTGGCTACAAATTCTTTTATTAATTTTGGCTACAAATTCGCAATTAGAATTTGGAAACATAGCTACGGAATACGGTGCAATAAATAATGTACAATTAACTGGAGTTTGAATAGCATTACCAGTAAATTTTTATTATGTATACATATTCAATTTAAATCTGTTTAGATCACTTGCGTAAACATTGCATGGCATTTTATCAGGGTTTTTAGGAAATCGACACGGTCAGAGTACTGTTCAAATATGTGGCTAATTTAAGAAGAGATAATAATAAAGAGGCCTACCTGGTATTATGTGAGTGTCGGGGATTATTATTTAAAGTGGAACGAAAAACTCATAATTTAGCAATATATTCAAGTAGAATAATTCTATCTGATTTATCTTCATTTTGACGTACGTAGAGACATCAAATAAATTTTTTGATCCTTACGATTAATGGCAATGTCACTATAAAACTGACTGATGCGATTATCAAAATAAATAGGTGCTCTAAAACAAAACAAACTATGGAAACACACTGGAAACAAACTATAAGAAGTTGAATATTAATATTATTTTTTTTATCGCTCATGTGGAAAGACGAACTAACGTCTCGTCTAATGTTACCAATTTAAGGAGTCCATCGTCTATGGACTCTTTAACAACATAAATGCTGCCCACCTTGAAATAGAAGTTCTAAGACTCAGTTTTACGGTACAATGGCTGCCCCATCCTTCAAACCAAAAGGCATTTCACGGCAGAAATAGGCAGTGTGTATGTAATAGTACCTACTAGTGCAGGCTTAAAGACACCCTATGTCAGTAAAACATTAAAGTATTGTCATTTAAGTATCTCTGTAACTTTCAGGTGCATTCATTTCAATAAGTCTGTTTAGCCGCAGATTGCAATGGAACGACTCCGTTTTAGGACTGATTTCGAACTGTAGTAAAATAATTGGAAGCCTTGCTACTGGATTCGCTAGAAACACCCAAGAAATGTATATAGGTAAGATTGTGAATTACTCTTTACTTTTACTGTCCTGAAATTGCTTAGGGCATTTTTATTCAGTCTGAAAATCACACGTAATTAATTACAATCTGAAATTTAACCCTGCTGAGTATACACGCGGAAGAATTCTAATAGGATTTCAATACTTTCCTGCCTATATTAGCCAAAAGCACCCTGACGATATCTGCTACAAAGTGGACAACAAAGATACTAGTATTCCCGTACGGTTGAGACTCAGATTTTAAGTATTTTTTTTAATTTTTAATGTTCAGACTCCAGTGACCAGCTGGATTTTGAGCTCTCATACCCAAGACTATCATGCCCAGAAAAAAGCAATATAATAAACAATTCATTTTTAAGTAAACGGAAAAGGAAAGTAATCTCAATAATTAATTTCAGCTGTCGCAATAGAAACTTTCAATGCTACTTCTTTCACAGCCATGAGGTCTATTTCATCCAAACTAGTCTCAAGTGATGAACTGGGTACGTAAGGATTTTTTTTACTGATTCCTAATTATTAAGGCCATTCCGAAGGTCTGTTTATTTTGGCGGTAAAATTATCAATAATCGTATTTATTCCTGGTTTTAATATTGAAATTTATCGTTTAATTTTATCGTAATTGATAGCGTATTATAAAAATAAGGACTAGTCGTGATCGTCTTTCAATGCATCAGTGACTATTACTATCAAAACTCTTTTATTAATCAAAATGAAAAAATCCGGTTATTTGCAAATAATTCCAATATAAATATGACAAAACGACATATACCTTTAGATAAAAACATCTAACTACAGCCCACTATTCCATTGACAGATGAACTAAGATGATTGACAGAATAGTTTGGATGCACAAAATGAAAGTTCATTTATTGAGCTTTTTTTTTATTATTGCCCTTGTAGGCAGACGAGCATACGGCCCACCTGATGGTGAGTGGTTACCGTCGCCCATGGACTTCAGCAATGCCAGGGGCAAAGCCAAGCCGCTGCCTACCGCGAAATGTTATATCCTGAGCTATTTGTTATATCCTGTAGTATATAAACAAGGATATAGCGTACCCTCATATCTTCAAAGTATTCCATAGCATTGACAACAACAATATAATAATATACTTTGTCATAAATGTCTCCGTCATTTAAATTTACCTTTATTTGAAATTACATGCTCCTTTTTGCTTCCAGGAAAAATGATTTCAGTTTTTAATCTTATAGAAGTCTTGACGTCCATGACGTTTAGTCCGCTTTATTCTTGGATCTACATGTTCACCGTTAAAATAAACGCCGGTATTATTTATTACGTCAGCACTATTCTGGCTGTGCCACCTGTAATCATTTTCGGGTTTGTATTGTCATGTAATGAAATTTCTTTATCATTAAAAACCATTTTTATTAAATACTAGTTGACCCGGCAGACTTCGTAGTGCCTCAATCGACAAATAAAAGACCTAAACTTTTGTATAAAATAAACTTAAAACAAACAAAAGCAATCCGTCCAACGGGGGACACATCAAAGTGAAAACAACAATGTTATTTTTATTTAATTCGGAGCATTTTCATATTTATCTACCTTTTAAACCTTCTCTGGACTTCCACAAACAATTCAAAACCCAAAATTAGCCAAATGGGTCCAGCCGTTCACGAGTTTTAGCGAAACTAACGAACAGCAATTCGTTTTTTTATACATATAGATAATATAATGAAGTGAAATATCCAATACCAAAAACATTAAGACTCTAAAAAGACACACGAATTATAATAATCTTATTTTTATGTTCAATCCAGAAAAAACATTAACTTGAAATTCTATTTACAGATGGTTCTATCTACAGCATAAAAAGAGTTGTCAAAAAACGAAGTGTACTATTATTATTGAGCAGCTAGAGAAAATCGATATTGACAGTGGCAAAACCAAATCAAAGAATGAGAACAAATGATACACAAAATTTACAAATAGAAATTTTGTAATAATAAGATTTGGAGAATTGAAAGTAATAAATATTTATATTGTAAAGTATCATAATATATGAAAACATCTTGTTTATTTAACTAAAAACTGATCTGTAAGGGCAAGTGAGGATTATAATTTAACCTTGCACCGAAATTTCCTTAGTATGTTTTACATAATTTTAACAATTGTTGTATTTAAATAAGGCGTCATTAGATACGTCTCCGTACTGCTTTTTCTTATATGTTTAAGCCTCTTAACAACTCAAGTGATTACATAAAAAGGATTGTACAGGTTATATTTTTTTTATCTATGCAATAGCCATCCGATATTATATGGCTATAGCCAACTATAAGGTAGGTATAAATGTTGTTTGTGAAGAAAGTACCTTTAAAATTTTGTATGATATTTTTAATGATGTCAAATTATGATTTATTATAATACTCAAACTACAGATTAATACCAATTCCCATCAAATCTATGGTCCGTATTCGTTTTTTTTATTTTTATTTTCTAAATAAGCCCTTCCACTAGATTTTTTATCTCAATGTTTTACCAAATGTCTTCAATCATCGCGAAACCTATTGATTGGATGGAAGAACGAATTTTCTCTGTACAACTTTCAGGTATATTGCTTAAGCGACTGACTAGATGGTTCAGTGGTTAGCGGCCATGATTGTTGCGCCGAGGGTCGTGGGTTCGATTCCCACATCGGGCAAACATTCGTGTGATGAACAGATTATTTACTCTTTGTATGGCAGTTTATGATCTATATATGCACACATATATTTAAATGTATAATTATGTTTATCAGTCTGTGGTACCCCTAACATAGGGAATACTAAATTGGGACTGGGATGACCGTGCGTGATTTGTTCCAAGTTCTTTATTTATTTGTTGACGTAATAATTTGTGTCAAGTCATTAAACGATTTCCTAGTTCTTCTTCACATACACGACCTTTGAAATTATTACAGTAATGTACTTGTACTGTAATAATGTACTTAATTTATTAACATTAATTTGGACGATGATAATAATTAAAATCTAGGTTATAGCCAACCTAGTATAGGCGCCCAGGTCTTATATGAGAGAGAAATCACAACTACTCTCCAGAGTTCATCCATGTATGTTAATAGATATGTATTTTATGTGTTTTCCGAAATTTCCTATAAAATTAAGGACTGATTAAATTCAAAGCAAGAATTATCTATTGTGACGAAACTGATAAAAGAAACACGATATAAATGTAATTTACCCTGATATCTTAATTTATACTCGTAGTATTAGATTTGGTAATTGCTGATAAAATAGACTACACAAAAAATCTAGTAACTTAAAAAAGTCTGTCCAATTCCAACCACTTTCTAACATTAGTAGAGTCCTATTCAATAGGTTTTTTTTTTAATTTTTACAAATTTTTTACTGGTGGTAGTAGGACATCTTGAGTCCGCAGGGTAGATATCACCACCCTGCCTATTTCTACCGTGAAGCGGTAATGCATTTCGGTTTGAAGGGTAGGGCAGCCCATGTACTGTTAAAACTGAGACTTAGAGCTTATGTCTCGAGGTAGGTGGCGGCATTTACGTCGTAGGTGTCTATGGGCTCCTATAACCACTTAACACCAGGTGAGCCGTGAGCTCACCTACCCTATCATGCAATAAAAATAAATGCAATAAAATTATGTTGAAACGCGGAAAAACTATACATAATTTTAATTATTCCAAAGACACATAATATTTGCTTCGGCACAGTGCGCAAGTAGAGTATCAAAGAACAAATATGCCGAGGATTGATTGTAATATCTTATTTACAGTCGCTATCTTTACATCACATTGCAGTAGCTAACCAAACACAGAACGCAAACATTAAGTAATTATTTTCAATTAAAATACATTTTTTGTACAGGAGGTTGCTATAAAAATTGAAATAAATTTAAGTTCTTCATAATCATCGCTTATATTACTTATTATGATTTTCTTAAGTCGTTCTTGTTCGTTTTTGTGTCTTTTCTTTAGTTGATCTATATATTAATACGTAAAGCAAAAACTTTGTATCCCTTTTTACGAAAATTGCGCGGACGGAGGAGTATGAAATTTTCCACACTTATAGAGAATACCTATAGAGAAGAAGTGCACAATGCTAATATTTTTTTAAATAATGCATAAAAGCTACAACAAATCAATAAAGAAAACATTACACACACTACATACCATGTATTTGACGCACACACGCATGCATAGGACAATTTATTGTCAAACTTTTATTCTTGACGTCTGTTGTCAAATTGAGATTAAATATTGTTTGTCTTTGTTAATATTTTTTATAGTGTCTTGGCGAAATTTGTGATTATCTAATATATAAAATTCTCGTGTCACAGTTTTCGTTGCCATACTCCTCCGAAACGGCTAGACCGATTTTGATGAAATTTTTTGTGCTTATCCGGTATCTATGAGAATCGGCCAACATCTATTTTTCATCCCCCTAAATGTTAGGGGTAGTCCACCCCTAATTTTTTATTTTTATTTTTTAGACAAAATTTTTAATTTCTATTTTTTTATGATACAACATACAAAAATACATACAATCCTCAATTTTCACCCTTCTACGATCAACCCTTATTTTTTATTTGCTAATTAAAAACTTTAAATTTTTTTGCGAGAATTTTGTTTTTATTTTGTCATGACGTAGAATAAAAAAAATCATATTACTCTTAAATTTTCATCCCTCTACGATCAACCTCTATTTTTTATTTGTTAATTTTTAAACTTTAATTTTTTTGGCAAGATTTTCGTTTTTATTTTTATTTTGTCATGAATTAAAATAAAAAATCTGATGTTACTCTCAATTTTTCATCCCTCTATGATCAACCCCTATTTTTTGTTAATTATAAACTTTAATTTTTTTGGCAAGTTTTTTATTTAGTTTTATCATGACTTAAAATAAAAAAAATCATATTACTCTCAATTTTCACTCTTATACGATCAACCCCTATTGTTCCATCCGCAATAAGGTTGCAAGATGGCAATCAAATATTATAATTGTAGTACGATAAATTCTTATTCAGAGTTTATAATTTCAAGTTCCTTTAATTATGATTTTTTTTAAATTGAATTTGAGCTCCCGCGCTCGCCGGTCGACTACTGATCAACTATCAATCGATCAGCTATCCCCACCAGGTGTCACCACTGATCCAGCAAACATCACGTAGTAGAGATGGGGACGAAGCCGGTCTCCTGTCTTACTTACTCACTATACATCATAGATTATACACTTAATATATTTGAGAGCTATACAATACTATACATTTTTCAGCCATGTTTTGTTGGTTTTATTTGTGTATCAATAGTATGTTCAGTAGGTCTGAGAATCGGCTACTATCTATTTTTCATACCCCTAAGTGAAAAGGGTTGTCCACCCCAAACCTTTATTTTTTATTTTAATTTTTNCACTCGCACATGGCGCAGCTCGTCGCCGCCAGATGTCACGCGCCTCTCACCGCGCCTCGCAACGCACCGCAAAACGCACCGCCAGTAGCTGTGGCATACTTCATAGGTTGTCTACCATTTGTTTTCGCCGCTCCCGCTTGCCGCGCCTCACGACGCACCGCAATTCGCACCGCTCTCGGCTGTGGCCAAGGGGTAAGAGTTACCACTTATAGTCAGAAATCACTTAACACCGAAACGCGAGCTTTTTGATTTGTCTACGAAAAATCCATGAATCCTTTCGATTCATTTATTCTCTGATACATCTCAGCCTGCAAAATCATCCCTCAGATATATTACCAAATCAACCCTTGTTGATTTACTATGATAAGAAATGAATACTTAGTGCTTTAGAAATAATACGAAGTCTGATAAAATTTTGCAGTACAGAAATTACGACTGGAACATAAAAGAGCGAATTACTTTGTTCATTTCCACAACACAGTACAGGTGTAAGAATAGCGAAAGCCCACTATTTAAGTTCAAGAGAGAAAATATGTCGGCAGTAAATTAGAGTTAGAAAACAATGGAGCCGAGGGACCCCACAAGCGGAGACCGTGCTGCATTTTTCAATGGATCGTACTGTGACCATGCTTTTATAAACAGAATTATACGATTCAAATAAATAAATACTTTTTGTTCACTCGGTACTCTTTGTTCAAGACCGCCCTGCCTGTTTCTGCCGTGAAGCAGTAATGCGTTTCGGTTTGAAGGGTGGGGCAGCCGTTGTAACTATACTTGAGACTTTAGAACTTTTAACTCAAGGTGGCTGGCGCATTTACGTTGTAGATGTCTATGGGCTCTAGTAACCACTTAACACCAGGTGGGCTGTGAGCTCGTCTACCCATATAAGCTACAAAATAAAAAAAAGAAATACGACACAATAGAGCCGCTACATCCAATTTTATAATTACCTCAACAATGATCAGTGCTGGACCGTGGAGAGAAATTCTTAACAAAAGTGAAGTAAGAAAAATGTTCTGTAAAAATTATCTGTTGGTGAACAGAGCGGTTCTAGATAGAGGAATGCACTCTGCTCCAATTCAGTGCATCATAGAAAGGAATAAATATATGATAGAAAGGGAAAACCACAAAATTTAAAAAAAACATCACGAAAAGTTGTTATGAAGTATGGGAACTGTGTTAATTCATTAAAGTAAGTGTTACTATGGTAGATAAAATAAACTTACAAATCTTTTTGATTTATTTTCTTAAAAAAACGTATGTGACCTTTAAGATCAATACAAAAGCACTGTAATATTTAGGATGGACATATATTTATGATTCAATATTAACTATGAAGATATTCTAAAGCATTGTCACCCTACATCAACACAATAGTGTACGGACATATAAAGCCGGTGGACATGCCGTCCGAACCTCGACAGGACAAACACTGATAAGTAGAAAAAAAAATACATATATTTAAGCAACAAAGTTAATTACAACAGTTTTTGTGGGAAATTTCAGACAACAAAGTTTCTTCTACATACGGTTTTAAAGTATTGTCAATTTAATGTTTTACATTATTCATTCTACAGCTAAATCTCGATTATTTTGATTAGTTGACATCTTCTTCGAGTACACGAATGATAAACTAAACAGGTTACTGAACTCTTAATAATGTTTTGTTCAACTAATGAAGAAGGAAAAACCCCACAGAGTTGCTCATCGGATCTTCTCAATGGGTTGCGTTTCCGATCCGGTGATAGATTCTACGAAGCACTGCTCTAGCTAGGGCTAGTGTTAGCAACACTTCCGGTTTGAGTCCCAAGAGCTCACGTACACGCCAGGGTAACGCTGATATAGCCTCTCAAGGCTATCAGCATAGATACGAACAAAAAAAAAGGAAGGAATAGAGGAATAACTAAGGAAACGAATATAATAAACAATACTATTGCACTTACATAGGTATACCAAAATAACGAAGAACGTATACAGATAGATACATAGTACCGAATACATAAAAAGTAAATCAGAAAATTTTTACTTATAACTAAAGGACGAACTTATCGCTGAAAACGATCTCTAATAGACACCCGAGTAGTTCTTTTTTTTTTAGTAAAATTGACGAAACATGGTAAACACGTTGATGCTCATTTATTATTCAAGTTAGGCAGTCAATCAAAAGTGACTTTTAATGCAGAACAGAATTAATACTGAAACAAACACTGCACTGTATGCACAGGTGTCGTGTTTCTTTGAAATACTGATAAGTACTATAACAGAAATGTTCTATCAATAAAACGAGTTAATATTTAGATTGCAAACATGAAACAAATAGACGACAATTCGTATATTCAGTCACGATCTCATTTCCAACGAAAATGGCTGAACTCGAACCACTAAAGGCAGAAGTCCCCGACAAAAAAACACTCAAAGAAAAATACCTTTACATAAAAGAAAACGCAACGGTCGAACCAGTTTTAGCTTTCTACGTGATACCTAGTGTTCTGACTAAATTAGCTAGCCAAAATCTTAGTCTTGATAAAGCTTGTCGAGTCAACAAGAACTACGGAGAGGAAATCTGTGATGCTCTTCTAAATAGAGAGGGAACAAAGTACTTAAAAGAAGAATTAGATATCCAAGAACTGATAGCTGGTATAGAAACATGGAAAAATGTATTATTAACTGCGATGCCAAGTTTCTTAATACTTTTTCTCGGGGCGTGGAGTGATAGAACGGGAAAGAGAAAAATGTGTATTCTCTTACCAATAATAGGAGAGCTTCTCGCATGTATCAGCAATTTGGTCAACACGTATTTCTTTTATGAGCTTCCGGTAGAAGTCATGGCGTTCTTTGAAGCTTTCTTACCAGCTGTTACTGGTGGATGGGTTGCTACTTATATGGGAGTGTTCAGCTACATCAGTGATGCGTCCAGTGAGGAAACTAGAACATTTAGAGTGGGCATCGCCAACCTCTGTCTGACGGCTGGTTCTCCCATTGGATCAGTATTAAGTGGTATTATTTTGAAGCACGCTGGCTACTACGGAGTGTTTTCTTTGAGCTGCTTGCTATATTTTATTAGTATTATTTATGGTTTCGTGAACATAAAAGATAAAGTACAAAGTTTTCCGGAGAAAAATGAAAAGGTAGGTGATTTTAGTAATCGAAAAGAAATAATCAATTACGGATACAATCTGTTTATTTATATTTAGTTCATTCTGCAAAATTTAAGAACTTTAATAATTTTTTATTATACCCAAATTAAGTTCAAAAGAAATACTGTTTATTTTCTATTCAAATTAAGTATCAGTATAAAAATTAGGCGCTACTAAATATCTTTTGGGGCATTATAATTTAGCGGTAGCAGAACTTATGAAAAATTCACAAAGTGCGTTAATTTCAATTAACTGTTGTAAGTAAAAATTTGAGAATTCTAAGTATCTAGTTGATAGAGAGCAGCAGACACATTTATTACATCATCCTTTAACAATAAACAGTGGAGTCGCTTAAGCAGTTACTTCATTTTCAAAACCTTAAAATATCAAAAGTCTACCGAGAAAAAACACATTCTCCGTCCAAGATCTTAGCTTTGCATGAAGAAATATTAACAATTTTTTCCCTAAGGTTGTACGTCAGGCAGCGTCATCGATTGTATAAATATTTTGATATTTAAAAAGCAGGGCTGGCCTATTTCTGTTGCAAAGCTAATATGCTTTCCATTTTATAGAATCAAAGATTTAATTTAAGTTAATAATTAGACTTCATGTCACAAGGTAGCTAGTAGTCAACTAGTATTGTATGTGAAAATATTAGTTATAAAATAATACATTTACTGTCCAAAATATTTTTTTTGTACCGACCTAAGCCCCCGATGCGCCAATAATACAGAACCTACTATCATTAATCGTTATTACGAACTTCCTCAGAGAGAAAGCCATAAACCTTCCACTTCAATACATACTAAGTCGAATCGAAGGACAATGCATCTTTTCAATACTTCCAGGAAGAAGCTAAGAGCCCGTGCGGCTTTCTTAAGTCGTTCTTCGACATAAAGCACGTCAAGGACACTTTAAACGTCGCATTCAAGAAAGGACCTAATCACCGTAGGACAAAGTCTATTTTGATACTAGCTATGATCGCTTTCATTTATGGATCTTCGACTGGTGGGCTTAATTGTTATTTTTATTTATGTAAAAATTTAAGGAGATACACAATTGTACATATTACATTCTAACTCAATGTCATAAGCAAGCTTGGTAGCATTCGCATAGAATCATTTATCATTGATAACCAAATCACGCAATTTTGTTAGCTTGTCCTTTTTCTTGTTACAATGTTAAGAAGAATAAATAAATAAAGAGAACTAGAAATAAACATAAATGTCATTTATAATAATAATAATAAATTAAATTAATAATTTATTAAATAATTATTATAAAATGAAATTAAAAAATTAATAAAAAACACTAAAAGGCGTAACATGCATGAATTATCTTGTTATGATTCTGCAATTGTTTTCGGAAAAACTAATTTTAAATTTAGAAAATTTTCGTATTAAATGAGCACAAATTAAAGCTCCTTAACATTATCATCAAACTTTTTCAAAGTAATTTTATTTCTTCCCTAAATTATTTATTTCTTTTTTTCATCAAAAAGCAAAACTTTTTACTTGCCACATTTTTTTAAATGAAATCACCATAAAGTCGTTTAGACATAATAAACATAGTGATTACCCTAACATTTACAAATGACTAGGCTTTAAGCTCGTATTTTTAGTTATTCTTAACCTCACCAATAAGTTCATTAAGCAACCTAGGTACAATAATGGCATAGCACTATTATGGTTTCAGGTGAAAATACAGTGAAATATCTTTTCTGTCGCTACAGATTTAATTGGGATGCTCTGAACTACAGTTTCTACAACACGTTTTACATCTGCATACACTTATTGGGTAAGTCCTTTTAAAAAATCGAATTCGGATAAATCAAATTCAATATGTCCAAAAACATTTATTATTGGTTTTGTCATTCGTAGGTACGATTAAAATCACTTTAGAATTTATTAAGGTGCGATTAGATATTTAGGCCACAAACTCGCAATTAGAATTTAGAAATATAGCTACGGAATACGGTGCAATAAATGCACAACTAACTGGAGTTTGAATAGCATTAGCAGTAAATTTTTATTATGTATACATATTCAATTTAAATCTGTTTAGATCACTTGCGTAAACATTGCATGGCATTTTATCAGGGTTTTTAGGAAATCGACACGGTCAGAGTACTGTTCAAATATGTGGCTAATTTAAGAAGAGATAATAATAAAGAGGCCTACCTGGTATTATGTGAGTGTTGGGGATTATTATTTAAACTGGAACGAAACATTGATAATTTAGCAATGTAATCAAGTAGAATAATTCTATCTGAATTATCTTCATTTTGACGTACGTAGAGACATAAAATAAAATTTCTGATCCTTAGGATTGATGGCAATGTCAGTAGAAAACTGACTGCTATTTGGCTGATGCGATTACCAAAATAAATACTTGCTCTAAAGCAAAAGAAAGTGGGTAGAAGGGCTAACAGCTAATCCGATATTACCAATTTGAGGAGCTCATCGTCTATGGGCTCTATAACAACGAAAATTCCGCATACCTTGAGATAGAAGTTCTAAAACTCAGTTTTACGGTACAATGGCTACCCCATCCTTCAAACCAAAAGGCATTTTACGGCAGAAGTAGGCAGTGTGGTAGTTAGTACCTACTAGAGCAGGCTTAAAGACGCCCTGTATAAGTAAAACATTAAAGTATTGTCATATATATATATATTCTTAACTTTCAGGTGCATTCATTTCAATAAGTCTGTTTAGCCGCAGATTGCAATGGAACGACTCCGTTTTAGGACTGATTTCGAACTGTAGTAAAATAATTGGAAGCCTTGCTACTGGATTCGCTAGAAACACCCAAGAAATGTATATAGGTAAGATTGTGAATTACTCTTTACTTTTACTGTCCTGAAATTGCTTAGGGCATTTTTATTCAGTCTGAAAATCACACGTAATTAATTACAATCTGAAATTTAACCCTGCTGAGTATACACGCGGAAGAATTCTAATAGGATTTCAATACTTTCCTGCCTGTATTAGCCAAAAGCACCCTGACGATATCTGCTACAAAGTGGACAACAAAGATACTAGTATTCCCGTACGGTTGAGACTCAGATTTTAAGTATTTTTTTTAATTTTTAATGTTCAGACTCCAGTGACCAGCTGGATTTTGAGCTCTCATACCCAAGACTATCATGCCCAGAAAAAAGCAATATAATAAACAATTCATTTTTAAGTAAACGGAAAAGGAAAGTAATCTCAATAATTAATTTCAGCTGTCGCAATAGAAACTTTCAATGCTACTTCTTTCACAGCCATGAGATCTATTTCATCCAAACTAGTCTCAAGTGATGAACTGGGTACGTAAGGATTTTTTTTACTGATTCCTAATTATTAAGGCCATTCCGAAGGTCTGTTTATTTTGGCGGTAAAATTATCAATAATCGTATTTATTCCTGGTTTTAATATTGAAATTTATCGTTTAATTTTATCGTAATTGATAGCGTATTATAAAAATAAAGACTAGTCGTGTTCGTCTTTCAATGCATCAGTGACTATTACTATCAAAACTCTTTTATTAATCAAAATGAAAAAACCCGGTTATTTGCACATAATTCCAATATTAATATGACAAAATGACCTATACCTTTAGATAAAAACATCTAACTACAGCCCACTATTCCATTGACAGATGAACTAAGATGATTGACAGAATAGTTTGGATGCACAAAATGAAAGTTCATTTATTGAGCTTTTTTTTTTTATTTCCCTTGTAGGCAGACGAGCATACGGCCCACCTGATGGTGAGTGGTTACCGTCACCCATGGACTTCAGCAATGCCAGGGGCAGAGCCAAGCCGCTGCCTACCGCGAAATGTTATATCCTGAGCTATTTGTTATATCCTGTAGTATATAAACAAGGATATAGCGTACCCTCATATCTTCAAAGTATTCCATAGCATTGACAACAACAATATAATAATATGCTTTGTCATAAATGTCTCCGTCATTTAAATTTACCTTTATTTGAAATTACATGCTCCTTTTTGCTTCCAGGAAAAATGATTTCAGTTTTTAATCTTATAGAAGTCTTGACGTCCATGACGTTTAGTCCGCTTTATTCTTGGATCTACATGTTCACCGTTAAAATAAATGCCGGTATTATTTATTACGTCAGCACTATTCTGGCTGTGCCACCTGTAATCATTTTCGGGTTTGTATTGCATAATGAAATTTCTTTATCATTAAAAACCATTTTTATTAAATACTAGTTGACCCGGCAGACTTCGTGGTGCCTCAATCGACAAATAAAAGACCTAAACTTTTGTATAAAATAAACTTAAAACAAACAAAAGCAATCCGTCCAACGGGGGACACATCAAAGGGAAAACAACAATGTTATTTTTTTTTAATTCGGAGCATTTTCATATTTATCTACCTTTTAAACCTTCTCTGGACTTCCACAAACAATTCAAGACCCAAAATTAGCCAAATGGGTCCAGCCGTTTACGAGTTTTAGCGAGACTAACGAACAGCAATTCGTTTTTTTATACATATAGATAATATAATGAAGTGAAATATCCAATGCCAAAAACATTAAGACTCTAAAAAGATACACGAATTATAATAATCTTATTTTTATGTTCAATCCAGAAAAAACATTAACTTGAAATTCTATTTACAGATGGTTCTATCTACAGCATAAAAAGAGTTGTCAAAAAACGAAATGTACCATTATTATTGAGCGGCTAGAGAAAATCGATATTGACAGTGACAAAATCAAATCAAAGAATGACAACACATGATACACAGAATCAACAAATAGAAATTTTGTAATAATAATATTTGGAGAATTCAAAGTAATAAATATTTATATTGTAAAGTATAATAATATGTGAAAACATCTTGTTTATTTAACTGAAAGCAACTATAAACTGAGTTGTAATTCTGAAGGGCAAGTGATGATTATAATTTAACCTTGCACCGAAATTTCCTTAGTATGTGTTACATAATTTATAAACAATTGGTTTATTTAAATAAAGTGTCATTAGATACGTCTCCGTACTCCTTTTTCTTATATGTTTAAACGTCTTAATAACTCAAGTGATTACATAAAAAGGATTGTACAGGATATATTTTTTTATCTATGCAATAGCCAACCGATATTATATTGCCATAGCCAACTATGAGGTTAGTCAAGAAAGTAGCTTTAACATTTTGTATGATATTTTCAATGACGTCATATTATTATTTATTATTAATTCTAATATTATTTATTAATATTCAAACTACATATCAATACCCATCCAATCTATGATCCGTATTCGATTTTTATTTTTATTTTCTAAATAAGCTCTTCCACTAGGGATTCTATCTCAATGTTTTACAAAATGTCTTCAATCATCGCGAAATCTATTGATTGGATGGATGAGAACGAAGAGGATGAACGAATTTTCTCTGTACAACTTTCAGGTATATTGCTTAAGCGACTGACTAGATGGTTCAGTGGTTAGCGGCCATGATTGTTGCGCCTCGGGTCGTGGGTTCGATTCCCACTTCGGGCAAACATTCGTGTGATGAACAGATTATTTACTCTTTGTTTGGCAGTTTACTATCTATATATGCCCATATTTAATTAAATGTACATAAGTATGTATATCAGTTTCTGGTACCCATAACATAGGGAATACTAAATTGGGACTGGGATGACCGTGCGTGATTTGATAATTTTTTTTGTTTTTTTTTTAATGCCCTTTTAGGCAGACGGAGCATCCGGCCCACCTGATGGTGAGTGGTTACCGTCGCCCATGGACTTCAGCAACGCCAGGGGCAGAGCCAAGCCGCTGCCTACAAAGTTCCCAGTTCTTTATTTATTTGTTGACGTAATAATTTGTGTCAAGTCATTAAACGATTTCCTAGTTCTTCTTCACATACACGACCTTTGAAATTATTACAGTAATGTACTTGTACTGTAATAATGTACTTAATTTATTAACATCAATTTGGACGATGATAATAATTGAAATCTAGGTTATAGCCAACCTAGTATTGTTATAGGCGCCCAGATCTTATATGAGAGAGAAATCACAACTACTCTGGGTGTATGTATGTTCGGAATACACATAAAATACTAATATATCTATTAATATATTAGTATTTTATGTGTATTCCGAAATTTCCTATAAAATTAAGGACTGATTAAATTCAAAGCAAGAATTATCTATTGTGACGAAACTGATAAAAGAAACACGATATAAATGTAATTTACCCTGATATCTTAATTTATACTCGTAGTATTAGATTTGGTAATTGTTGATAAAATAGACTACAACTTAAAAAAGTCTGTCCAATTCCAACCACTAACATTAGTAGAGTCCTATTCAATAGGTTTTTTTTTTATTTTTACAATTTTTTTACTGGTGGTAGTAGGACATCTTGAGTCCGCAGGGTAGATATCACCACCCTGCCTATTTCTACCGTGAAGCGGTAATGCATTTCGGTTTGTAGTGTAGGGCAGCCGTTGTACTGTTAAAACTGAGACTTAGAGCTTATGTCTCGAGGTAGGTGGCGGCATTTACGTCGTAGGTGTCTATGGGCTCCTATAACCACTTAACACCACGTGAGCCGTGAGCCCACCCACCCTATTAAGCAATAAAAAAAATAAAAAAAACCTTATGTTTAAACGCGGAAAAACTATACATAATTTTAATTATTCCAAAGACACATAATATTTGCCTCGGCACAGTGCGCAAGTAGAGTATCAAAGAACAAATATGCCGAGGATTGATTGTAATATCTTATTTACAGTCGCTATCTTTACATCACATTGCAGTAGCTAACCAAACACAGAACGCAAACATTAAGTAATTATTTTCAATTAAAATACATTTTTTGTACAGGAGGTTGCTATAAAAATTTTAATAAATTTAACTTCTTCATAATCATCGCTTATATTACTTATTATGATTTTCTTAAGTCGTTCTTGTTCGTTTTTGTGTTTTTTCTTAAGTTGGTTTTCTTAATTCAATAGCATGAAATAAAATAGTTGACTTGTCCGTATGTGGGCTTAATTCTTTTAAACCATACAACAACATTTTGATTGGATTTCACCGTTGCTTACGCGATTTAATTCAGAAGACTTGTATATTTTTATTCTATCATCACCGTGGGAACGGACCATATTATTCTCCTGATGGTGAGTGGTTATCGTTGCTCATGGACTATGCAATAGCAGAGGCATAGCGAAGCCGCTGACTAACAGAACTATGTTCTTGACGCATTAGATAGTGAATAAACTTATACAGTCGTAGTTTCCATTACTTAATCTATATACTTAAAAAAATAATTTATTATTTTCATCTTTTTTCTGTAACTGGTATTTTGAGAACGGCAACATAATAATATTTTAATAAACTGTGTGTCTGTGTGTATTAATCGGCTAAATTAAAATTGAACTGGTGGGTAGACCTTTTGTGAATCTATTCCGGCACCACTATTCTGCCGAATTATACCGTAAAACAGTCATGTTTTTTGGATCGCAGTGTAGGGTCGTCGTAATGCTATACAATAGAGATTTCAACCCATGCCTCAAGATAGGGAGGCTGCATTTACGTGTGTGGGCTACGGTAACGCCACTTAATACCAGATAAATTATGAGTTTGTCTACCATAATATAGAAATTTGAAGTCGTCGTGGCCTAAAAGATAAAACGTCCAGTGCATTCGTATGTAGCGATGCACCGGTGTTTGAATCCCGCAGGCGGGTACCAATTTTTCTAATGAAATACGTACTCAACAAATGTTCACGATTGACTTCCACAGTGAAGGAATAACATCGTGTAATAAAAATCAAACCCGCAAAATTATAATTTGCGTAATCACTTGTGGTAGGACCTCTTGGGAGTCCGCACGGGTAGGTACCACCACCCCGCCTATTTCCGCCGTGAAGCAGAAATGCGTTTCGGTTCGTAGGGCGGGGCAGCCGTTGTAACTATACTGAGACCGTAGAACTTATATCTCAAGGTGGGTGCCGCATTTACGTTTTAGATGTCTATGGGCTCCAGTAACCACTTAACATCAGGTGGGCTTTGAGCTCGTCCATCCATCTAAGCAATAAAAAAAAAAGTCTGAAATTAATTATGAAACGAAAATTAATCACAAATAAAACGGAACAAGCTATATGTGAATGTGTCTATAAATTATTTTATAGGCACAGAGTGAAATGAACTCTCACGCGTGATAATGTTCTGGTATCAGTATACTCTAAGCTATCTCGAGACGAAGACAATAAAATGTCAAGTGAAAATACAAAGGAAGAAATCAACGAACAAGTACCAATTAATGAAAAAGATAATGTGAACAATAAAGACGAATTCGAGAATCGGAGTTTCTTTGATAAACTGTGCGAAATCAAATCTAACATAACAGTGGAGCCAATTTTCGCGGGATTAATTATACCTTCGACTTTGGCCAGATTGGCGATACAAAACTTGAATTTAGACAAAGCATGCCGCGTCAAATCACAGTTCGGAGATGTTGTCTGCGACGCACTGATCGAACGGAAAGGCAATTACACAACTCAAGAAGCCGAGATCCAGCAAATAATTTCACATATTGAATCATGGAGGACTATTATACAGACCGCCATACCCACACTTCTGGTTATCTTCATGGGAGCTTGGAGCGACAGGACGGGCAACAGAAAAATTTGCATACTCCTCCCAATCTTCGGTGAATTTATGGTCTGCGTGAGCAATGTATTGAGCACTTACTTCTTTTATGAGATTCCAGTCGAAATCACAATGTTCCTAGAAGCGATATTCCCAGCCATCACCGGAGGTTGGGTTTTAGTATACTTAGGAGTATTCAGCTACATAAGTGATATTACAGATGAGAAGTCGAGGACGTTTCGAGTGGGCTTAGTGAATCTATGCTTGACGGCCGGAATTCCTATTGGTACAGCTCTTAGTGGAATTTTATTGAAATACTGGGGCTATTATGGCATTTTCTTTTCATCCGGCTCATTGTATTTCGCTACGTTTTTATACGGCTATTTCTATTTAGAAAGTAACACGAAACCTAATGCTGGAAGCGATGAGAAGGTAAGAAATATTTTTAATAAATCCCATCCTAATATCAATTTAAACACGTCCATGGTGTAATTGATAAGACGCCCGAAATAAATAATTCAACTTGAACGTAGTTCAAATAGTTTTAAAGTTTATTTTCTAAATAAATACAATCATACCTAATATGATTGAACCACTTACAGACTTTTTGCCTAATTTACGGATCATAGACTATTGGTGTAAGTCCTAGGCATTAGTCTAAGGCACAACCATCCTGTCTATCTCTGTCCAAGTATCTATTAGGGATAGGGCAACCGTAGAGGTTTCTATCACGTTTAATTCATAACATTATATCTTAATCACACAACGAACTTGTTCAAACGTGTACTTGTTCATTTGTATTATCAATTTGCACCACAACTTGTATTGCATTTAGATTATTTCAAAAACAAACAAATGAGCTAACTTTCTTTAATAGTTTTTTTTATTTCCTTTTCAGCCTAAGCCGGTATCTTGTTTTGATCTAGTATCGCTAGTGAAAGAAACTGTTTCTGTCGCTTTCAAGAAACGTCAAGGGAATTTTAGATCAAAAATAATACTGACTTTGTTAGTAGTCGCCATAATATATGGACCCGATCATGGTATGTACATTCACTTCTCTATAGAAGCATTTACGTGAGATGTCTTATTGGAAAGTATTTTTAAAGGCAGATTATAGGAGACATAATAGAAGAGATTATAGAAATTCAGATCGATAGGACTGACATAGATAGCAAAAATTCCAAGTGGTTTGGTACTATGTAAGTTCCCAAAAACAGCGCAATGCAAATACGACCTTCAGAACTAAATTATAAGATCGAAGTTTCTTTTGTTATATGCATTGAAACAATCTATCTCACCCATAAATAAGTAGCATAGGAGTTACTATTCCACTAAAATTTCTAAATTTCTGTTTACAGGTGAAAGAATAATTACGTATCTATATTTGAGATACAAATTAAAATGGGATGCAGTTAAATACAGTTTATATTCAACCTACAGTATCATTACACATTCTTTCGGTAAGTAATCCATTCTAACATTCTGTACTAGCTTTTTTACATTGTACATTACGGGTTCAAATACCCTTGTCAGCAGCAGGATGAAAAGTACCGTATATTCTTTCTCAAATGTCTATTTCAAGAACGAATCTTATCAAAATCGGTTAAGCGGTTTCGGTTTGAAACCATAACAAACGTTACTATCGCACTGATATAATGACTTTATTTACTTACCATGTTACTTCTTAAATCATAAATCATTTCTAGAATCATAACAATTTAAAAGTAAAATTCATAATACATTTATTTCAACAGTCGATTTTAACAAAGCCTGTTCTCGCGCAATTTAATATCAGTCTACCTACAAAAAACTACATGATAATCCGTTTCATAATTAACAAACAGACGGTACAAACAAAGGATTATAAATATCCCTTGTCTATCTCTATTACTCTTCTCCGATTATTTTTTTATTATTATTAGTATGATTACGTTTCTTCAATATACAGGACACACCGATATCTACTGTTTTACTGTACGTATTGATTAGTTGATATTCTCGGTATTAACAGAGAAGCTCAACACGGTCCGTCACAAAGTATGAAACCCTGATTTTATGGTAAAAATTTAATACACAGACACAGCCCACTGAGTTTCTCGCCGTATCTTCTCAGTGGGTCGCGTTTCCGCTCTGGTTGTAGATTCTGCAAAGCACTGCTCTTGCTAGGGCCAGTGTTAGCAGCACTACGGTTTGAGCCCAAGCTGAAATAGCCTCTCAAGGCTATCAGCATAGGTAGGTTAAAAAAAGAAAAAAAAAAGTTAAAAATATTGTATGGCAAAAATCAAACGTGAAAAATTTATAAAGTTACAAAATGCTGGTGGTTGGGCTTATTGTAAGCCCCTACAGTAATATGTCAGTATCCTGCCTATATCTCCCACCATTTAATTACGGCAGTTTTATTCTAAAACTGGAATCCCAAAACATAATGAGCACTAGACTTGTATCAATAAGCGATAGGACTAGACAAGATCAACCTTTTATTAAATAGAAACGATATTTCATTGTTTTTTATGTCTATTGCAGTGAAAAGGCCCTGCTGACCTTTCCTTGTTTTAAATCTTTCTATTACAATAACAGGTCCTCAAATATCTTAAGATTGAATACTATACCTAATAGTATTTAAAAATATTTTTTTATTATATTAATTAAAATATAAATATATAATACAGAAATATTTTTACAGGGGCACTTATCTCCATCAGTGTCTTCAGTAAGCGTTGGGGATTCCACGATTCAGTGCTATGTCTCATCTCGATCCTAAGCAAATTGGCTGGCAGTATTAGCATGATATTCGTCGAAACCGACTTCCAAATGTACACGAGTAGGTATTTAATCTAAAGAAAAAAATCGCAAGTGGTCGAGACTTATACTAAAAGACGTCTGTACGTGTTCTCGTATCGGGCGATGCAATTAAGCCGATGTACAAATCCCGTAGACAGCTAGATGCCAACTTTTTAAGGAACTATGTACTTAAAAACGTATCCACAAATAATGATCACGATGAAGAGACAACAACGTGCAATCAAAAAGACCTATTCCTACTGTAAGGCAGCCATACGTTCTAGTAGGAAACAGTATAAAATTGCTGGGTAATATAATTGTAATTTCGACCTCACATCTCAAGGTAGAAGAGAGCATTCATGTCGCATTATCTATAGGTTCCGGTAATTACACATCATCATAGTGTTGGCTTGTGCAAACGCTTATGCCGTAAATGGGTGATAAAACGCCTGCACTAACCATATATGCAAATATGTTATATTAACATTTTAAAGTTCTTATATATTTTGTCCGCAGTTCCAATTGTAGAGATATTGAATGCAACCACGTATACTTCACTGAGATCGTTAGCTTCAAAACTTATTCCTAGCGAAGAGATGGGTAAGGACAATTAAAAAATATACACTTGTAGATAAACGTTATCGTATCGTTATCGTTATCGTGATTCAAATATAAATGTCAGGGTACGTATTATTAGATATAAATTTCAGTGTTTTTAAGAATTAATATGCTGTTTTATGTTTTGTCTATATAAGTTGGTGATGGTGGTGGTGAATTTAGCCCACTGAGTTTCTCGCCGGATCTTCTCAGTGGGTCGCGTTTCCGATCCGGTGGTAGATTCTGCGAAACACTGCTCTTGCTAGGATCAGTGCTAGCAACACTCCGGTTTGAGCCCCGTGAGCTCACCTATCCACGTTAGGGTGAAGCTGAAGTAGCCTCTCAAGGCTATCAGCATAGGTAGGGAAAAAAAAGGTGGTGAATCGTTTTCCCCGTTGGGCCATAGACAATTACATCATCTATAATATAAGCTGCTTTTATCTATACGTATTATCAATTTACTTGGATAAAAATGACTCCATAGAGCCTTACCGTTCAGGGGCAAAGTAGAAGACACCAGACCGCGTGGAAGGCTGCCTATGCGATGGACCGACCGAGTCATATCGGCAGATAACTTTTTTACTGATGGTAGGACCTCTTGTGAGTCCGCACGGGTACGTACCACCGCCCCGCCTATTTCTGCCGTGAAGCAGTAATGCGTTTCGGTTTAAAGGGTGGGGTAGCCGTTGTAACTATACTGAGACCTTAGAGCTTATATCTCAAGGTGGGTGGCGTATTTACGTTGTAAATGTCCATGGGCTCCAGTAACCACTTAACACCAGGTGTCACTGCTGCTGTGTCACTAGCACGGAAACTTTCGTACTTTTGCAAAAGCTTCTCAATGGCCAACGGAAGCTGGATAAAGCTTTACCTTAATCGAATTAAATACGTGTGAGCGGTTAGGTCTCAATTAATGCACTTCATCGATGCGCTGTTTTAAATTATTGCTATGATAACACTAATGCGTTTTCAAATATTTTCAGGTAAAATGAACTCTTTGTTCAGTCTGGTGGAGACATTGGCAGCTCTGGTATTTGACCCCACATATTCGACGATATACGCGCGTACTGTATCAGTATTCACTGGAGCCGTATACCTTTATAGCTCCCTCATGAGTATTCCAGCTATAGCCATTTTACTGTAAGTCTAGTTTCCAGATGTAATGGTTGAAACCAGAACCCAAAGTGGGTGGCGTCAGTCCTTTTCGTGGAATTCGGTAACCACTAACCCAAGTAGGGCATATCCTAGCTTTGTCTGTTTAAAGTAGTCAATAAATATTGCTTTTATTTATTTATTGCTAGATGGTTGGACGACCTCACAGCCTACCTGATGTTAAGTGGTTACTGGAGCCCATAGACATCTACGACGTAAATGTGCCACCCACCTTGAGATATAAGTTCTAAGGTCTCAAGTATAGTTACAATGGCTGCCCCACCCTTCAAACCGAAACGCATTACTGCTTCACGGCAGAAATAGGCAGCGCGGTGGTACCTACCCGCGCGGACTCACAAGAGGTACCACCAGTAATTACGCAAATTATAATTTTGCGGGTTTCATATTTATTACACGATGTTATTCCTTCACCGTGGAAGTCAATCGTGAACATTGCTTGCACGTGTTAAGGTTGCACTTCACAAGTTTTTTACTGGTTTATCACTTAGGAGTAAGTTAATTATGATGAAGAGACTATGCGTTACTGAAAAAAAAATCTATTATTCCATAATTCTGCATATATCAATTCTATATAAATAAATCTAACGTGGTAGTTCAGAATGGTTGGCTAATTCCTTAGACACGTCATCACCGTGATGACATAGTACCTTTCAGACTTCATCTCATTGTTTACATATGTTCCTTTTGGATTGTTGACATAAAATAATAATTGAATCTCTTTACAGATGGATCTTCATAAAACATAGGCTGGAATTACGAAATCCCGAGAAAGAAATCGAGCTGAATAATAGTTCCTAACAATACCGTATCTACTTAAACTACATATATCAACATTATTAGATGACTATCTTGCTAGATACAATAGGGAACAATTTTTTGTTAAGGGAAACCATTTCGAAGCAGAAACGACAATAATCAACCTCAAGTGCAATATTAAATATCTGATTATGTTAAGCTAGGCTTAAGTGCTATTTCATTTTAGCAACTTAATTCACTCGATATTATCTATAGCAAAGACAGTATGTGTTAATCAACCTATAGGTGAGTCAGCCACATTTTTTATTGTTAAAATTTGTTTACATTACATAATTTATTAGCGACATTTCTACTAAGACCAGTTTTATTATTTTATCGTATCGGAAATAAGCCATACTACTTTTTATGCGTCACTTAAGTTGGCAAATTTTATTACATTCACTAATAGTTTTAAACATATGTCCAATAAATATATTTTTGTTATAAGTAATCTTTTTTTTTTCTACCTATGACGATAGCCTTGAGAGGCTATTTCAGCTTCATCCTAACATGTAGGTGAGCTCATAGGGCTCAAACCGGATATGTTGCTAACACTGGCCCTAGCAAGAGCAGTGCTTCGCAGAATCTACCACCGGATTGGAAATCCACTTAGAAGATCCGGCGAGAAACTCAGTGGGCTGTGTCTATAGGTTAATTCGCTCGTCGAGCCCTTCTTCGCAAGCAACGGGTTCGACGAGGAGGGTGACCGGCACAAAAGTAGCCTCATAAATGTCGGAGATGGTCATTAATTTGGTAGCTAAACAAAACGCAGCACGATTCCCGAGAGATGGCAGCACGATTGCGATATCGTCGGAACTTGGCTAACTTCGTGCTACGACAGGGCCTAGCCGATGGAGGCGCGTAGACGCCATCACACTTAACAACCAGTCATCTTGAAGAGCGGTGCCTCCGTCCTAAGAACTGTCATTCGTTTTCGTTTGCTAACGTCAAGAGAAGATTTCTAAATTGTTTTATGACAACAACCGTGATTGGTGTACTGAATATTTATCTTAGCTCGATCACCCTATTCACCTCTATGATGTCTGACAATGGTGTTAATAGTGTGGCTTCTCCGACATATACAAAATTTCAAACCATAATAATACTTTTTTACAAAAACCGCAAGCCAGTTTCATTTCCAGAAAACCGGTATTTCAATTTCTCGCTTTCGTTTAACATTTATTTATCGCTCGAAATCCAAATAAACTATTTTCAAATTGGGTTTTAATTTAGTGATCGCCTCGTTAGTTTAGTAGAGTGACTCGAATTACCTCAGAGTGGGAGTTCTGTTTAACGAAATTGGTACAGGATCTTAGAGTCTTCCCTTTGTCTCGAATCTATGGTAGCTACTTAATACAAAGTGGATCGTCTACCTAACCAGAAGATTTGTTCTTAAAGTTCTAGTAAGTAAACACATTAGCGATATATATATTTATAATCTGGTATGTTTATTTAAAAAAGGAATAAATCCATTGAATCCAATACATCCATTTTGTAGTCATAATGGGCAAAAGAATAAGACGTCCGGTGCATTCGTGATTAGCGATGCCCCGCTGTTCGTATACCGCAGGCGGGTACCAATTTTTATAATACGTACTTAATAAATGTTCACAATTGACTTCCATGGTGGAGGATTAACATGGTGTAATAAAAATCAAACCCGCAAAATTACAATTTGCGTAATTACTGGTGGTAGAACCTCTTGTGAGTCCGTACCATACCACCACCCTGCCTATTTCTGCCGTAAAGCAGTAATGCGTTTCGGTTTGAAGGGTGGAGCAGCTGTTCTAATTATACTGAGATCTTAGAACTTATATCGCAAGTTGGGTGGTGGCATTTACGTTGTATATGTCTATGGGCTCCGGTAACTACTCAACATCAGGTGGGCAGTGAGCTCGCCCACCCATATACGCAATAAAAAAAATCATAATGATTTCAGTAACACAGTTTAAATGTTGAATATGAAATAAAAGTAATTTCTCATGAACTATTATTGTAGGTGTATTTATATACACAAATATACAGTTTCAACTAACGCTACAATATTTACGAGGTGCGCCTGATATCGTAGACCCACGTGTATTCTGACAACATTCTTTCATCCCAATTTAGGTACAGTCAAATGGAGAATAACATTTGTATACAATATCTTAAATTTTATAATCCTACTAGCTGTACCCGTCCCCTTCGCTGGGCATTTAAAATTAACAATATTATTTCTCACCCACACAAAGATTCTCATCATTAACGCCCCCGCAACTGGTGTAGAGAGTCCAACACTCATATATACATTAGCCTATCCATTAAGTACATGTATTTTCTACATGGATACTAAGTTTCAAGTCAATCGGATACATGGTTCAGTAGTTATAACGGAACATCCGTAAAAACCCCTGTAGATTTATATATTAGTATAGATAAGCATTTGAATTTTATTAAAACATAATAGATGGTGGCGTGTTACGAATACCGTAGAGTGCCATGACAACTGGCTAGTCCATTTTAAAGGAGCCAAACCACCGTAAAATACTCTTCCATATGCCGGGAATGTGTTATGAGCTTCTTCGGACACATCATGCGGTCTCCCAACATGAATTAGAGAAGCACATAATTACGGGTCGCATACAGGACAAGCGCGCCGTGGGCAGAACACCAACTAGATGGTCAGATCTAGTAAGAGAAGCACTTGGTGGTAGTCTGTGCCATGCGGTCCGTGCCACCCATGATCGAACACAGTGAAGAAACGGCGCATGTGGTCGCGATCCTCAGCAGTGTGGGAACGATATAGAAGAAGATGGTAGGGGTGGGTTTATTTGATACCCAATCTCGGCGGTCTGTGTTGGAGGCGTGGTCTCGCCGCTTGGCGGACCCGTCGGCCGGTCTCCGGACCGTCGAGGCGGTGCGCTCGGTCCTCGCGGAATGGGCGAACCGTGACCAAGGGAGTCTCACCTTCCGGTTGACGCAAATGTTTACCGGCCATGGGTGTTTCAGCCGGTACCTGCATCGTGTCGCCCGGAGGGAACCGACGATGGAGTGTCACCACTGTGACTGCGACGAGGACACGGTCGAGCATACGCTCGCACATTGCCCCGCATGGGTGGAGCAACGCCGTGTCCTTGTCTCGCAAATAGGACCGGACTTGTCGCTGCCGACTGTCGTGGCTACGATGCTGGGCAGCGATGAGTCCTGGAAGGCAATGCTCGACTTCTGCGAGTACACAATCTCGCAGAAGGTGGCGGCGGAACGAGAGAGGGAGAGCTCATCCCTCTCCGCACCTATCCGTCGCCGCCGAGCCGGGGTCGTAGAAGGGCTTTTGCCCGACTTCGGCCCCTGTAAGAGGCGAACTCCCCCCGATGAAGTTCAAGGGGCGACCTGAGGGGGTAGAGGCCGCGCGGCGCGCTACCAGCACTCTAGCGCACTGCCGTGGAGTAATAGAGCGACCGGTCGACGGTGTATCGTGTCCCGACCCGGCAGGCTGGTTCTGGTCCAGAGGGGTATTCCGGAAAATCAGCGGCACCGTCTGGGCGGCCCGACGGGCTGCCGTACCGAGACGGCCGACGTATCAGAGCCTTCGATTCGCCTCGAAGACTCCGTCGGCTGGGCGTCCTTGGGGTGAGCTGCGCCGTCTGGTTGTAGTGTTTACCGCGGTAATCAAATGGGACCAGTAGTTCCTGAGATTAGCGCGTTCAAACAAACTCTTCAGCTTTATAATATCAGTATTGATATAATATTTACACTTATATTCAGCTTGCTAATATAATGACAATTATAGTCTTAAATATTCATTCATAGTGGTCCTTTATTTCAAGATTCAACCACCAGTAAATACTGTAAAATGGTCGAACAGCGTTCGAGAAGTTAAATCGTGAAATAAAAGTGTCACGTTCGAATCCCGTCACAGAAAATGTTTTTTTTATAAAATCATAACATGTAATGTTTGTCAAAGTTTACTTTATAAAAATCAAACTTTTTTTTTAATTGAAGTTCTAAAATGGAATAACGTCATCTATTGTGATCGTAAAGAAATACAATTTGCGTATTTACTGGCCGCGTAGCTACTTTCGGAAACCGTGCATAGCACCCTACCCGTTTCTGTCGCGAAGAAGTAACATGTTCCCATTTTAAGGGTGGGACAGCCGTTAATATAGACTTAGAACTCATGCCTCAAGGTCACAAGCGTCATACACGTGATTATGTTTAGGACTCATATAACCACTTAACACCATGTGAGTTCATTCCCTGTCTACGCACAAAAAAAATCACTATACTATCCAAGCACTTTTGCGGCCATCTTTACATATAAAGAACGTATTAAATTATATCAAAGCTTATGTCGGCGAAATTCAAAGCTAAATCTAGACTTAGATGTAGCGAATACACACACACACAATACGAATATTCCCTTTTATGTATATTAGTAGCCTGATATAAGGTCAAGTTAAACTGCCAAGCCAGACGTTCCCAACATTTTGTAGCTTATTTGTTTTTTTTTTTTAAATAATATAATATCTTTGCCTATGGTGTTGTGATTTTACAATACTGGTCATTTGTTATGTAATCAATTCAAATGATTTTTTATTTTGAAAACATGGAATTCTGTTTTCAAATTCAGTCATTTGTTAATTGCTTAGTGTTTTATTATCACTATATTTGTATACCTTTTTTTATTGCTTAGATAGGTGAACGAGCTCACAGCCCATCTTGGGTTTAAATGGTTCTTGGAGCCCATAGTCATCTACAACGTAAATGCACCGCCCATCTTGAGATATAAGTTCTAAGATCTCAGTATAGTTACAGCGGCTGCCCCACCCTTCAAACCGAAACGCATTACTGCTTCACGGCAGAAATAGGCGGGGTGGTGGTACCTACCCGCGCGGACTCACAAGAGGTCCTACCAACAGTAAAAAGATAAAATACCTTTCGTCAGTTTGGACACGATACAAATACGAGTATATATAGAATACGGGCTCCGTCGCAGTAGCAATTACAAACAAATGGCTCACAGCATTGATGACGTGTACTTAGTTAATACTACAAACGAACGCACGACTCGTCATTGGTTTGAATGGTTCCGACATAGAAATGTTGATCCAAAAAATGAACCCCGTGGTTCTGGAAAACCAAGCTCAACGAGATAGTGGAAGCTGACGACACTCAATCTACCGCTGAGTTAGTAGCAGCTTACAATGATAGCATCGAAACAGTATTGGTCAATTTGGGTAAACATGACAAGCTAAAAAAAACTTGGTAAGTGGGCAATGCACGAACTAAAAGATCTCCAGGACGAAGAATGTGTTAAGGTTGCTTTGTGTTGCTAAAGAAACAAAGAAACTAAGAGATTTCGAACTGCATTGCCGCTTGTGATATAAAGTGTTATATTTTTGATCACCGTAAGCGGACACCATCTTGGTTAGACCCTGTTTTAATATCTAGACAATGTCTCGAACGAAAACGAAGTCGTTGTGGCCTAAAAGATAAGACGTCCGGTGCATTCGTATGTAGCGATGCACCGGTGTTCGAATCCCGCAGGCGGGTACCAATTTTTCTAATGAAATACGTACTCAATAAATGTTCACGATTAACTTTCACGGTGAAGGAATAACATCGTGTAATAAAAATCAAACCCGCAAAATTATAATTTGCGTAATCACTGGTGGTAGGACCTCTTGGGAGTCCACACGGGTAGGTACCACAATCCCGCCTATTTCCGCCGTGAATCAGTAATGCGTTTCGGTTCGAAGGGTGGGGTAGCCCTTGTAACTATACTGAGATCTTAGAACTTATCGAGGTGGGTGGCGCATTTACGTTGTAGATGTCTATGGGCTCCAGTAACCACTTAACACCAGGTGGCCTGTGAGCTCGTCCATCCATCTAAGCAATAAAAAAAAATTAAAAAAAACTTACCCATAAAAGAGTCATGGTCAACTGTTTGGTGGTTTAGTGCCGGTGTAATACTTCAGTTTCTTACGGAATGAAACCAGCATTACTGCGAATTAGAAGTGTTGCGTTATCCACTATACTCACCAGTCCTTACGCCAACAGATTTCTACTTTTTCCAAAATTTTGACAACTCGTTCACAGGAAATAAATCAATACCCAGTACAGGCAGTTCGAAATGCTTTTGAAGAGTTTGCTGGCTCCCGCAAATCGGACTTCTTCAAGAATGGGCATTGAATTCCCAATGCACTGGCAGATATTCGTCGATGGTATAGGTCCATACTTTCATTGATACCATTAAATAACATTTATAAAAATGGAAATCTCTGTGTACTAAACAGTAATTTCACAAGTAAAGACCTAATATTTAATCGCTTAGCCTGATAGCAGAGTGTCTTCCACGATAGTTGTAATGTTTGATAAAACATTACAACAAAACATACAAATAAACAATACGTAGCCAATAGGCTGCAAATCTTAAGGACTCTTAAACATAATTCATTACAAGTTTTAAGCAAGCGTCGTGGCTGAATGAGACATTCGATTTGTTCTATCAACAATCATATTCTTCTTTTTCTTCTTGCCCTTATCCTACAGTATATGGAGTCTGCACCGCTTTTTTTCCACTACCGATGCTGATAACCTTGCGAGGCTATTTCAGCTTCTCCTTGACGTGTAGGTGAACTCACGGGACTCTAACCGGGAGTGTTGTTAACACTGGGCCTAGCAAGAGCAGTGCTTCGCAGAATCTACCACCGGATCGGAAACGCGACCCACCGAGTCCTCACAAGCGACGGGCTGGACGAGGACGGCTACCGGTGCTTGAGGTACCTAAAAGCACCATTTAGAATACTTTGGTTCGTGTTTATCGATTTCACGTTCCGATATTCTTAAGTTAATACAACCTAGCCTAAAATATTTTACAATGAAAATCTGGAGGTCTACGACGAAAGGAAAGATCTTCCACGGAGCGGGTGATATTGCTCGGTAGACCGACGGTCAAAATTCTGCGCAGCGTGTCTTCTAATCACGTTGGATAGGGATTTCACATAAGTTTTACGAACGGCCCTCTGTCTGACAACAATCTTAATATTATCTACACAAAGTAGTCCTTTACAATGGATGTTGACGTTTTTGGAAATCAAACATGTCTGTTATAATGTTTAATATCAAAGAGAATGCTAAATCGACTTTACACCACACAAACACACACTCACACACTTGATAAGCAGATAATCGTAATTACTGATTGAAATCTACACAATGTCTAGTGTGTTTATCGAAATGTGGTATAATATAAGGCTTACTAATGGTTAATGACGGTAACACACGTAAATTAGTAATGAGATACAATTACCAGTGATTGCACTTTCGCAAGGTGTATACATGGTTATGACTTCAAGATAATCAGAAAATAAAGGGTAAAGTAAAAAAAGGGTAATAGTACGTAATAGGGTAATAAAAATTTAATAGGTATATGTAACCAAAAATGAAGCTGTAATGCATGTAGTACAAAAAATGTAAACGTCAACAATGCAAGTATCATCGTCATCATCATCTCAGCCTGTCCACTGTCCACTGCTGAACATAGGCCTCTCTAACTGATCTCCAGTGCGGTCGGTCCATTGCCACCTGCATCCAACATGATCCGTGGGGTCATCGCGTCCCCCTGCGGGTGCGCGGAGCGGGCTTCGGGGAAACCCCTCTGCCCGGGCTGAATCTCCATGCCTAATGAGGCAGGGGTGATGCGCTGCAGTATGATGTGTGGCAGGCTTGAGGTTGTGATGGGTGAGACTCTCCTTCTTCTTCCCTTCTTCCCTCTTCCCTCTTCTCTTCTCTTCTCTTCTTACTTCTTTCTTCATCTGGGGCGGCTGCTTCTCTCCTCGATTTTTTTTTCAGCGATTTTCACCAGTTCGTCGTTCCGTCGGGTAGGTGGTCGTCCCACAGTGCGCTTGCAATACAAGCGTAACAAACGCATATTCGGAGGAGATGTAGACTCCCTCTTTGTTTTGTACCAAATAAACGATGATACTTATCTACCACACATCAAAGGGAGGTTTGCCAGAAAGCTTTCGGATAATCCCGAACTTCTTCATTGTTTGAAATCTTAGAAGCCTTTAGGTGTTTGTTCTGTATATAAGCTTGTTTCTCGAAGAAGCGTTTTGACGGTGTTGCTCTTTCGCAATTTAGATTGGTTCTTAAGATCTTAAATTCCATCTGGTGTTTAGTAGTTACAAGATGTCATGAGCAGAATAACCACACATAAAATATGAGGTCTAAATATATATAACAGCTGTTACCGTTTCGCTAGATACCAACTATATAGAAAATTGCGGGATTCTTAGATAAGAATGAATTGATTATATTTTTATTATGATCATTATTAGCTTGGCAAAGGAATCTAAATTGCGGTGACGCAATTCCACTTTTGTCTGTTTAAAATTTTTTTTTTTTTTGAACAACAAACAACAAGGAATCGACGTACGTGACATCTGACAATCTAAGGCTAAAGTAGGTAATTGGTATCTTTGTATTGTCAAGAATAGTCGAGTTTATTGATCAATGTAGCGAGCATCAGTACGTACTTAGACCATAAAGGACTGTTCATCAGATACGTTTTAAAATTATTGTGTATACATACATCTACGTCTGATGGTCAGAAAGTAAGTGCAAAGAATTTTTTACTGTATTTACCTTCTACTTTGATTTAAAATTGGTCAGCGACGATTTTAGTCAGTTGGTATACCCGCCCTGCTGATATCTACTGCAATTAATCCATGCGTCACTAGCTAGGATTTTAAACTGACAAAGGCGTACTTGGCCACAGATATAGATAAAATTTTACACAAAAATCTGCAGATTCACCAGCCTAGGTATGTGTATTTAAAAGACCACCGATTCTTTTCCATTTCGGACCACTTACAGATTTTTTTATCGCCTCTTTTGGCATACGAGCCTACCTTATGGTAGTCACCTCCGCTCATTAACGACAGGAAAACCCCTGAAATTAATTCTGGAGCCAGATAGTACGTGGCAAAACAGATCTTTGGAAACATATGGTGGTTGAATGCAGTAATTCTAAATGTCTACAAGGTCGATATGGCGATATACTAAAAAGGGATTATCTCGAAAAATTCCTCAGTTAACTTTTTTTTTTATTGCTTAGATGGGTGTACGAGCTCACAGCCCACCTGGTGTTAAGTGGTTACTGGAGCCCATAGACATCCACAACGTAAGTGCGCCACCCACCTTGAAATATATGTTCTAAGGTCTCAGTATAGTTACAACGGCTGCCCCACCCTTCAAACCGAAACGCATTAGTGCTTCACGGCAGAAATAGGCAGGGCGGTGGTACCCACCCGCGCGGACTCACAAGAGGTCTTACCACCAGTAAACTTATTGTTTACTGGCATTGCATCAATAGTTTAAGCGCTTTATCAATTAGAGGCTAAGTTTTTTAAAACGCACGTGACGGATTCAACACAATGAGCGCCACACTGGAAATGATCGAAAATTTATTGCAATTTTCCAGCCAAAGTGTATATATTTTTCGCGACATTTTTATCGTTCAACGTACCGTGACGTTTCCGTGCGTCTAATTACAGTTTATTGATGTCCACGCAAATTGTCGAGTCGAGGAAACCAGTTGTTTCAAGTTAATCAGTCAATCTATACGATGAATGCACACATAGTATTATGTGGCTATTAATTGAATCTGGTGTTTGTAATCTAAATAGGATTCCTGTTTAAGCCTAATACCCAAAATAATAATACAAAATATATCTATATTTTATCAAACCGGACGATCAGAACTTATGGAATCTAATATGTAATAGTCTAGCTGATATCAAAGGATACGGGTATGGAACCCACGTCATCTCAAACGTCTATTCGAAATTTCCGTTACTCATTGTACAAGAGAACTAGTAGACTCATTTGGAGAATTGCGATCGTGATCAAGCCTAAAGGCTGTTAGTAGATATTAGTATTCCAAGACAAAAAAAGTCACAAAAAAAAAATTCTGACCCGTAGAAATTAATTCATTAACGAAAACATCATCAATAAAATCAATTTACTGGTGGTAAGGCAACTTGTGAGCCAGCGCGGGTAAGTACCACCACCCCGACTATTTCTATCGTAAAGTAGCAATGCGCTTCGGATTTAAGGTTGGGACCCGTGCGGACTCACAAGACGCCCTACCACCAGTAAAAAATTAATTACGCAAATATATTTGTTCCGGGTTTCATTTTTAGTACATACTAGCTGACCCGACAGACTTCGTAGTGCCTCAATTGACAAATAAAAGACTTAAAGCTATGTATAAAATAAACTTAAAACAAACAAAAGGAAACCACCCGACGGGGGATACATCAAAGGGAAAACAAATTTTTTATTTTTATTTAATTCCGAGCATTTTCATATTTATCTTTACCTTTTAAACCTTCTCTGGACTTCCACAAATAATTCAAGACCAAAATTTGCCAATTCGATCCAGCAGCTCTCGAGTTTTAGCGAGACTAACGAACAGCAATTCATTTTTTTACATATAGATTGTTATTCCTTCATGATGGGAGTCAGTCGTGACTATGTGTTAAGTATCTAATTCAATTTACAAAAATTATTTCTGCGGGATTGCGGGACTGCGAGATTTGAACACCAACACAGTGGCAACGTCCATCAGGGCTACGTTCACCAGTCTAAGTAATAAAAACAACAAAAAAATACAAGTCAGTCCAGATAATTCTTTGTGTACAATTAAATGTAATAAATTAATTAATTTAAAAAAACAAAGTTAATTGATAACATTAAAATTGAGGCTCATTTAATATTTGAATATCATTAATATCCTGATCCTAAAGTAAAATATGTTTTACATGTCACCGATTGTTGTTAGTATAATTTGATTTGCAATTAGCGGACTGTTATCAAAATATATGGAAGTCCATTGTTTGTTTTTTTTTTTTTCGCCTAAACAATAACTTCTTTACCAAATATTCAAATATTAGCTTACATCATCATATATATATCAATAGGAATTACCCAGATCGAGCCACCGTGTAAGTAACTAAAACCACGAACACGCAAGCAAACAAGACACGGTCCACGACATAATATGAGGCTACACTATTTAAACTGGCAGACTAATTTGGCCGGTTTTAGTTCATGTCCAACCGCCGATGGGCAGACAATGGAAGCGTGAAGGTGCGCTAAGTTGACTGCAATTGTCATTCCCCAGTTTAAGCCACGTTAATCTCACTAGAGGCAGTACAAAAGCCCTTTTATCAATTGCTATTGTACGCGACTGTCGTTATCAAGCCATAATTGATATCAAACAAATACGTCGGCTAGGAACACAATAAATTCAATCACTGTATCGTTTGCAGGCGCAGACATGATGTCAAACCAAACAATACAACAGTGAGGACCGGTCGTGGCTATTTACAAACAATGGACTTAGCTTGAAGTTATATTATCCAGTGAAAACGGAAAAATGGATGAAAACAAACAGAAACATGTTATCGAGGAGCGTCCTTTGAACAAAGATGAAGCTCAAAATCAAATTAAAACATTTGGAGAGAAATTGAGTTTTATAAAAGACAATATAACCGTGGAGCCTCTGTTAGCCGGACTCATTATACCGAGTGTGATATCAAGATTTGCTATGGGCAATTTTAATTTGGACAAAGCCTGTAGAGTCAGCCTACAGTTCAACGATACAGTATGTGATGCATTAATAAAAAAAACAAGCACCAATTACTCGGAATATGAAAAAGAAGTGCAAAGATTGATATCTAGCATCGACATCTGGAAGAGCGTCTTACAAACCGCGTTACCGTGCATCATTATTATATTTATGGGAGCTTGGAGCGATCGGACTGGAAAGCGAAAATTGTGCATACTATTACCGATTTACGGTGAAATTTTAACTTCCATCAATAATATAATCAATGTTTATTTTTTCTATGAAATCCCAGTAGAAGTCACAGTGTTCTTAGAGACCTTATTCCCAGCCATAACTGGTGGCTGGGTGACGATGTTTCTTGGTGTATTCAGCTATATCAGTGACATAACTTCAGAAGAAACCCGCACTTTTAGAGTTGGAGTTGTGAACTTTTGCTTTACATGTGGTCTGCCAATAGGTCTTGGGCTAAGTGGAATTTTACTACAAAGAATGGGTTACTATGGCATATTTTCGACAACTAGCATCATGTTTACTGTTGTCCTGATTTATGGGACCGTAGTTTTGAAGGAACCTGATATTCTGCTACAAGAAAAAGGATTGCCTCCGGTAAGTTTAAGTTTACGTCTTATTTAAAATAAGTATTAATAACAAGCAAAAAAATTTACATATTAATTTTGCAATAAGCCATATATTTCTTATATAGCTCATATGTCATACTCCATTTAGTGGATCTTAACAGTACATCCTATAGATTGTTTAACTATAATAATATTTTTATTAATATTATTTGTGATCAAAGGTCATTCCTTTTTTGTATTGAAAATTAATTATAATATAAAAGAAAAAAATGCTGTCATGCTTAAGCATTGACAGCATTTTCTTCTTATCTCAAGATTTGGATGCCAACAGGCTAAAGTTTGCTGCTGACTACATGGTGAATTTCTGGCTGGATTTTTTTTACCTTGCCAGTAAAAACTTTGAACAACTTACACGCGTATATCGACTTCTTTTGCAACACTTGTTTGCTGATAGCGACTATCGTAATATAGTTAAGTAGTTATTCAGCAGAGTGTTTGTAATACCCAGATAATTTTGATTAAACAACAGGATTATTATCATTCGTTGGCATACATTCTTCGCCATTGTTATTGATACTTAATTACGAAATGTCGCAAGTCCCTCAAAAACTTAATATAATATGTATATAAAATAGCATCATAATTTAATAAAGTTATAAGCCGTTATATTTCTTAGCTTAAAAATGGTTTTAACATACAATAAAGAAAAAACGTGACAAATTAGACAAACCGCAAGTACAAAGTAGAGACGCGATGAGGAGGACACTGCAGAGCTACCTACCTAGACCTACCATAGCAGAGGTCCTGTCGCTGCCGACCGTCGTAGCTACGATGATCGGCAGCGACGCGACCTGTGTGCTTAGTGCGAGTTTTTTAACTTTCTCGATAGCGTAAAAGTTAAGTCAAATTTATATGGAGTTGGAACGTTTGCCTATGTCTGCCGCTAAGGGCACTGTTCCATCTGCATACTAATTTCAGGTAACTTTTACGCTATCGAGAACGTCAAAAAACTTACACTAAGCACACTGGAGGGCGATGCCCGACTTCTGCGAGCTCACTATCTCGCAAAAGGACGCGGCGGAACGAGAGAGGGATAGCTCTTCCCTCTCCGCACTGATCCGTCGCCGTAGTGGGTAACGGAGCAGACAGTATGTGTGTACGTCTGAACTTAGCGATAAGACCGCCAATTGTACTTTTTTTGTTTTTAATGTATCGCACTGTTTATTTGTTTTTGGTGTACAATAAAGAATACTCTCTCTCTCTCTCTCTCTCTCTCTTGTCTTATGCAAAGAGTTCGACGAGCATTTTAACCCTGAGACACAACCTACTGTTTCTCTTCTGAGATTTTCTGGTGGTACTGGTTACTGTTGGTAGGACCTGTTGTAAGTCCGCGCGGGTGGGGACCACCGCCCTGCCTATTTCTGCCTTAAGTAATGCGTTTCGGTTTGAAAGGTGGGGCAGCCGTTGTAACTATACTTGAGACCTTAGAAGTTATATCTCAAGGTGGGTGGCGCATTTACGTTGTGGATGTCTATGGGCTCCAGTAACTACTTAACACCAGGTTATCTGTGAGCTAGTAAATCGAACGAAAATAACATCAAATAACTTGTTAAAATAAGTAAGTACATCGTAAAAATCTTGCTGAGATTGTGGAGCATAGTTTACAATATTTTGGTGTATGTGTATTATTATAGATAATATGCACGCTACATATATCCAAAGTCCATGACAGCGGTGGCATCTTAATGTGTTGTTGTAGTGATTCAAAACATTATAAAATCAACAGACCATAACGTAGTTTAAAATAATATTAGCGTAGTAAAGTTTTGAAGGCCAAACGAAGTGACCGTAAACTCGTTAGAGTGTTTACATCAATTATCTATCGTTTAAAGATATTTTTCAGATGAAAAAATTCAATTTTAATAAATAAACTTCAAATATTTGTGAACAGTGATAAAGTAAATATCAGCTATCTTCTAATTATGATAAGTAATGTACACTGAATGAACAAAATAGCTGGATTATTAAAAAAAAAAAATATATTATTTTTCCCTATCCTGATACTGACATCTGCTTTTTTTTGCAAAAAGCAAAAATACCACATTACACAAGCTTGTGACTATGCATTTTTTTTTTTAAATGAAGAATTTTTATGGCCTATTGGCCTTTCCAGTATCACCATCGAAGGAGACCTAACAACTTAAGTAACTTCTTCGCGAATAATCTACCACCGGATCGAAATCGCGGCCCACTGAGAAAATCCGGCAAGAAACTCAGCGGACTGATGTGTGGGGTTGCACGTCGAACTCTTTGCCGTAACCATACTGGTCGAGTTCGATGAGTAAGTTACCAGAGTCACTGAGTTTGCTCCTTCAGCTGAAGGCATCTAATGCAAAAGCTATTGGATTTAATGGATCCGTAAGGACGTGTCTAGGGCGTCGACGGTGACTGATTGTTGCGTGGGCAAGACTCGAGGAGTCAGCGGCGGCAACGATAAGGCGATTATCATGACATATAGCCTTATTGAAGTACCGTTCCGACGCTGACATCAGGTGATTCCGGATGTAAAAAAAAACTTATATCTGCTACCACTAAATATTTTAAAATACAGGTGGCTACAAAATGAGTTGAAGCTTATCTTAAGCCAAACATAATCACGTTGTTAATACACGATCAAATAATGAAATCAGCATTGGTTATTTCCAAATTTATTTGAAACTAGCTGTGCCCGCGACTCCGTCCGCGTGGAATAACGACTTTGGGCAGCAGTTTTAGGACATACCTTTTGGTTTATAAATACCGTCATTTGGGTATTTAGAAAAATCTAATTTAAAGTAATGCTTCTCTATACACACTATATAGGTCGCTAGGATTGCTAACATGTGACAGAGCTACATAGCCGTGTGACCGAGTTGACTGTGTGAAAAGCAGTTAACACTTATATCTACACCCAAAACTTTTAGCGTCTGACTTTGGGCTTTATTTATCATCATCACGAAACATAGGCTCACTGGAAACGCGATCGGTAGTGAGTTGTGCTTCCCGTTCTTCTAGTGTCTCCCGAGACCGGGCATCCTTTGGCTGTCCGAACCCTCTGAGAGCTCAGATGGATTTCCCTATCAGTAAAGGTCTCAGACTGAAGCGATAGTGCATGAGCCTTGCGATCGGCAGTGAGACGTGTTTCTCGTTCTTCAAGTGTCTCCTGAACCCGGGCATTTGCTATCCAAACCCTCTGAGGAGCTCACGCGGGATTCCCTTTCAGTGAAAGTCTCAGACTCACGCGATAGTGTATAAGATTCACGATCGATGGACAAACTTGCGTCACGCTGTTAACTGTTCACCCTAATTCGAGCGGCTATTATATGACGGCTGCACAGACTTAAACAATCTACAAACGCCCAGCTACGTGATTCTTTAAATTGGCATAACTTTTTTATTTATGAACCGATTGACATGAAACAAACACTAAATGTTAAGTAAAGCTTACCACAATAAATTAATGAAAACCACATTTAAATCGGCAGAGCTGTTTCTGAGATTAGCGTGCACAAACGCACAGACAAACAGATAAACAGACAAAAATTCTAAAAATCATTTTTTTGGGTTCTATTGCGTTCATAAAGCCCCCCTATTACAGTTTTCCTGAGATATATTCCATGTACAAACAGGGACCAGTTACGATTTTATTATATGTATTGAAAAGACACAAATATGAATTGAATGAACAGTTTTTAGTTTTATAATTTTCGTAATCTAGAGATAAGTTAGCAGAGTCCTTAATACTCGCCAATGTCAACGTATATTCTATAGACTACAATAAAATTATATTACTCGTTTAAACAGAGTTCATATATCTCATAATTGGTGACAAAACAATAAACATCGCGCATGGTTCTGGATGTGATTAATTGCAGGAATTACATACAAATCATTGTATGGTTAGCAACTAAACCTAGAGCTAAATGTTATACCAGTAGAGGCATTTAACTTTAAAATAACTATTAATTTACCTTATTGGTTAGCTGCGAAAATTGATGCTTAATGTTTTACAGATAGAGCGAGACAGCAAGAAAGTTGCTGTCCTGGACATATCGCACGTAACAGACACAGCTATGGTGGCATTCAAGAAACGGGAATCAAATTTAAGGATGAAAGTTCTCCTCACATTGTTCTGTGTTTTCATTTTATTCGGACCAACTTCATGTACGTATCCTTTGTTAAGTATCTTTGTTAAGTTAAAGAAATGATGCGCGTGCAACTTGGTGCTCGTGAAAGAAGTGAAATTTGCGTTGTTGTACTATTGTGGTTTTCTTCATTTTTCACCCTTAATCTAATTTGGGATATATTAGGGAATTCTGTGTATAGGAAAAACGACCTTTTCACCATTTATATATATTTTAAATTATATAAAAATAAATATTTTTTTGTCCTTCATTAAAAAAAAAAGATAGTTAAATAAAATATGTATGCGGAAAACTTTATGAAAATTACGTACTATTCACCTGATATCATTGATTCAAAAGGTCGCAGGTGGAGTGTGCGTAGATATTAAAATGTGTTCAGCCTTCTTTAAGAGATATAAAATTTTGTCGCGATTGCTCAGAAGTGCCAGCATTGATTCCACTTGTCTTGTTATCTAGCGTATAAACTATGGTAATTAAGTCATGTTGTTGTTTTTTACAGCGGAGCATGGAGTCTTCTATCTATTCGTAAGGAACCGCTTGAATTGGGACATGGTCAAATTCAGTCTCTATGTCAGCTATTCCATTATCTTACATTCTTTCGGTAAGGCATCAGAATGTGTTTTATATTTAATGTTTCTGAGCTACTCTTTTTTTATTGCATAGGTAGGTGGACGAGCTCACAGCCCATCTGGTGTTAAATGGTTACTGGAGCCCATAGACGTCTACAACATAAAAGCCGTCACCCAGATTGAGGTATGAGTTCTAAGGTGCCAGCATAGTCACAACGGCTACCCCACCCTTCAAACCGAAACGCATTGCTTTACGGCTGAAATAGGCTGGGTAAATGAGCTTGTCTTTAAAAAATTCCTACAAGAGAAGCTAAAAAATATGTAATCACAAGTAAAATTTATTTATTTTCAGGTGCTATGTTCTCCATAACGGTGCTAAGTAAGCGACTACAGATCGATGATTCGTTGCTCTGTCTAATCTCTGTCATCAGCAAGTTCGTTGGATCCATCTGGACTGCTTTCATTCAAAGCGATATTGAAATGTATTTAAGTAAGTTTTTCTATAATAATGATACTTTTACTGTCGTTTTCATTTTTTAAAACAAAAATCCATTTGATAACTTCATTAGGATGTAAAAAAATATTTTTGAAGATAATAACGAATTATGCTAAATCATAGAATTTCTAAAAATCAGTTGACTTCGAAAACGTTGAAGTTTGATACTGCTAAGTTTTAAATATAACATTTTTTTTTATTGCTTAGATGTGTGGACGAGCTCACAGCCCACCTGGTGTTAAGTGGTTACTGGAGCCCATAGACATCTACAACTTAATGCGCCACACACCTTGAGATATTGTTCTAAGGTCTCAGTATAGCCACAACGGCGGCCCCATCCTTCAAACCGAAACGCATTACTGCTTCACGGCAGAAATAGGCGGGGCGGTGGTACCTACCCGTGCGGACTCACAAGAGGTCCTACATCCAGTAAGGTAACATTGTTAACATAGGTAACACTGATACAACTATGGTATTCAAAGCTCTACTTTGGAAACTTTGTGGTAGAGATACAGTATCTGAATATATTTATTCATTCAACAGTCCCCCTGGCTCAAACTCCAGTAAGTGCATCGTAAGTTTCGAACAACTAACAATCCGATAACACTTTTCAGTTCCGGTAGCTGAAATATTGAACGCAACGACATTTACATCTCTTAGGTCCATTGCATCAAAAATAGTGGAAAAACAAGAAATAGGTGAGCCCAGATTGTTGTAAATTTATTTACTGGTCAAAAGCCTTCGCTATGAGTATCGCTTGATGTATGAATCTAATTTATTTTGCGAATCAAACGCCATCCAAATGTACGTTGATGGAATTGATTCTAAAAAGCTCATAAAATAAAATTCCACTTTTTTAAATTTGGAATTTTAAAGTTTTCTATTCAAATGGGAAGTTTCTTCATTTCGATAAAAAGCCCAAATTGATCATATGCCACAAGTTAACGTTCCATTGCGTACTTTCGTTACGCATATTCGTTCTTTAATGATATGGAGCACGTCATTACGGATCCTTCCGATTCATTAACGGTGGTTTTAAGCACCACAAGCACCGGTCAACGTCCTCGTTGAACCCCTCGCTTGCGACGAAGGGCTCGACGAGCGAATTAACCCATAGACACCACAGCCCACTGAGTTTCTCGCCGGATCTTCTCAGTGGGCTGCGTTTCCGATCCGGTGGTAGATTCTGCGAAGCACTGCTCTTGCTAGGGTCAGTGTTAGCAACACTCCGATTTGAGCCCCGTGAGCGCAGCTACACATGTTAGGGTGAAGCTGAAATAGCCTCTCAAGGCTATCAGCATAGGTAGGAAAAAAATATGGTACGGTACCAATATTTTATGCAGAATTTCTGATAGCTCAAATAGTCGTGTCTTAAATATGTTATAAATTAAAGTTGTTTGTTGCATTCCAGCAAAAGTGAATTCAATATTTTCTCTGACCGAGACTATGGCATCGCTGATCTTCCTACCGTTCTACTCGTGGCTGTACATGGTAACATTAAATGTCTTCTCCGGAGCTGTCTTCTTGACCAGTGCTATCATTACTATACCTCCCGCAATGATCCTTACGTAAGTATGATTTTTACCAATAGACAATCCCCGTACCACGGGTTTTCACAATGCTATTTTAGGCTGTTACCAAATATATAGTGAAATTCCGTTTTAGGCCTGTCAGCAATGGATTGAAATGTCGTTATTTCAAAAGGATTTTAATTTTGGGCAATGGTTGATATCTATCTCTATTAATGTCGATGTCCAAAAGCGATGGTGACGAGGGGAAAAGCTAATGGGATTTTTTACACTTTTTTATTTAGATCATTTATTCCTTTTTTATAATTATTTTATAGTTACAATATATTGTAACTTGTAGATAGAGTATAGAGAACACAGTTTAATTAACAGCTGTTCTATTTATTAACGAATCAAATTCATAAAATTAACTTTTAAATTGAATTAAAGCGTCTTCTATTTGATAACGATTTGATACACGTGAACCTTTCTCTCTCTATGAAGATGAAATCTGAAAGATTCCAGAACCGTATTATAAATCATGAATGGAGCTAAATTGAATCATAACAAGTATATCAAAGAGAATTCAAAACACGTCGACCCTAATCTCATTTACAAAAACATAATTAACGATTTTTGATCCACCGCACTGAATAATAAGGCGTAAATTAGTTATATTGAATGGATAAATTTCGTAGATGCCTCTTGCTTGCGTAGAAACTTTATAAACATAAAATATATTATGTAAATTATCAATCGTATGTACTGTTATGGGAATTCTCTCTGAGGTCGTTTTAAAAAAGGAAAACTCTTAGGATACAACTATTTATTGGATTTTGAACAATATGGATAATGACTCTCAAAGTAATCCCGGCAGCCGCACCCGTACTCTAACACAGTTCACTGACTACTGACCGTTCTCCGGTCTCCTATCAAGTCTCTACCTCGAGGGTATCAGCAGTTTAGGGTTCGGTAGGGATATATAACAGTACGATACAATTTGTAAAGCATTTACTGCCCACATACATTCGAAAAACTTTTGAAACAAATTTGTACCAAAGGTTAACCGACTTCAAAAAAGCAATAGCAGGTTCTACATTCAGATTTATATCTTTCTTATTAGTTTTTTCACGTAGTGTGACCAATTCAGTTTATTTATATTTTGTCGCTCCGCTGCGACTCTATTCCTTCATATGTTTTTCATCTCCGTCCGTCCGTCAAAAGCTCAACATTAATACTATCTAATCTACCTACTAACTGACTGAGTTTAATTAACGTGACTCTTGAAGTCATTTTTTTTTATTTATTTAATAATCTTCTTCTGAATTAACTTATATTAAATATTTACTGACGACCCTAAACTTGTTTCCAAAAATAATATTCCAAAAGGAACATGAAAAATTGGTTCAGTTGATAGCATGAATTACTTTACGTATATGCGTGCCGTGTCCTCTATTTTGCGACGTCAATCAACATCATGGAAATATCTGTTAAGGTGTACTGGTACTAGCTAGGTACGAGACTCTTCGAATTGTTCTGTAGGGAAATCTATGAGAGCGAAGTTAATATTCAGGAATTATATTTAGTGCAATCAAAACAATAATACTGTAAAGTCTTTGATTACTATACATTATTTGAATTTTACATAGTTTGATCATACAGAACGTCATCGCAAATGTAAAAATATTAATAGATAAAATTAGTCATTTTATTTGGTCCGAAAATTTAGATTCCTCTTTCTTGTGTCCAGATTCTTCTATATACAACACAGAAGAGGAAAGAAGAGTCCAAGAAAGAGAGCTCTCGAAGCTGAAGAGAAAAAGGAAGCGATAGATATTGAAAACAAATCTGAACAATCGAATATTCCAGAAAACAATGTTCGTCTATAGAACGATGACAAATCATTTAAGATGAATGCGTAATTATTTTAATTGTTTCAATTGGATTTTGACTGATACGATTTCAGCGTTAATTAATTCGACAAAAGTTACAAATGAGTATAAAACAAAACAATATCTGAGATAACTTCAATATTCGAAGTCCTTAAAAGTTTGTAACATATTTCATAGATCACTTCGCTGCGTTGCATCAATGGTAAAAACAGGTTCTATAACGTCATCGTGGCTTAGTTTCTTCTTTAATATATCTTCTTCTTCTTATAACGTTATCCCGTTTTCGATAATTTCATTAACGACTGCCAATATTAATGGCAATATCAATACAACTTGTTCTATTTTGGGGTTTTTGGAATCTCGCGCCAGCTTGTCCGGTAACCGTGCGACCAGCTGAGCGTTTAAAATTTTATAAAAAGGGAAAAAAGAGACAACAGATGTAAGATCATCAACGGTTGGTGCTAAGTCTGTATTTCTGAGAATATTTAAAATTCATTAAAAGTGAGCTATCATACGTGGCTTATATTAATTAATGGCCTTAAAGCAATTTGTGTTTTTAACGTTACAGAGCGGAAAAAATGGATACTTTTTTTTTGTATCACAGTCGTATTTTTTTAGCCAGATTATGCAATTTCCACTTAACCTCTACTTGAAGAACAAAAAAAACTATGTGAAACTTGAGGGATCACTCATCCCTTTCTAACTCTGTTCATAAGAGAAAGATAAGTGAGCCACAAATATTATGTCGTAGTTCTACCTATCTACTACTTATTATGATATATTCACAGCTCTTTTATAGGGAAGTACACATTAAGGTAATCTGAGATAGGATGGTTTCCTATTTTTTTCATTTATATATAAAGGCGAAGGTAATTTGTTTTATAGAATACGATTTATTTTCCAAGATATGCGTGTGCAGTATCTAGCGTGTTCATGAGTTATTTCACAGCTTAGAACTAATTTTAAAACCGCCCATCATATTTAAGCAAAAAATTCTCAGACGTCGAAATTTTATAAGTTAAAATTAAAACTTTACTGGTATTTATTAAACAGATTAAGACTGTGGCCAAAATAAATTAAATTTTGTTTTCATTGAATGGAAAAACAATGTAAATTTGTTAACTATTTATTTAATTAAATTCTTAACTTTTTTTAAGGATCATTTTAATGTTTTAACACATTTTTGTTGTTTTTAATGAATTTTCTGTTTTATCACACGACTCGAAATAACTAAATTGCAATTATGAATATAAATTAAATCGATTACTTAGAAGAAAGTAGAGATGAGTATACACTGAGAATGAATCTCGCCATCTCTCTCGCACACAGTGCACACACAAACACATGCAGCGATAGAAAAAACTTTGTGAAAGTGTGAACCTTGTTTTTCTTAATTGAGAAACCCTTCATAGGGTGTAATTTTTATTTTTTAATTTTTATATATTTAGAATATTATTACAAATTTATACGAAATAAATATATAATTTTTCATACTATGACTAAGCTATCGATATAATCTTGTTATTATTTTTATAATAAAGCCTCCTGTTTAGTTATTTAAGAAAAAAATATGGATCGTTTAAAGCGTTTTTAGGACTCGACAGCAGATAATAAATATGCGATGTAAATGAGACTTCAACTTCATTTAATAAGGTGAGCGGATATAATTGACCCGATATTTGTTGTAAACAGTAGTTAGTTGAGTTAGTTAACTTCTAAGGGAGCTAAACATCCGAAAAAGGCTCTCTTCCATCTGCCGGGAACCTGTTATGAGCTTCTTCGGAAACATCATGCGGTCTCCCAGACATGAATTAGAGAAGCTCATCATAATTGTGGATCGCATAGAGGGCAAGCGCGCCGTGGGCAGAACACCAACTAGATGGTCAGATCTAGTAAAAGAAGCACTTGGTGGGAGTCTGTACCATGCGGTCCATGCCACCAATGATCGAACACAGAGGAAGAACGTCACATGTGGTCGCGATCCTCAGTAGTGAGGGAACGATATAGAAGAAGATGAACAATTAACAACAGGTGGGCTGTAATCTCGTTTACTCGTTCGTGGGATACAAAAATCGATCATTTTTCGTTCCTTTCTAGTACTGCCAGCTCATTAACAAATCTGATAATTTTACTGATGCTTTTAGAAAATACTTCAGAGGTCTATTTAGCCATATAACCCTCTTAGCTGTCGAAGGACAACACTTCAATTGTCTGCAACCACGAAACTACGGATATAGTAAAATTGAATTATTAAAAGCGATATAAAACCGCAAAAGTAGTTTTAGTTATGTCAATGTCTTGCGAAAACCGAAGTAAATAATGTAACAATCAACCCAAATTCCATAAAACAATATATTCTTGTTAGAAATTGAATAGATACACTATTATCTAATATAGACAAGGTTTACTTTGAATTTAGGAACGGTGCCAAGCGCTTTCCCTTTTCCGATTTTCAAGCTGTTCCATTAACAAAATCAATTGACAATGCCTGTGATCGTAAAAATACAGTTTTCTTGTTAAAGCCATAATAGTTTTATCCAATATTAATTTGTGTAACTAATGAACGGCAGAAAAGTAAATTCATCTAAATTTCATTATTAAAATCAGGTCAATTCTGGGGTTCTGTATTAACATTGCTTAAAATTTCATTCCCAATTCGACTCATTAGTCATAAAAAAGAAATGAATTTTGTTGTTCAGGCTTTTAGGCTTTTAAAAATTCTTTGTCTATATTTCGACGAGTTTTGCTAATCTGATTTGTTCCTATACAAATTGAATTTAGTTAATGTTCTACTTTATTTCAGAACGCATTAGCTCCATGTTGGTATTAATATTGTTTAGAATGCATAAATAACCATACAATCGCATTAGGATTGTGTTTAGGCTTCATTTTTAAAATGAAACTAAATTCAAATTCAAAGTCAAAATCATTTATTTCAACTTAGATGTCAGTACAACACACTTGTTGAATGTCAAAATATAAATAACAATGTTAACTCTACCACCGGTTCCAAAAAAAACCACAGTCCTGAGAAGAACCGGCGAAACAAACTCAGCGGGTAAGCATGTAACCCTATCTATGATATATTCACAACAATCAGTAAAAAAGTTCATGTTTTAATTTTTAGTATTTATTCACTTATGTCGATAACGAAAAGATATTAAAATTAGAAAGATACGGATAAAATATATGTATAGATTAGCGTGACCTGAATTATCCGTGAAAGAGTTTAAGATAAAGTCTATACTGACACACTTTTCACAGTTACTAAACGCGTATACATACTCGTATTCTTTGGTTTTTATCACTGTATCTATATATTAATACGTGAAGCAAAAGCTTTGTATCCCTTTTTACGAAAATTGCGCGGACGGAGGAGTATGAAATTTTCCACACTTATAGAGAATATAGAGAAGAAGTGCACAACGCTAATATTTTTTAAAAATAATGCATAAAAGATACATTAAATCGATATAGAAAACATTACACACACTACGTACCATGTATTTGACGCACACACGCATGCATACTATTTATTTTCAAGCTTTTCTTCTTGACGTCTGTTGTCAAATTGAGAATAGATTAAATATTATTTGTCTTTGTTAATATTTTTTATAGTGTAGTACTGGCGAAATTTGTGATTATAGAAGTATAAAATAAAATCATAATGGTGTACAAACTTACAATTCCAATTAATTATAGTCGAATTTCGACTACTACGGGACCTCTAGTAAATATAAAATAACAATATTAGATTCGTTCCAATGAAAAATAAAAGGTGAAAACCCGAGTAATCTAATCCTGTGTATATCCTAATAACTGTATCCGACTAGTGGACTAAGATACAATCTTTAAGCGTTGATAAAAATCTGTAACGCTTATTGCTTATAACGTTTAACCAAACTGAATAGCCATAAGAAATTTCGCAATATAACAGTGCACCGAGAAAACTATCCAAATATTATATTATTATTGATTACTAGCTGACCCGGCAGACTTCGTAGTGCATCAATGGATAAATAAAAGACCTAAGCTTTTGTATAAAATAAACTTAAAACAAACAAAAGGAATCCGTCCGACGGGGGACACATCAAAGGGAAAACAAAATTGTTATTTTTATTTAATTCCGAGCATTTTCATATTTATCTATCTTTTAAACCTTCTCTGAACTTCCATAAATAAATAATTCAAGGGCAAAATTAGCCAAATCGGTCCAGCCGTTCTCGAGTTTTAGCGAGACTAACGAACAGCAATTCATTTTTATATATATTGATTAGTTTCATAATCGCAGAACAGATTTCACTACTATAAAACTTATCGAGACTATTGAAATAGCTCATGGATACTAATAAATGGCATTTAATATTAATACATAAACTTATCAAATGGAAAAGTACAGACTAAGGCTAAAACTTTATAACTTGATAAGATATTGCGACCAAACTAAAACGCTTAGAGCCACAATTTAACCAGACTACAAAAGGCCAACGAAATATGCCACCTCTTCGGTTAAGTGGCTAATGACTCTGACTAATATACCACAGGGTGGGGATTTGTTATTTTGATTAGCATTGGTAACTTTTTCAGTCGGAATGTTTTTGTTTTATCCCTGTCTATATTTTATATATATATTATATATAATGATAACCAATTAGGTTGTGGTCATTAAATGAGTCAACCTTTGAATGCAAATTGAAATAATCTTGTGCTTTAAAGGAGACTGAAACGATTACATACATTTTTGGGCCCGAATGTAACGTGATGAAACTAATATGAATTAATAGATTCATATTTATCAGTACCTTGCTGAAAATTATAAAAGTTTTCTCAATCTGAGAGCCGAGTTAATAAAGATTTAATCTTTTAAATGTCATATTATGAATGAATATCAATGATATATATCAGGTATGGAATATGGAATTGCTATCCCACAATTCACACAGCGATCCATAATTTCAACAGTATCCAATGCAACAATTTCAAGTCAAACGTGTGAGCGATCTTCGGTGTCCAGTGTAGAAGCAATTGTCGTACAAGGCTGGCAGAGTTGGAATCCNCAATGATATATATCAGGTATGGAATATGGAATTGCTATCCCACAATTCACACAGCGATCCATAATTTCAACAGTATCCAATGCAACAATTTCAAGTCAAACGTGTGAGCGATCTTCGGTGTCCAGTGTAGAAGCAATTGTCGTACAAGGCTGGCAGAGTTGGAATCCGTAATAATAAAGCAGTGATCGTTGAAAATATAAAAACAGACCGATAGATACACACTCAAAATGCGTCGAAGATACAAAACGAGTAGAGCAGAAAAAATCAACAAGCGCCAAAAAATAATTGTATAATCTATGAACAAACGTCATGTCAGCTTACTGTCAAAGCTGTCATCAAAAATACAATCGATTTTAATCGATTTGAAATCGATAATCATATTTGCTAAGTAATAATAGACTTTTTCTTCATTTATGTATATAATCGCAATTAAATCCGGCGCATACCGCACTTGTGTATGTTTTTCTTTTTATAATCCTGTAATCGATTAATTAAATCGATCACACAGTTATACCGACAAAAACTAACTTTCTCATTTTTCTCCGGTCCCAGAAAGAGGATTGAGGTGATTTTTTATATTACTATATAAAAAAATATGACAAATTTTTTAGACTACATTCCAAGTTATTACATTTTTGGCCCACGATTTTCCGTCTCCTTTAAGCTCACTGCTGAAAATAGGTATCTAATGCAATCAATCTTTTTATGCATGTTGATTATAGGTATACAGTTCTTCTTCACTATTCACGACCAAACCATTGGACAGTATCATATAGGATTTTTGGCTTTTTATTATACCGGTATAGACGATCAAACAAACTCACCGCCCTCCTGTTGTTAACTAGGAAACCCATAAACATTGTGAATGCCACTACCTACTATGATGCTTATCTACATTTCTAAGACTAGTTTCAGATAAAAAAAAATTGATTTTAATTTAATAAACACAATATATCTATATATGTATATAAAAATGAATTAATTGCTGTTCGTTAGTCTCGCTAAAACTCGAGAACGGCTGAACCGATTTGGCGAATTTTGGTCTTGAATTATTTGTGGAAGTCCAGAGAAGGTTTAAAAGGTAGATAAATATGAAAATGCTCGGAATTAAATAAAAAATAACAATTTTGTTTTTCCTTTGATGTGTCCCCCGTGAGACGGATTCCTTTTGTTTGTTTTAATTTTAATTTATACAGAGCTTTAGGTCTTTTGTTTATCGATTGAGGCACTACGAAGTCTGCCGAGTCAGCTAGTTTAAAATAACAGATATGACTTTGTTTCTCCTTGATACCAGCTATGATCATTTTATTAAAATAATAGTACCAGATATGCAATAATGTCTATCAACAACTCTCGTCGTACAATATAAATCTTCAACGGTACTTTCGTTTGGTTAATAGCAATCTATTTGTTACCCACCTCACACCGGTTTTAATACTATTTATTTGGATTAAATTTATGATAACTAATGACCAATATATCCCGATACTTTTAATAAATAATAGTTGGACTTTCTCAGTGGGTCGCGTTTCCAATCCGGTGGTAGATTCTGCGAAGCACTTCTCTTGCTGGGGTTAGTGTTACTAGCATCGTCAGGTTTGAGCCCCGTGATCTCACCTATTTGTTAGGTCACGCATAAACTCTCAAGGCTATCTATCAGCTTAGGTAAGAAAAAAAGTCCGTTTCGCGGTGATTAACGCTAATTGGTTGAAAAACATCGGTTTCTGGTAACTTCTCGGGCACCACATACTGTGTAGCAATACCTGTATCAAGTTTTATCACAGTCGGATGAATGACTTAAGAACACATAGAGAGCAAGCAAACAAAGAATGAATGGAGTACTGTATGTTTGATTAAATAATAATATGTCGTATTGTATATCTTATGCTTAATAATTGTGACGTCAGCAGATATTATTGTGTTACTTATAAGGAGATTATATGAAATAAAAACATATATTGTTATCTGGATATTTAATTTTTATTACAAAAATGTGTCCACGTATAATTTGGTAACTATCATAGATAATCTTATAATACAGCCACACGGTACTCCTCCTCCTCGCTTCGTTTTCCTCGTTACTGAGGGTCGTGACTCCCCCGCTGCATCAGTTTCTCCCGTACAATTTCCCTCCATCTGCTGCGATCCTCAGCTTCATGAAGGGCATTGCGGAAGTTGATGCTTAGAGAAGATCGTATTTGGTCCGACCATCTCGTGGAACTGCGTCCTCTGGGACGTTTACCATCTACCTTTCCTGTCACCATCAGTTGTTCTAGATTGTGACCCTCTTTACGATCAATACACACACATACACACACACACAGACACACACACACACACGCACACACACACACACACACACACACACACACACACACACACNCACACACACACACACACACACACACACACACACACACACACACACACACACACACACACACACACACACACACACACACACACACACACACACACACACACACACACACACACACACACACACACACACACACACACACACACACACACGCACACGCACACGCACGCACACGCACGCACGCACGCACGCACGCACGCACACACACACACGGTTCTACCATCTCTTACAAAAGACATTTGCGAAAGGAAATTCTGTCCCATAACACATAATATTTTTTTAAAGTACATATCTTGTTGCAAGTACATACTAATGCTATATTGTACTCGAGACGCATGCCTTACTACACTTAAATGCCCAGGTATTTCCTCTAAATCAATTTAGGTATTATTAGGTTATTACCCCACCTATATGAAAGCGAGAAAACATCCCTATTCAACACCACAAAGCTACATGCTAAAGTATGTCAACTTCTTTTAATAAAAGGCTTAAGCCACAAAGATTAGTTGTATCTCCAAGGCTATTTATCCATATCATCGATGATAATACCATAAAATTAGGCCTATATAATTTAGAATATCTGATCGCATTCAATAAAGTAGTTATAAAGAACGCTAAATTATCAATGAACAAAAATCATGTTACGAGCATGCGATTATGAGGTTTGCATGTCCTTCACAATTCATATTATATTTTCAAGCAAACCGAATGAATATTTTTTTGGAAATGCTTATACTCGAATGGTGGAAATAATGACTCGTGCAATTTCTAAAGATTATTAAGACAATAGCCGAGGAGTGCGGTCACCCGGTTTCACTGGTGGTAGGACCTCTTATGAGTCCGCACGGGTAGGTACCACCACCCCGTCTATTTCTGCCGTGAAGCAGTAATGCGTTTCGGTTTGAAGGGTGGGGCAGCCGTTGTAACTGTACTTGAGACCTTAGAACTTATATCTCAAGGTGGGTGGCGCATTTACGTTGTAGGTGTCTATGGGCTCCAGTAACAACTTAACACCAGGTGGGCTGTGAGCTCGTCCACCCATCTAAGCAAAAAAAACAAATTCGGTAGCTTTTTCGGAAAGCGTCTTCAGAACAATATATTGTCATCTTTTTCAAAACAGCGTCGATTTGAACAACGAGAACACGGCGCCCAGAAAGAGGCCCATGCGATGTAGATCATGATCGTGAGCTCCCCCGACACCAATTTGCATCCACAGTGATATAGCACTTTGCTACCGGCTCAGTTCCAATACGGCGCAAGTACTGCCCGAAACCGTGCTCTCGTCAGATTGGCCAGGCGCTAATACGGATCGCCAAAATTAGGACTTTAGATGGGACGTGGATGTCGTTCTCCGGATACGGAGGTATAGCGTTACCAGAGCGGCGTCCCTACCAATAGGCAAGCCACTTTGAAGAAGGTGATGCGATAGCCTCAAATGACGCAGCAAAAGACCCCCCATACGGTAGCTCTATAAAGGGCCACCACGTATAAAGGCGGTGCGTCAGCAGATCAGAACCATGCTGATGGGAAAAACCCGCCCTATCCTTCGTGGTTACCTCACGTTTCAAGCACAATAACAAACATTGCTTTTCAGAATTATAAATGAACTTTATCATATTTGGAATTATTTATCAAGTGAATTAAATGTGACTGATTAACATATCCAATCAAAACAGAACGATCTTTATTGAGCAAGTAGGTTATATGTATTTGATCTAGACAACGAATTACATTGTAGTATTTATATTTTATGGTCCTTAGTTATCATTGGACACACAATACTATCAATTATCTATGTATTACGATATAGGGTACTATCGCATTCATATCAAGAACAAGTGACTGTGTGCATTACTTTAAATTACTACTTTTATTCGAAGAACGTAAATCTAGCAGCAATGGCTGGACAAGAAACAGAAGAGGATCCAGAAATCAAACCACTGAATTCGAAAAACGGTAAATTCAAAAGGAAGACTGTGTTTGAACGTTTTATTGAATTGAAGAATATTATAACAGTGGAACCCGTAGCATTTATTGCATTGTCTTCTAGTGTATTTGCAGCTGTCACAACGCAGACGCTAAGCTTGGAAAAAACTTGTCGCGTTAGTCTCAAAATCGACAGTGCAATATGCGACGCGATTCGGCTTCAAAATTCACAAAACGTGACTTTCTACGAGAAACAAGTGCAACAGTATCTAGCAGATCGCCTAGCTTGGAGAAGCGTCCTACAATCTCTGTTACCGTGTGTAATATTACCATTTATCGGCAGCTGGTGCGATAAAACTGGACGAAGGGTACTGCCAATGATGGTGCCCGTAGTCGGCGAGATACTTCAATGCCTTAGTAACATTATAAATGTGATCTTCTTTGATATACCTGTAGAAGTTCTTCTTTTTTTCGACGCATTCTTTCCAGCGATCTGTGGTGGTTGGAGCGGCATGTTCCTAATCCTATTTATTTACATAAGTAATGTTACTACAAACGAAAATCGGACGCATCGGCTTGGCTTAGTGAATTTTTTCACATACGTTGGTATACCTATTGGATTGAGTACATCGGGTGTTGTATTGAAGAATTTCGGATATTTAACAGTTTACACAATTTCTACTATACTTCATCTAGTGAATCTGTGGTACATAAAGTACAGATTAAAAGATGTCTACAAGCCTTCTGTGAATGTAAGTACATGCATTTGTTATTTGTTTTGTTTTAAAATTTGACAAATTGACTTCGATATCGATTTTAACATTAACTTATTTGACATATACTCGTAAAACAGATCATTTGACACAAAAATATGAATGGTCATATCAAATTCTGACTGGAACAATTATATTTATTTTTACAAACAAGGTAAGTTTGGAAAGTGCATAATGGTTGACTAATGGTGACACGCTTATAAGGTTATGTGGGTTGGTCCACTCGTCCAATCAAAGTTGTGGCCTAATTATAAGACACCCAATATACTAGTATCGAGCAAAGAGAATATGCCAGTATTCGAATACCACAGACAAATTCCAAATTTTTTATTCGTACTTTACACGTGTTGACGAACGAATTCCACGATCAATGAATAACATGGTGTGATAAGAATCAATCCACAAAACTTATGCTTCTTCTTCTTCTCAATCGTGTCACTCTTGACAGGGTGGTCGTGATCGTCATGTAGTGTTAGAAGGGGCAGACTTGATGCATCTCACGATGTCCCGCCATTTCTCCCTGCTTGAGGCCATTCTACTGCACTCATTTAGGGGACTTCCCACTGCAGTTTTAATTTGGTCGGTCCACCGCATTGGTGACCTCCCACGCGGTCTTGTACTATCAATCCTTCCCTGTATAACGAGGCGTTCTATGGACCGGCCATCTCGTCGCGAAACGTGTCCAAAGAAATCTACCATTCGAGACTGTACTATAGCAAATAGACGCTGCTTAATGCCGAGTTCCTGAAGTATCGAGATATTTGTGCGAAAGTCGGTCCACGAAACTCCAAGCATTCTTCTCCAGTACCACATTTCCAGAGCGTATATTTTCTTACTTTCCACGTCCCGCACGATCCACATCTCAGCAGCGTATAGAAATATAGAGAATATTAGTGTTCTAACGAGCCTGATCTTTGTGGTTTTGGTTATGTTTCTATTTCTTTATACTTTCCTCAGCCCGTCCATCGACGACCTCGTGACAGCCATGCGCTTTTTGATTTCGTCCACGCATCCGCCATTATTTGAGATTAAAGCCTCAAGATGTATGTAGGACTGGACCACGATAATCATTACCTTGGTCTTACTGCGGTTAATCTTCAAGCCAAACTCAAGGCTCACACGTTCCATCCTCGACAGCAACTGCCCCAAGCATTGCGCTTTAGTTGCAAAAAAAGTGTATCATCCGTGTATCTCAAGTTTGCAATCCTATACCCCCCAATTGCTACACCATCTGTCCAGTCCTCCAAATTGATGCGCATTATGATCTCTGTGTACGCATTGAATAAGAGCGGCGATACAATGCAACCTTGGCGAACCCCAGCACTTGGATGGAAGTTACCAGAGAGAACGTCATCCGCGCGCACCGAGGCCGTATCATTCTCATATAAGCGTCTCAATAGGTGCACAAGAATATTGTGAATGGTCAAAAGCCTTTCCTTTAATTCCAATTAAATCTTGTATATTAAGATTAGCAGCGACATTCACAATACAATAAAATTAGAATTCGGCAACTCTTAAACTTTACCTAGTCTTGAAGTTGATCTGTCTACTTGACTAGATATGTAAATGTACTAATCCATGCTGCTGCCATGATGAGCACTCCATAGCTTTGGGATATTAAGAAAACGCATCTGAACTACATCTTATGACAATTAATAAAGCTATTGCACTGCATAAGAAAATTATATCTTTAACTTCAATCTAACAGTATAGTTACCAAAATATTTAAAGTTATTTAAAAATTTGAAGTCATTATCCAATTTTCAATCGCTAATACAGTCTTAACACATCATAATAAAATTTAAGGAACAAAGGAACCATTTCTTTTCGTAATGTGGAATAAATAAAAATAAATAACCAGATTCCAATCATAATACTTCTAATATTTACTATAATGTGTTAAATTATTTTAATATTACATAAACACGTTTCCAATTATAGTGTTATCTTTACTGGATAATAAAAACTTTTGGACTAGTTTAGCGTCATCAATAGCTCGCTAAATAGTTGGTAGTAGATTCAGCTGCGAAAAATGACAATTCCATATTTTGATTCCTTATGATTTGTTGAAGATTGGATACGAGAAGGTGAGCGGAGCTAATCTATATATATATATATATATATATAAATGAATTGCTGTTCGCTAGTCTCGCTAAAACTGAGGATGGCTGGACCGATTTGGTTAATTTTGGTCTTGAATTATTTGTAGAAGTTCAGAGAAGGTTTAAAAGTAGATAAATATGAAAATGCTCGGAATAAAATAAAAATAATAATTTTGTTTTTCCTTTGATGTGTCCCCCGTCGGACGGTTTCCTTTTGTATGTTTTATGTTTATTTTATACAAAAGTTTAGGTCTTTTATTTATCGATTGAGGCACTACGAAGTCTGCCGGGTCAGCTAGTTTCCTATTAAAAGAATATGCTCCGTACTCTTATTTCAGCATCCCACTCTGTCACATCCGCTTCAAATAACTGTGATGTTAAACATGCTGACTTGGCTTTATATGTGATTGGAAACTATTTTATATTCTTAAAACATGAACGGTTTTTCGATTTGTCTATGACCAAGAGATAAATGTTTTTTTTTTCGTGCCATCGATATTAGCAGACACAAGATAGCATGCTCTTTACAGAGTTTTCCGCCGGCACATTTTTATACTTTGCCTTTTAAAGTACAATAGGCGTTACGTTGATTTTTTTTAGGGCAATCCTATGCATACAATTTTATATGTTCGTTTTTAAATGTGGGAATACACTAATAACTATGGCAACACAGTTATTTGCAGTTGCACAAAAAATTCTGGTCGTACGTGCACGTATTGTAAATCGAGAAATAAAAATCCTTCGCTCTGAATCTAGTTTTCTATTGAAACTAGCACACTAAAATACAGTCTACGCTCTAAACAGAAATAAGTCCCATTTCGTCAGCATCCAAATTTTCGTTTGTAGAATATTTTTTCTTTATTTAAACCAGACTTTATAAATCCAGTCGTTAGTGGTACTCGTATAGACATGAGAATCTCGGTTCTCTTCATAAACTTAACCGTTAACGCTAGACGGTAACGCTAACAATATGGCGATGTTAAAACTTTCCCAGCTAACTTTCTGATGACTTAAAGTCGGCAATGCCTATTTGGTAAGCTCTTCAGCTACGGTTTTAACAATTGATGTCGAGATGAGTTCATTATTTTAAGGCTGATTGATAAACTACGATAATTTTGCATGGTCTCAATCTTCAAAACGTTGTCTTCCTTATTTTTTGAAAGACTTTCCCTGTAGCTTCCCTTGCAAGTTTTTCATTGCTCTAGTAAATCTCTAGTGCTCTAGTAAAGTTGTAACAATCGATGGACTTAACTCTAAATGCCTTCTAATATCCTTTTTCGCTTATACGTCAACACACAACGCTTTTCTGTTAACTGTTTCAAAGTTGTTTTGCGACTGATAAAGACACGAGAGCTGCCTACTATGTAAAATGACTAGGCCCAACATTAAATGTGTTGAAAGAGAAAGAAATAGAGAGAGAGAGATAGAGAGAGGGAGACAGAGACACAGAGAGAAAGAGAGATATGAATATGAAAGCGACCTCAGGCCTTTTAAAAATTTCGACACATCAAAGTCATTGACAATGTAAACTAGCTATTTGATATTGTAGTAAAACAACCAAATTTAATATCTATTTTCTACGTTATGGAAAGTTTTACGTTATATCGAAAGACGATATAAAGAATTTACACTCTGCTTAAAAAAATGTTTATAGATAAGAAAATTGAAGCATACTTTTTGCTTCAATTGACGCTTTGTCTTTAACGCCTTGAACTAATTAACTTAGATTAAGAGAACAAAGAAAAAGTCTATAAGTCAATAAATATATAATTAAAATTCAAAGATACATAACTGTGTTTATCAATAAGTATCAAATAAATATATTTTTATCTATTAACGCTGATTACTAGAAACACGTGACGCTTTTCGTGTTTAATTTTTACGATATCGAATTTACTATAATATACACTAAACATAATTAATTCGTCACTACAAAAAATGCTACTTAGCTTGCGATTAGCATTATCATTTGATTCGCACATAATATATTATAATGCCCAACAATATCAATATATCAGTTCAGACAGTGCCGTCGTTCTAGACGGAAGTGAATGTTAGTCTTCAATTATATTGATTAACAAAATGACAGGCGGTAATCAAGAAAATTTAAATGAAAAACAGGAAGATGAATTCACTGAAGATGATCCATTAAGAAGCCAAGATGTTAAGGAAGTCTCACAACCAAGCGTATGTGCTAAATTCTGCCATCTAATCAAAAACATGACAGTGGAAGCAAGTTTGTTATTCCTCATCATGTCCAGTCTTATTTCAATGTTGACAACCCAAAACTTAAGCTTAGAAAAAGCTTGCCGCGTGAACTTAAATTTTTCAGATGAAATCTGCACCTCCCTAAAGCTGCAAGATGTCAACAGTCAGAATCAGTATGAAAAAGAGACTCAGAAACTGCTAGCGTCTGTAATGGCTAAAAGAACTTATATTTCCGCCACGATACCATGCGTGATCGCCTTATTAGTCGGAGCATGGTCCGACAAAACTGGACACAGGAAAGTGTTTCTGACAATTTCAATATTTGGGCAATTCCTGATTACAATTAATAATATGTTAAATGTTTATTTCTTTCACGAGCTAAGCGTAGAAGTTCTCGTGTTCAGTGAAGCTATTTTAGAAAGTTTTTCGGGTGGTTGGTGCGTAGGTATCTTAACTGCCTTTTCATATATCTCTGCAATTACATCCGATGAAGACCGTACTTACAGAATGGGATTGTTAAACTTCTGTATGACAGTTGGATTTCCGGTTGGTATGGGACTCAGCGGCATACTCTTGAAAAAATACGGTTATTACGGATCTTACGGACTAGCTGGTGCAATTCACAGCTTGAATGTTATGTACAGCATATTTGTATTGAAGGATCCAAAAAGAAATAAAGAACAAAAGAAGGTAAACTGCCTAAGCGTCATCAATAATTTGATTACAATGACACGTACTACTCGATAACGCGGCTCACATAGAGACTTAGACTAGGCCGTTGCTTTATTTCTGCCTGGCCTTCGAAATTACAGAACACTACCAGTCAGCCTTACACTATCTCAGAGACTCGAAAATCACACATTTCCACCTTTGCAGTATCAATCTAACGATTTTAAACTCTGTGACACCTCTCCAGCCATTTTCAAATGAGAGGCTCGCCCACTTGTCTGGACGATCCTCCTCAAATCTAACCAAATGATCTTTTAATTCTCCCTATTGACTATTTGACTGGCTTCTCTATTGGCTTCTCTATTTTCAGGAAATTTTTTTGCNAGACTCGAAAATCACACATTTCCACCTTTGCAGTATCAATCTAACGATTTTAAACTCTGTGACACCTCTCCAGCCATTTTCAAATGAGAGGCTCGCCCACTTGTCTGGACGATCCTCCTCAAATCTAACCAAATGATCTTTTAATTCTCCCTATTGACTATTTGACTGGCTTCTCTATTGGCTTCTCTATTTTCAGGAATTTTTTTTGCTCTCCGACTTCATTCTTCCTTTTAGAATGGACCTAAAACCATATACATTTTATTATTGTCTCTGCAACTACGAGTTTATCTTCTTCTGTAGGAGTAAAATTCAGGTTCCCCCGTTCACCAAGATTAGTCTGATCACTCTTTCTATGTAACAATGTCTCTTCTATGTCGATTTCCTCTCTTGTACTTTTATTTGAAATTTATTTTAGATATTTAAGACTCTAATTTTAAATTTTTTTTGTCTAAAATCCTTGTACCGTTGTACGTACAGATGTTTCGTTTTACACTAGTGAATTCTGAGCCGAACAATAATAACTGAGGTTAGACTAGAATACACTTCTAGACTGCGTGAAAAGAGCTAGTTGACAACTTAATATATAATCCTACACTGCGCATTTAATCGTAAACTGCTGTTGAGTAACACAAACATTTTCTGATAACACATGCGGCACATGTGACAGCAAACCGCCTAGCTTAAGTCCAGTAGCCTTCATAAGTTCGCCTCCAAACTTATCACATATTTTTTTCAATTAAGTGACAGCTTTTCTTATGACCATAAGTTTTTATGTGTAAGCTACAGTCCTTCCCTCTTAATACTGCCATAAGCTTTACTAAAGGTACCAAAGTATGAGTATATTCTGTATGCGTATTCCCATTTTTTCCCATCAGCTGTATTAAGAGAAATCATTTAAATTTTATATCCGCATTAAATAAATTTTATTTTCAATAATTTTAGTGATTCATGATTCTTTTGTGTTTTTATATACAAAATCTGTACTGCAATTATTTACTTTGAGGAGTTACTTTAAATTGTATTATTTCAGCACGATAAACAAGGAATACGCCACTTTTTTCGAACCTTCTTCGATTTTGCCAACGTTAAGGATACAGTAGGTGTTGTCTTCAAGAAAGCACCGAACAACAGAAGAGTCCGTCTTTGTATTCTTCTGGCAGTAGTTACGGTTTTATTCGGACCAATGTATGGTAAGTTCAATGTCTATGATACATTATCTCCACTGGTAGTAGGATAAAAGAGACGCCGGTCACTTTTCTACTTGATTGTGATCTAGCTGCATATGAAGTATGAGATAGCCTTTATACCAATTATTGAACTAATTGGGCAATATTCAAAACAAGTGTTCGGTTGATTGTCCGCCCATCAATCCCAACGTTAAAGCACCTGAGGCCAGATCCACAGCAACGACCAAACGCAAATATTGAACCTTGAGGTTCAGGTGACCAAATAGAAAGCTCATTTGTCTTGGTTCCAGCAATGAACTTATTTGCTGAACTTAGATCCAAACTTCCTTCACCGTAAAACGGATGACACTGAAAGCTAAAAATGTTCTTAGCAGCTGTAATTAACTACCACAAGTCCATTGTCGATTTATAAAAAAGGCATAAAATATAAACATGCCTAAATATAGCAAATAATATTCTCTATTTCCTTCTGTTGTCATTCGATATCTTGGTCTTTTACTTATTTAAAACTAACACCCTGAATTTTTGACACTCCGACACAAAATTCTCGGCTTTATTTGTTAAATACTGCTCTCTAAAAATTAATTGGATCAACCCTAGATATTCACCATATCCTTAAATTCCACACATCCAAAACTGGGACAGCCGACTGTATGCAAAAAAGAGTAGTTTAAATAGTAATTGGTTGATTGATAAATGGAATAGCACGAAAAAGTTTGATAGGTACAAATATCCCTGGTGTATAGACACAGCCACTGGAAGAACAACTGGCTGTACGTCTCCGTCTGTCTATATAACGCAAAAATGTGTACCTATCATACTTTTCCGCCTAATCGATTTGTTAATCGACCATTTAATATTACTTAACTTTTCAATATCCAATTTAATATGTTATTTCTTCTGATTATTATTGTTGCTCGACCGATATGTTGCATTCCATCGCCGTCTAAATATAAAGCAATAAGCTCATTAGTAGTAGAAAACAAACCATGCAAAGTAAATAGAATAAATACGCTGACAAAATTTTTAACTATTACATTTAATCTTCGAATTTATGGCCCAATGTTTGGGTCAGCTGCAAACGAACAACGTAACCATGCGATAAGAAATTTTGTAAAGTTGTAATAATGAAACTTATTATCTGAGTTACTTAATTTCGTACAAATTAGTGATAAAATATTACACTAAGCGACTCCTTATTTGCCGTTCGACGATAAAGTTCAATAATTAGGTTGTGGTACGTACGTTATTAGTTATTCTCTTGTTGCGAGAAATTCGCTGGATTCTCACTTCTTGAATTTAGATAAAATATATTATCACGTTGACTGCCATGTAGGTCACCGGTACACTACGTGGCGCATGAAGTAATTATGTCGATTTCTCTTTTCGATCTTCTTACTAAGGCACCGGGATATCTAGTAGACTCCGGGAAAGACGAATCCGAACGATACTGAGAATGAATTTATTTCTAAGAGACCCTAAACACTAAAATACACATTAACAAACAATAGAGGCAATAGAGCAACTAGAACAATAGAGTTAGGCAATCCAGGCGCTTAGTAAAAGAAATCGACGTAATTACTCCAGTGCGCCGCGTAGGACACCAGTGACTGATATGGCAGTTAAAGGGTTAAAATTAAAAACGGTAAGAGAATCAAGCGACATATTAACACATTTTATTTAATACGAAATCAGCTAAAAATTCTTACTTTTAAAACAGTGTAAATGTAGAATTTAAAGCTAAAGCCGAGCTGAAGTGAAGCTTTGAAAGCGTGGCTGTTGTAATTTGATTTGACTTGTATGTAGGTTATGATCAGTCATCTACATCACAGTAATCATCCTTGGAAATAATATCCCACATTTGCGTTTTTACTAGTGGTATTACTCTGACTCATAGTAACCACCACCATCATGCTTGTATATGCTGCAAAGCAATTACACAACTCTACAAAAAAAAATCGTTATTTGTCCTAACGTTTCTACTAGGTTTTTCCGGTTAATTATTCACAAAAACGAAAATAAATTACCTTTTTTTGGTATAAAGTTTCATATACTCATTTTTCAATTTTTTTATATAATAATATTTTAATTAATTTTAATACTTTCAAAAAAACCGCGCTATGAGAGTGGGGTGCTTAAGTTTACACAGTGCCAGTAGATGGCACTCGAGTCATAAACAACGATCGGGTGTTTTGTACAAGCCCAGAAAATCTTAAAATGTCACGAAAGTGTAAATACGATGCTGATGCGTTTTGTTTCATATGTGGTCAATTTATTAAATTTCAAAAGCAGACTGTTTTATACCATTTTTTTTTCCGTCTAATTACAATCTAAAATATCGAAATTTTATGCTTTGCAATCAAAGTCAAATTTGGTGTTGACCCGTGTTATTTGTTTCGATTTGAAGCATGTGCATTATGTAGACAAGACAATTGATTGGTTTCAGTCATAAGACGCTAGTAAACATTTCACACCAGATGGGCAGTCAATGAACGCACTGACTTAAACAATAAATTATTTTTTATCAAAAAAGAGATCGCAGTAGAAGATATTATTCACATTTAACATAATATTACGCTTAACCTAAATATTATCTTTCAAAGCATTTTAATAACTATAGATAAGATATTTATACGTAATATGCCTTTAAATTAATGTTGTTCACACCTTATTCAGAACGATGGTAATTTAAAGTTACAAAATACTCTATTAAAATTACCTCTACCATTCCGTCATTCTTTGATTTTTAAACAACGACAAATCTACGTGGTTCGGTATTTTAACATGTACATCTATACAAATATTATAAAGCTGAAGAGTTTGTTTGTTTGAACGCGCTAATCTCAGGAACTACTGGTCCGATTTGAAAAATTCTTTCAGTGCTAGATAGCTCATTTATTGAGAAAGGCTATATATAGGCTACATAATATCACGTCAAGGCACAATACAAGTGGAGCACCAATAAATAATGTTTCAAAATAGGGGTTTAAATAGCTTCTTAACATTCTATAATTCAAAAATATTTTCACTTTCTACGTAAATGAATGGGCAGGTAATATTTAGCGTTATGCCAAAGTAACTATCCCACGCGTACGAAGTCGCGGGCAAAAGCTTGTATAACATAGTGCTTCTTTGATATTTATAATTACGACTTTGAGAGAGTTGACATTGTTAACTGTATTGCATTGTTATTTTAAAATTCTTCTAGTTATGTTTATTTTAGATACTGGTTGAATAAATATAGAAATTTGTTTGTGTAGATTCATATCTTTTTTTTATTGCTTAGATGGGTGGACGAGCTCACAGCCTACTTGGTGTTAAGTGGTTACTGGAGCCCATAGACATTGACAACGTAAATGCGCCACCCACCTTGAGATATAAGTTCTAAATGTCTCAAGTATAGTTACAACGGCTGCCCCACCCTTCAAACCGAAGCGGATTACTGCTTTACGGCAGAAATAGGCAGGGTGGTGGTACCTACCCGTGCGGACTCCCAAGAGGTCCTACCACCAGTACACTCCTATTAATCTATTATGATATCAGACAAACTTTATCAGTGATTAGATTCTTTTTTTTTTGTTTACAAAATATTGCATCGTCATCTGGATTATAATTTTACGGGTTTGATTTTTATTACACGATGTTATTCCTCCACCGTGGAAGTCAATCGTGAACATTTGTTAAGTACATATTTGATTAGAAAAATTGGTACCCACCTGTGATTCGAACACCGGTGCATCGCTCAACACGAATAAATAAATAAATAAATATTTACTAATAATCACGCCACGTTAACTGGTCCCGTGATAAGTTCGTAAAAAACTTGTGTTACAGGTACCAGATAACGGATATAAATGTAAGATTTTTATTATACACATACATATATTTAATATACATCCATAACCCTGGAAAAGACATTTATCTTTATCATACAAATATCTTCCCTTGGCGGGATTCAAACCCGCGACCCCCTTGTGTAGTGACCATGTCACTTACCACTACACCAGACGGCCGTTAAACATCGGACGTCTTATCCGTTAGACCACGACGACTTCAATTTAATAACTTAATTCGATTTAAAGATTTAATAACTTAATTCGGGACTTGCTCGTTTACAATTGGCGGCACCAAAAATATACAGTAAATAATAGAATGCGGCTAATTAAAATATTGGAAATATCAGCATGCATTTTAATCGAAGCATCATCCCAATCGACAAATCGTATCCGGAATATTAAGGGTACGGCTTTCAGAGCATGGAACGTACTGTTATTTTTTTATTTTTTTTATTGCTTAGATGGATGGACGAGCTCACAGCCCACCTGGTGTTAAGTGGTTACTGGAGCCCATAGACATCTACAACGTAAATGCGCCACCCACCTCGAGATATAAGTTCTAAGATCTCAATATAGTTACAACGGCTACCCCACCCTTCGAACCGAAACGCATTACTGCTTCACGGCGGAAATAGGCGGGGTGGTGGTACCTACCCGTGCGGACTCCCAAGAGGTCCTACCACCAGTACACTCCTATTAATCTATTATGATATCAGACAAACTTTATCAGTGATTAGATTCTTTTTTTTTTCTTTACAAAATATTGCATCGTCATCTGGCTTATCGATATTGATATGCTCTACGAATCAACCTTCTGATATGGACGCTGTAAGACATGATTAGGACGATAAAAACACGCATATTTCCACGATGAAGGAATGAAGTCGTGTAATAAAAAATGAAGTCGTAAAATTTGCTATATAACAATAACTCAAATTTTATAAGTATTTAATAATACACAAGAATTGCTCGTTTAAAGGTATAAGATAATAACTGGAAACAAATCACGCATAGTCATCGGGCCCCAATTTAGGATTCCCTGTATTATTGGTACAAGAAACTGACAATCGTAAATAAATGTTTGAATATATAGATAATACATATTTAGACAAATAGCAAATAGACCTGTTCATCGCACAATGCCTGACCGATGTGGAAATTGAATCCTCGACGCGATAGCCAAGGCAGCTAACTATTGCACCACCGAATCAGACCAAATTGAATAAGAACTCATGGTAGGGCGCATTGCAAGCGCGAATGTGTAGGTAGGTAACACATGGGGCGTGATAGAACACAATTGAAACTAGCCCGCTGAGTTTCTCGCCGGATCTTCTCAGCGAGTGGCGATTCCGATCCGGTAGTAGATTCATTCGCGAAGTAGTTGCTCTTGAGTTGTTAGGTCTCCTTCAGAGGCGCTCGGGCAGCTGTTAACAAATCCCACCCCTTCTGGCTGAGCCTTTGTTCGCCCATCTGTCCTGGTGGAAAAGGAAGGCCAAACTGGAAAGGCCGCCGGACCACCAGTAATCCTACAATCATATTTAAAAAAAAAACAATTGAGACATCGTCTCTAAGGGGGTTGTGGCTTTCGCCTTGTGTTCCACGGTAACCGGTTAACACCTGGCTAACTTTGAGTTCGTTCACCCAGTGAGTTTTTTTATTTTACTTTTTATTGCTTAGATGGTTGGACGAGCTCACGGCCCACATGGTGTTAAGAGGTCACCGAAGCCCATAGATATCTACATTTTAAATACCACCTACCTTGAGATATAAGTTCTAAGGTCTCAAGTATGTTACATAAAAGAGCAATAAAAAAAGGCCACCAAAACTTACAGAATAAAGTCTCATATTACATCTTGGGGGAAAATCCACGTCTATTAGATGTCTTCTGGAATTTCACGTAAAATATAAACGATATTTTTTTTATGATTTTTTTATTCCATTTTTCCTTACATTCTTTTCTCTTTATTTTATCATTGATCACACATGATTTTCGAACCTAAACATATTTATTTAGGTTTTCATTCGTTTTTCACAATGATTTAATCGAATCAAATAAAATTATTATTTTCAGGTGAAGTATCTATATTATATTTGTCGACCCGCTACCGATTCAACTGGGATGAAATCAAATTCAGTATTTTCCAGACATACAACTTTGTAACGCACACAGTTGGTAAGCTTTAAGACAATGTTGATGTTTAACAAACAAACAAATCTTGACAATTTTTCTTGTTTCTGCTTGAATCTGCATTGAACTTTAAGCCTTTTAATGTAGGTAGGTAGGTAATGTAATATTAGAACTAGAATAAATTAGTATAGTATATACAGTATAGCATAGTTATATTATAGAATAGATTAGTTATATTATAGAATAGATTAGTTATATCATAGAAAAGATTAGCTATATCACAATTATCGTTTATTCACTACTACTACTATCAGCCCATCGATTATATGTATTAGCGTTAATATAACAAGTATTCAAAATAGCTGCGTCACCATTACAGAAAATAACAACTTTAAGCCTAGCCTTAACATTAAAACATTATATATTTATATATTTTGTTTCTAATCAACTGATCAAGGAACATTTTCTAGATCCAATTAGTGTTTCGGTTTTAAATACCGAGTTAAATAAATAAGGATAGGAAGTTTAAATCTAAAATTTCAAGTTTGGCAGCAATATTTTAGCTACTAGACGCTGCATTTATGGGCTAATAACTTCGTTATCACGACTTTATAGCTCACCTGCTACTAATAATGTTAATATCAATAACGTCCACCACTTCCTTACCAGGTACAATTTTCTCGATATTATTCTTTAGCAAATACCTGAAATGGGACGACTCAATATTGGGCATAATATCGACGATCAGTAAAATAGCTGGATCTTTCGTCTACTGTTTTGCACCGAACGATAAAATATTCTTTATTGGTAAGTCCTCGTATTTATCCCAATTTATTTGAAATTTATGTATCTTTATATATATTTCTTCTGTGCGTGTGTTTGTCACTGAACTCTTCCTAAACGGCTGGACCGATTGCAATGATTTTTTTTGTATGCGTTTGAGTGGTACCCTGGACGGTTTAGATTCACAAATCAGCCCGACAGATAGCGCTGCAATCGGTATCTAGGTTATTTATCTTTCCTAGACATAATTCATACGGCAAAACAACGTTTGCCGGACCAGCTAGTATATTTATAAATTTTATTTTCAGCGCCTCTGGTTGAAATATTGAATGGAACAGCGCTTTTGGCAATGAGGTCTATATTCTCCAAGATGGTGCAGCCGGATGAACTCGGTAAAAAGCGGTGATTTATCAAATTCTAAACTAATTTTGTAAAAAAAAAAGATGTGTGCTGTCGTGGAACACCGGATATTATAAAAATATTAATTTTAAGTTCTATTCAAGGTATAAAGAAAATAATACTGGAGGTTTCGCAACCACGCTGTGTGCATTACTAGTTTGTACGTTATTACAAACTTAAGTCGTACATTGTGTGCGTTACTAATAAAAATCTTACGTTACGGACGTTTCTTCCGGGTTAAGGTACCCCTCCGCATCGTCCCATAAGGAACTTCGTTCCAAATATTAAGAAAACTTTTCTACTCGTTACTCTTGGAAAAATTAAATCAAATACGAAGAATTTAAAGACCAACATGCCCAGCTATGAGTATTTGGTTTTCATTTAGATAACCAATATAACTCAAAGTAAGCTTTTCATTTAGTAGACTTTAATAGACATTGCAGAATACTATAATATTATTTGAGTTTTTTATAAGCTAGATATCCTAATTAATATCAAACCCTAGTCATTTAGGTAACGTTATTCAAAATCATTTCTTTTCGATTATCAGACTTTATATATTTAATGTATGTCGGCCCAACATCACTATTTAGTTAACTAAGATTATTTAAAGTTAACGATTTCCTTGATGTTGATATTGTTGGTTACTCATTATAAGTTCAACGCGTGTAAACAATTGCTTAAAACGGTATTCAAGAAAATTCGTGACTAAGCTTCCGCCATTTTTCTACTATAAACATGCACAATACATTCCGGCTCGAGCAGCCGAACGCGGCGGAGCTTTCTGTTGTTATCGTTGTACACTTGCAATGCAATAAATGGAATTCATTTGAAAAGTTAGTCTTAATTGTCATCAGTATGGAAGGCAACAACGAATAGAAAAAGTGGTGTGGCTGACGTCATCAGTCGCTGACGTCACCAATCACTTATCCTTTAATGGGTAATAATTTAGCTTACTATTTCATTTCCCCTTCGTAGTCAATATATGGCTTCGATTCCAAGAGAAAGAAAGGCGGGGCATTGAATCCAAAATATAGTTGTTAATCTTCTGAAATATGTATTTTAATGTTACGAATACGTTTTAGGTAAAATGAACTCAGTCGTGGGCTTGACCGAGAATCTGATGCCGTTACTATACGTACCGCTCTACACTAAAGTCTACACGTCCACAATGGAAGTTCTACCGGGGGCCGTGTTTCTGATGGGCGCTCTCATGACTCTACCAGCTGTTGGAGCTTTCATGTTAGTGTAAAAATCTCTTGTTTCATATCTTTCTTGGTCGAATAGTTGATTTTATGTCTATTGACTCTGTCGGGATTCAGTATCCATTCGGAGTGGACTACAGGAAAACAAGGACACAAGAATCAATACCACGTAACTTGGGATTAGGGTCTTCGAATATAAAACAATAGGAAAATGAGCTCAGTTCATGTTAGACAAATTTCAATTGCTTAACCAATTTAATTAGACTAAATTACACAGATCATCTTAAAAATTCAAATTTAAAAAACAGTATTTGTAATCATATATTACTTTCTGTTTAAATTAAAACAACAATTAATTTTAAATTTAATAATTTCTATTTCTTCTCGTTTGCAGATGGCTATTTGTCGAACACAGGCTAAGTCTAAGGAAAACGAAATCCCAAATCGAAAATCAATCTCCTGATTAGTTTAATATTAGTTTTAAGTGTTATAAGTAATGTTTAGTTGTATATGTTATCTGTAATTTTTTATGTATAATAAAACTCTATAATATTTTTAGATGTTTGATTGCACCGAATTTGAGTCTATGTAAATATATACATAAGTAATTTTACTGGTGGTAGGACCTCTTGTGTGTCCGCACGGGTAATGCGTTTCGGTTTGAAGGGTGGGGTAGCCGTTGTAACTATCCTGAGACCTTAGAACTTATTTATATCTCAAGGTGGGTGGCGCATTTACGTTGTGGATGTCTAAGGACTCCAGTAACCATTTAACAACAGGTGGGCTATGGGCTCGTTCACCCATCTAAGGAATAAATAAAAAAATAAGAAAAAATAATGTGTTCGCCTCACAATGGGCCTTATCTCTCAAGACTCGGAATTTATTTGCAAGATTAGATCAGAAATGATAACATTCGCAATACAGATAATCGACACAGTCCAAAGGATTGCGAGGTTGAAGTGGTAGTGGGCAGGACACTTTGCTCGTAGAACTGATCACCGCTGGGGCCGAAAAGCTCTCGAGTAGTTACTGAGTACCGGAAGACGTAGCGTGGGTGGGCCTCCCATACTGTAGACCAAAGACCTGTTGAATCCACTGGGCACAAGTGGCGGAAGGCGGTCGTCGTGATGAGGCTTGGGGGAATCCTATGTTACTGGACATCTGTAGACGTTTGTAGGCTGAAAGATAGACAGATAAACGCCTTCTATTTTATTATATCTATATAATTTATCTTACGTCATAGCAGTTCCTGGGAGTACAAAGAGAAAATCTTCTAACATGCGGGTGAAATTGCTGCGTAAACCAACGGTCCGAGTGTTATTTATTGTTCGGAACTTGTATATATAAAAGCTTCTTGAAAATACCACTAATGAGATTTAGGCATTCATTCTTATTTCTGTGATGGCTATCGGCTAATACTTCAGGATTAGGATAAGGCGTTCGTCGAAATTTTGAGCGATAAAACTAGTGACAAGTGTATTATCCAACGCCGACTCACCGATCAAAATAAACAGCAATCTACTATTGATATTGCTACTGCTACTCTAAGTGCTAGTTTTAATACTATATTTAACAGGTGGTAAGGCGTCGTCTGAGCCTGTATGGACAGGTACCACCACCCTGCCCATTTCTGCCGTGATGCCGTTGTGCTATTGCGAACTTAGATTCTCATCTCAAGGTGGGGGTGGCATTTATCTTGATAATGTCTATGGACTCCGGTGCCAATTTAACATCAGGTGGGCCATTAGTTCGACCACTTAAGCTTAGCTTTTTTTTTAAATCTGTTAGCATTGCATACTTAACTACTTTGGACACATTGCTCGCAAAAATCCTGACAACCTCGATAAGCTGATAGTAGTAGGCCATAAACTTTTTTTTTTTGGGCCTGATGCCGAACCTCCTACGAGGTCCCCGCGCCTAGGGGACGCGCGGGGTATGTGGGACATGACGGTCTGCAGATGTTGGTTTTTAACGACTCTACGTCGGCCGTCTTGGTAGGGCAGCCGGACAGGCCGCTCCAGGCGGTGCCGCTGGTGTTCCGGAATACCCCGCTGAGATAGTAGTAGACCGTGTCGACGGAAAAAGACCAGGTGGTCGATCACCTGCCCGTTATTCAAAACTGATAGCACCACTCACCGGCATTCCTACACCTGAAGCACTACATAATGCCGAAGATAGGGCACGTGGAAAAAGATTGTGCAACGAATAATCACGGAACAGTCCTCAAATTAGACGCGACCTTCGGAAATGAAGATACCGACTCTGAAGAAGACGAATAATTAATAATATAACTATCTGTTACTGGAAACACTACAAAGGGCTGCCTAGGTATACAAAAAACTCACGTCTTTTGGTTAAATTATCATTAGCGACCTAATTTCGATGACTCCAATGAACACTACGCTAACTCCAAATTCGTAGATTTACAGGAGGAGCGTTTAAACGAAAAAAGTTGATAAAATCTTTATTATTGCAGATATATTTATGGTCTTTTTGTGTAACTAGCTGATTTACTCTTGCTTCGAACCCCATCAATAATGATTAATTGTAATAATTTTAACATAGTGAAGCGATTTGCGTAAAAAACGAAAATTTCCCAATTATGAGTTAGAGTAGTGTTTATTGGAGGCATCGATTTGACCATAACAACAGACAGCTTAAGATTTAGATTCATGTATTGAATTCTTTCTTTTCGTAAAAGTGATAAAAAAGAAACTGTTTCCAATGTTTTTGTTGATAACCCTAGAGCACATGAATAGTCACCAAACAAAAACAAATACCGCTATGAATACTTTATGACTATTTAAATACAAATGTATTTAAAGCGTTATTACAGAAAATATGTTAATTTATCTCGTTTGGAATCTGTCTATACAATGTTTTGTGGGCCAATCTAAAATCTCAAAGAGCAGTAGTTATGGAGAAAAGACAATGACCCCCGCGACAAACTATATATGTGAATATATTAAATAAAGACGTGAAGTTACTCATCCGTGTGCTATACGCAATACTCTATACACCTGCTTCATGTGTGATGACGTCAAGACATTGTGGAGCTTAATAGTTTTTAATCGTATCAATAGGTGGCGCTGTATGTACATTTGAATCGCGCTATCGTTATTTGTCAAGAATTATTTATAAGCTCTAGAAATTTAAAATTTCGCATCTCTGGTTTCCCTTCAAAACGTATAAATCTTTCGCCTTTTACTAAAGATTTCCGTGGAGGGGAACACTCAAATGAGTCCATAGTATTTTTGTGCCCATTACGGTGGGCTTTATGATAACCTTAATCCGTCAATTTTCATACCAACAATCTTTCAAAGATCGATCGGATTCGCTAAATCCAAGAATGATCCTTGGGTTGGGTTGAAAAGAAGTCCTCGGAATGCACAATTACGTTAAGATTTGCAATAATTATCGACAGTTAAAAGAATCGGTTTTGTTATTTAATAAAATGAAACATAACAAAATATTATGTATTATTATGATCAAATATATTCGGAAGCTGAGCTCAGTGACGCGTAATAAAATAGCAATACGTATGTCGGGTTATGAACGTCGTTTGATTGGCCACTCAGTTTCTCGCAGAGAATTGCTCTTGCTAGGGTTACTCTGTAGGTATACGACAAAGGGAAGATCTTCCACCGAGCGGGTGATATTTACTCGGTAGACCGACGGTCCGAATGTTTTTTTTTTTTTTTTTTTTTANCTTAATCAAGGATGTCTTGAGTGACTCCAAATTGGGATGAGGCTTTGAGCACGCCTTTTCCTCCAAGTGTTGCCATATCTTGTAATCTAACGGATTCAAATCTGGACTGGAGGAGGGCCAGTCTTCGTGCCGGATGAAGTCGATTTCACGCGCCGCCAGCCAGTCTTGTGTGCTCTTCGCTCTATGAGCTGCCGCCGAATCTTGTTGGAATACCCAGTGCCTGTTATTGAACATGGTATGAGAAACAGGTTCCACAAGGTTCGTCAGAACTGTATTTTGATACACAACTGCATTCGTTTTTACACCTTTCTCACAAAAATGTACCTTTGTTAAGCCCCAATAAGAAACTCCCAACCATACCATGAGCGAGGATGGAAAATGACCTCGTTGGACACGCGAAATACGGTTGCTCGCTTCTTCACTACTGTGTGCGTACACCTTATCATTTTGTTTGTTGTAGCTCTCTTCTACGGTAAAAAATTTTTCATCCGAAAAAAGAATTTCCCGATATTTTTTTACCGCGTGCCGCTTCAACAAAGCGCGGCATCTCTTAAGTCTCAGGTCCATTAGATGAGCATTCAAACGATGTCTTGTTTTTCCTCGATATGCCCGAAGCCCTAAGTCTTCATTTAACACCCTTTTCACCGTGGTTCTGCTTAACCCCATTTGAAGGGCCAACAGTTTCTGCTTACGTTTGGGATTTCTTTGAATTCGCGCCTTCACAGCTTTTATCACTGCTGGAGTCCTAATAGACCGAGGGCGACCACTTCTTGACCTGTCATCTACACTAGAGTCTTCATTGTATCGTTTGATGGTACGATAAACGAATCTTTTGGTTATATTCAAATTTTTCAGATTGTTAAAAATTTGAATTGGCGCGTAACCGCAACGATGCAACGCAATAACTGAAACACGGTCTTCTTTAAGCGTCCACTCCATATTTAAAAATGAGTAAAATTCTAAAAGTATACATTTTTATTTTCATGAACAATTCGAAATTCGAATTCAATAAACTTTTTGTGGCCAGCATTCTAAAAGAAAAGTTTTTACTGTGTGACAATACTTATGACCTGACTAGTTATATGTTTTGGGCGACGTCGACTGTTTACCATTCGGTCCGCAGGATCGGGAATGAACCACAATCAGAGGATTTCCATGACGTAGGCACCGCTTTTTCAAAGAAGCTTTCTATCTTTCTATAACGGTATCTATTAATGGTAGGCAGCGGCTTAGCTTTGCCCCTGGCATTGCTGACGTCTATGAGCGACGGTGATCACTTACCATCAGGTGGGTCGTATGCTCGTCTGCCTACAAAGGCAATAAAAAAAAAAAACTAATATTGTCTTCAGATACTTGCGTATCGGTTCCAGTTGGAGGTAATCGTGAAGATTTACGTTCCTGACATACCACGGTAAAAATTACTTCACACCGGAGACTTGATGAATAAAAGATGTTACATAACTCACGGTCCATTTATCAACAGAACACTATCGGAAGTAAAAAAACCCACAAAAACTTCAATAGATAATAATTTCAAATCATTATCATTTTGAGCACTTTTGATCATTGATTGCGTGGCCAGCTAGAGTGTCCATAATTTTATGTAGGATTTTAGAAAACTTTAACATCTTGTATGTTTCCTTGTCACTAGATATAACTATACGAAATATGCTTCTAACTTTTTGCTTCTTTCTTAATGTAATATGCTTCAACTCTTTTGTCCGTAGATCTTGTAGGTTGTATGATACTAAGTTCTCTAATGCTGACATCTTTTGCTTGTCGCTTGTAGCATATAGAAATGCTATTTTGGAATATTTATAAGGTGATTTAGTCCGATGAGTATTACTTAGTTTTATAGTGTACGTTGATGTGCATAATAATATGTGCGTATTGTGTTGCTTTTGTTTTTTTATGTAAACTTAAATTTCGCTTTTTTTTTCTTACTTTATTCACTTTTTTGTGTGATGTTATATGTTATTTTGATGGTGGAAACAAATGTTTGGTTATTGTTTTAGCAATTTTTTAAAATATTATATGTTTGAATTTTACTTCTGGTTTCTAAATAAATAAATAAATTAATTAATTAAAATAAATAAATTATTTTAAAAACTAAAACCTATGTTTAAATTTTGATACCAATTTCGGAAAAAAAATCATGTGATGAACAAATGCGTGTGATCTTTATCTGGGTGTTTAATATATGTGTGTATGTAGGTACGACATTAATCTATAAGCATGTGTGTGTATCGATACCTTGTTCCCATAGTCCAGGTATGCTACGAGTGATCTGTCCCTTAAAATTTAATTTTTGTAGACATCATTAGAAGCAATTTTATGGTTTAGCCCCGCCTTTTTATTATTACTCTATGTTTGATTTTCAAAGACTTTTATGACCACGAAAACAAAACTTTTCGAAACTTCAGGAACAATGAAATCCATATATTAATGCGTGAAGCAAAAACTTTGTACTCCTTTTTACGAAAATTGCCCGGACGGAGGAGTATTTCCTATACTTATTGAGAATATAGAGAAGTACTGAATGCTAATATTTTGCATAAAAAACACTTTAAATCAATAAAGAAAGCATTACACACACTACTATGTATTTGACACAACACATACATAAAAATATACTCTTTGTTTACTGTCAATTGGGAAACTTTTGTTATTGTTTGTTTGATAGATTAATATTGTTTATTTTTAACATTATTGATCTATAGTGCAGTTTTAGCGAATACTGTGATTATATTATCGAATTATAATAATGTTTGACAATAGAACCATAATAATGTTTAAACTTATAATTTCAATTAATTGTAGTCGAATTTCGACTGCTGCGGGACCCCTAGTGACAATAAAAATCGTAAATAGGAAACGTAAAAAAAATACCGTATTAATAGTTTTAAATATTTTTACTTATTTTTTTCATTTTTACCACATCCCTAAAAACGTCCAATGAACATTGAACGAAAAAAAAGAAAAAAACTGAAATTACCAACAAAAAAGTACATTTCAAACTAAAAAACATAATAAAATGCAAATATCGCGAGTAAAATACAATTACTGAGATTTAATACATAAATCAGTAACCACATATACAATTATCCATATCACAAAAAACTTCATAGACATTTATTTCACTTTATCATTATAATCAGATAACTTGTGCACTTTATCACTAGTGTTCTACAGAAAATATAACTTCAGTGAAATCTCGTATCTGTTACTGTTTCAAATACAATGGACCCGTAATATATTGATCAATACTGTCATTTTGTATTTACCTTTAATTGTAAACAATACAATTACGTTTTGAAAGGTGTGACTTAAAGGTGGCATTATTTATAACATAATAGAAATATTATAATAATGCAAAATGGCCACAACACTAAATGAAGAAATATCTATACAAGAAACAGAAGCTCAAAACACTCCGAATAATGTTGCAATCAAGAAGAAAACTGGCTTTATTACAATAGAACCAGTGGCATTCATAGTATTGTTCGTTAGTATACTGTCATCTATGTCGACACAGACTTTAGGCTTAGAAAAAGCTTGTAGAGTAAGTCTAAGACTCGAAGATGCTATCTGTGATTCACTGAGAGCACAAAACCAATCGAATAACTTCACTGATTACGAGAGAATAGTCCAGGAGCATTATTCTGCTCAGCTAACGTGGAGAAGCACTTTGCAGTCCATATTACCGCTCCCTATGCTGCTGTTGGCTGGAGGCTGGAGCGACAAGACAGGCAGAAGAAAAGCCATCATTCTAGTTCCTATAATCGGTGAAACTCTCCAATGCATCAGCAACATCTTAAACGTTGTATTCTTTTATGAAATCCCGCTTGAGGCTTTCATATTCTTTGATACATTCTTCTCGGCGATCACTGGGGGCACAACCATAATGTTCTTGGCGATGTTCAACTATATCTGCGTTATAACTACCTCGGAAAACAGAACTCAGAGGTTGGCACTCCTCAATTTGTGTACATTTGCCGGAATGCCACTAGGTTTGGCGTTATCCGGGATAGTGTTGAGGGATTTTGGGTACTATGCCATATATGGAACAGCACTTTTTTTGCTCTTTATAAACTTTTTGTATGTGACATTCAGTATAAAGGACCCATTGAGGACTAAAGAGCAAATTATGACGGTGAGTAATTATTTCCTTTCGCTTCTCGTTAATAACATACCGCTGGAATAGTTTGTTAGAAAGTACTGACAAGAGATGTGGACTGCAAACATCACATTTACGAAATCAATTAACGTCAGTACCATCCGTGACCACAAGGTCGTGCGTCATCATCGAAAGTACGTATTGGAAAATTATGCTAACTCTAACATTTAGCAAGAAATACATGAATCGCCATTTTCGTATGACATCAGTCTGCCCTAAATTTACAAATCTAATATACAGTATTTTAACTAAAAGCTACGCGTGCCTATCGAACCACGACGCTAAATCTGTTAAAGAAACATACTCTTCTGCGTATTTTACCTACTTATTCAAAGACTTGTAATTTTTATTTTTGAGTTTCAATATGGAATAATGTGTTTTGCGTGAGTTTCATCACACACTTTCAAACATTGACTAAATCAAGCCGGCCAAGTAGCCGTAGCCCACGACGCTAAATCTGTTACGAGGGCGGCACTGAAAATTTCGGGAATTAACGAAGTGACACAACATTACTGTTTAAAAATGTATTTATTGCATTTCGAAGTATTCTCCGCGAAATTTGACACATTTTTCCATACGATGGAACCAATCATTGAAGCAACCATTCCATTCGGAAGTTGGGGTCTCCAAAATGGCCGTTTTGTAGGCGTCCACAGCTTCTTCAGGTGATGAAAATCTCTGTCCACGCAATTTATTCTTTATTTTAGGGAAAGTATAGAAATCATTAGGGCTTAGGTCGGGGCTGTACGGCGGATGGTCTAATAATTTTATGTTTTCTTGCTCTAAAAACTCTTTTGTTCTGTGCGCGGTGCTGAGCCCCCGCAATTGCCCGCTCGGAGTGAGCATCGACTCGGCGGGTCACTTCCCCTCACTTAGCGGAGCGAAGAAGACGCACCTTGGCCAACACCACTGCCTAGCACTCCCACTCCCTCCTTCAACCGTTCTTTCGTCCCATCAACGAGAATATCTGACATGGGCCGGGGGCTTTGGAGAGCCAAACGGGCCTCCGGCCACCCACTTTTTTTGGCAACACTCGCCTCGGAACGACACCTGTCTTCCTGTTGGCCTTAACCTCATTCGAACACCCAAACTCGGACTGGTTTTTTTGTTTCGGGTTCGTACGCGTATTACTCCAGGATTAGTCACTGGTAACAGTTGTATACAAGCATGCATTTGAGGATCCTGCGTGGAATCTTTCGAGAGTTCTGACGCACCAAGTAACGCGAGCCGCTTTTTGCTCTTCACAGAGCGAATGCGGTATCCATCGGGAAAACAACTTTTTTACACCTAATTGTTCATGCAAGATTATTTGTATTTGACTCATGCCAATGTCTAAAGTTGCCTGAATTTCGCGGTATGTCACATGTCGATCTTCCTCAATCAGCTTACGCAGAGCATCAACGTTTTCTTGGGTGACTGCAGTTTTTGGACGACCTTGACGGGGATCATCTGCGCGCAGGCCTCCGTCCACGGCTCTGAAACTCACCACCCAGCGATAAATCTGTGGTTTTGCCTGCGCCGCCCTTCATCACCAAAATCAGAAGTGCATCCGGTCCTCTGTTCTTGCGTTGAACCCACCCCGAAAGGTCATAATAAATCATCGCTCTTTGACTTTTTCGCGTAACAAATTCATAATTACATCGCAACGACTACACACCTCTCTGACCCAACTCCGACAAGACCTCGAACCCCTCCTTCTTTCAATAAATACCAGATGATATCGATTCGTGACCCAAAGCCTCTTCTCAACTTCAAAAGACTTCTACTATTGACAACAAACTGGAAATATTCTCATCCCCGGAGTACCCTTTAGTGCAGCCACCGTAAAGACAACATCCTCTTCTCGCGTAATTTACCTACTTAGTCCAGAGCTCCTCGTACCCTGTTTCTTCTCTCTGACCCACTCCTGGAGATAATGTGTCCCTCCTGCTCGAATTTATCGAACACTTTCAAACCCTTGACTAAATCAAGCCCGTACTATTTTATTAAATCAATTAAATACGGTTAATTATAATAATAAGTACCGAAAACACATACAAAGTTGTAATAGAATTATACCTACATGTCACATGTAACCTCTAGATACCTTCACACCTAACTAACAGGGCCAAGTCCAAAAACACTAGCTGTCTTATCTTTCCTATCCCGATTCGTGGCGGACATAGTTCCTCGCCCGTATCCTGGGCTACACCTTTGCTGCAGAAACAATGGACCCGCTGTAAAACCAGTACATTAACGTAGGAAGCCGTCGTGTCAACTGCTTCTGGCATTGCCTGGTCACCCTTAGACATATACAGGACCACCGCCACTCGCATGTCTGTCCCACAATGCCGCAGGTTTGGACGTTTGTTGTTAGCGACAGGAGGTTTTTAGTCAAGTTCGACCTGACATACCCCGCCCGCCATCCCAGTGAAAGCGGACAGTCCGCGAATTTCCACATGACCAAAAAAAAAAATTTATAACTTGTGTAAGCTATGTGTAGGACCCTGAGAGTCCGCCGCGGTAAGGTACCTACCAAATCTGGCCCTCTTTCCGCCCGCACACCTAGGAGCAGCGCAGTACGTCAGAAATGACGTAACTACCCAATCAGAGTTGGATCCCCGCTCGGGAGTCCATCCGGAGCTGGCTCGTACTTTACGAACGGGATGACGCGACCGCCACGAGCAATCTCCGCAATTAGCTCCCTTGCAGCAAACACCCCTACCTGGGCGTCGGGCGCGCTCAAAGAGCTACTAAAACCTGTGCTATGGTACAGAGAAGTCGACTTACCCAGTGATATGGAGTGCCTCATTATGATCCCCCATTGGAACCTGCGAGCTGTCCACACTCGGTTCATTCCCCCCACATTGTTGGCGGTCCCTCCTGTGGGCGACCCCCATTGCAATCCACCGGCACGGTGACTGGACCACCGTCTCCCCGTGTAGGGAGTGGTTTCTAACGCTTGTGGTCCCTCCCCCGGGAGCGGTCCGTCCCCTTCTGGAGCCCTGAGCCGTGAACGCCTAACTACGTGCCCCGCGGGGCCCCCCCCCTCTATTATGTACAGTGGCCCGTGACCGGCCCCACGGTGCTCGACATGTTTACCCCTGGTATTGTACATAGTATTGTAGTTAGCTTAGTTAGTCCTTATTTTAGTAAAAAAAAAACATTAGCATTAGGAAAGCAGGGACAGCCACCGGCCGCCGGTACTCCTCCGCCGGCGATGCGACTCCCGTACCAACGCAGCAGGTCACCCATCCCCGACCGTTTCACTTTTATACTATTTTGTCCCGATGCTATGCAGGCCGACACCTCGAACAGCCCCCCTCAATCCCGTCTTACATACACTCCACCCCTGCCCCTGATTGCAGGGAGCTTCTGCCCGGGTAAATGGGGGCTTGCCCCCGAGGCCTCGTTTCCGTGCCCCCGTAAGGGGTACGACGACCCCCGAAGTAAAAGTAACTTCAAATATTCGTTCAAAAAGCTCTGACGTCAAATAATTCAAATAGCATTTTGTTTAATATACTTTAAAAGGAATAAAACAATTAAAATATCAAAAAAAGAAATAAATATAGCAACAAAAAAAATATTTAAATCGGCTGCTTTGCCGGGACTGCCCGTCTTCATGACCTCCAGTTCAATTGTCTTCAATGATATTTTGATATTAACTTATAAAACTTATCATATTCCTGGCAACTCGTTCGTAAATAAGGTACTAGTGGAGCATCATTGAAATCATAAAATTTCAAAACTCTTTCAGTACGACAACAAAGGGCTGCCTCCATGTTTATGAAAGCCGTTTTTCAATCGTAAAACAATGGGGGGAATCCTTCAAAGTGATATCTAAGAAAGACGAACAAACCGCCCTTTGTATTTAATAATTAGTACTTAAACGTTATCCTTTTTTTATGACCTTACTTGTAAGTTGATCGTTGAAGTAAAAAAAAAAACCTAGTATTTTAGCTTCATACTATTAATATTAATAAGCTGATATCAGATTATTAAATAGAGGCCTTTACGAGGTGATATCTCCGGAGGCCACTTAACATCAAGTCCTACCAAAGCTTGAGACGTTACCTGGAGGCGTTGCTAGCACTAGCCTTAGCAAGGGCAGTGCTCCGCAGAATCTTGAATTTTTTAAGTCGTAGTGGCCTTTACGTGAATAAGACGTCCGGTTCATTCTATGCATCGGTGTTCGAATCCTGCCGGGAGCCCAATTCTTTCCAATGATACACTTAACAAATGTTCACGATTGACTTCCACGGTAAAGGAATAACATCGTGTAATAAAAATCAAACCCGCAAAATTATTATGTGCGTAATTACTGGTGGTAGGACATCTTGGGAGGCTGCACGGGTAGGTACCACTACCCTGCCTATTTCTGCCGGGAAGCAGTAATGCATTTCAGTTTGAAGGGCGGGGCAGCCCTTGTACTGTCAAGACTGAAACCATAGAACTCATGTCTCGAGGTGGGTTTACGTTACAGATGTCTATGGGCTCTAGTAACCACTTAACACCAGGTGGGCCGTGAGCTCGTCCACTCATCTAAACGTTATAAAAAAGTTAAAAAAAATCTAGTACCGAATCAGAAACCGACATCTGAGAAACCCAGTGGCCTGTGTCTTGGTAGTATACTGCCGAACCCTTCTCAGCAAGCAACGGTTGAGAAAATATGCTTGAGCTGGTGGTGCACTAACATTGAAAAAACTGTGCAGGAATTTCAATAAGAACATTACAGCTCTCCAAATTCAATGTAATTAGCTAAAATCTATATTCCCAGTGTTCGATCCCACTAGTTATTTTTATTTGCTTACATTGACAATGTGTAATCTACAAATTCCAGGTGAAGTCCCAGTTCTGCCCTTGTCGCTTAGTCACAGATTTAACTGGGACGAGATGCAGTTAAGCTTGTTCCAGACTTATAAATTTATTGTCACCGCGATTGGTAAGTATTTACATACATGCATTTCGCAAAAATAGCCCAGGTATACCGGCTTATCCAGCCGCAACGGGGCCAAACCAAAGCTGGTCCGTCGCTCAGATAGAATGATACAGGGCTCAGGGAGAACGAAACGAAAATGAAAAAAAAAACAGAGGTTCAAGGGACACCCGGATGGAACGAAGTTCCTTTCGATTAATTAGTGAAGGAATTGTAATTTTTTCTTTTTAAGTTATAATAATAAATTACGGCATTATGAAGAAGAAAAAAACAATACTATGAACTAAATTACTATTGTTGAAACGCTATCTCGAGAAACTGTACTCATTACGCGGACCAATCGGATACGAGCAATGTCACGCGATAAGCGCCTACACGTTGATTGGTCAGAATGACGGATCTAAAAAGTGTCGTGACAACTTTTCGTAAGAATTTTTTCCGTCTAGCCCCCTTTCACAACGCGCGATAAGGAACTTCGTTCCAAAAACAACTAACTTCATTGAAGATAAGCGGCGCGGCAGTCTTTTTAGTGTTTGATCCAGTCTATTGGACACGTTTCTTATCCGACCGTGACGTTGAACGCAAAGCCGCCATCGCCCGAAACGTGTCTTGTCGGAGTTACTCTCGATGGTTTTAGGTCCCTCAAGCACCGGTCTCCATCCTCGTCGAACTTGTCTTCGAATTACGACAAAGAGTTCGACGAGCGAACTAACCTATAGACAGAGCCCACTGGGTTTCTCGCCGGATCTTTTCGAAAAGTTAACCGAAAACCATAATAGAACTTAGAGCTCTGTAAAGTGACTTGGGGCAACGCCACTTCTTCTCTTCCCGTGGGCGTCACCGGAAAAGAGCCACACCATTCTCACAAGCTGTATTGAAAGCCTAAGCTGGTGTGCACTGTTTTATTATGAGCCAAGTCAGTGAAGAATAAACAATAAAAGTGTAATATTTGTCGGAGAGCTTATCGGAGTTCGCGTCCGTTTTCGAATCTGCTATGGGTACTGCGGTATTGTACGAGAAAGGATCAAAAAGTACTGAAAACGACATACTCTATGGTATGAAAAAAACAAATTCGAAGCGAGCCTGCCGAGTGGCAGCCATCGCAACAGCCGACCTGTGCGCGGGTATTGTCGTGATGAAACAGCACGCCCCTTCGAAGTTTCCCTCTCCTTGTCTCTTTGATGGCATTCCTCAACTTGGGAATTAAAGCTGCATAATATTGGCCTGTAACAGTGGTTCCACGATCCAAGTAATCAATCAACAATATCCCTCCCTTCTGTGTTCCAAAATATTGAGGCCATAACCTTGCCAGCCGATGCCACGACACGAAACTTCTACATGTGAATCACGCTATCGTTGCTTGTCTATACTATATTATATTATAATATTATAAAGAGGAAAGATTTGTTTGTTTGTTTGTTTGTATTGAATAGGTTCCAAAACTACTGAACCGATTTAAAAAATTCTTTCAATGTTTGGAAGCGACACTATCCCTGAGTGACACAGGCTATAATATTTTTTGAAAAAATTAGAGATTCGTACTAAAACTCCAATAATGTAACGCAAGGTGTAAAAAAATTACCTAAAATATTCTTTACATCGCGTACGCTGCGAAAACTATTGATGATAGAATAAAGTAATCTATACTAATATTATAAAGAGGAAAGATTTGTTTGTTTGTTTCTATTGAATAGGCTCCGAAACTACTGAACCGATTTTAAAAATTCTTTCAATGTTTGGAAGCGACACTATCCCTGAGTGACACAGGCTATAATATTTTTTGAAAAAATTAGGGATTCGTACTAAAACTCCAATAATGTAACGCAAGGTGTAAAAAAATTACCTATAATATTCTTCATATCGCGTGCGCTGCGAAAACTATTGATGATAGATTAAAATTATGTACTACGACTTTGTAGAACACGTTTTCATTTACAAAAAATGTAGCGACAGCATATGTGTGACTATTATAGTTACGCCTCAATAAGTGTTCATTTATTAAAAAAAAAAAAAACAACGTCAAATATCGTTTTTTTATAATTGTGGGTTTACTGGTGGTCCGGAGGCCTTTCCAGTTTCACAAGGACAGAGGTGGGCGAGCAAGGCTCAGCCAGTACAAGGAAATTGTGACTCAATAAACTCAATGGCTTTTGTTTTGTATTTATGACCTTTTTACGAAACTTAGAAAAATAATAAAATAAAAATTTTAAAAAAATAGATAAAAATAAATATTATTTAAATGAAAATCAAAGTTTATTAAAAAAAAAATTCAAACTATCTTTATAATTTTCTATTTTTAGAGACCTGACGCAAATATAAGGGTTAATGTGTGTGTATTATAATTTTTTATTTTGAAATTTTTGTTAAAGACCCGAGCGAAGCCGGGGCGGGTCGCTAGTTTATAATACTTTAAGACCACCTGGAGAGTCTTAGCGCTGTTGGTTACCTCGTTAAGTTATTCCAGCTTCACCGGACCATTGCTCCAACCCTCAGAAATCTTGCGCTCGTAGTAAAGATTTCTGTGGAACGGAATTCTTATTTTTGGTTAGTGATGCCCGATGCCCGATGTATCGCTATGCCACAGATTGTATTTAATCAAACATACTACCGTTTTGAAAACCGAACAACTAAGATTTGGTCAAGAAGTCATTGCTATCCAGTGCATTGAATGATCTGATTTTCTATCTAGCAACCGTTCTTGTAAATATTGCTCCAGAATATCGTCGTCAAACAGATAAAAACGCATCACGATGTCTTAGGTCGATTGATTGATTGAATTTAAAAAAAAAAACTATCTTTGATTCAATTTATCTCAGATCCCTGCGATATATTCAGTAAAACATAAATTTTATAACATCAATTTAATCATATAAGTTGTGCTGAAAACAAGGTCATCAAATTCCTACGCACGACGGTTTGATTCGCAACAATGATCTCCTTAGTTTCGGGTTGATTACACACATTCGATAATAAGTTCACGTTCGAAACAATACGCGTGCTTGCGCCGGAATCCAAGTGCCAGTCTGATTGACTAAACTTTTTCGTAAGAAAAACTGCACTAAATGCATTTGTTTTTGTTTTTTTTTTCGCAACTTGACACTGATTTTTGAAGTGTCCAGTCTGTTTACATTTGTAACAGCGTATTATTTTCTTTCTCGACGCCATGTTCCGTACGTTCCATTCGTTCCGGTACTGCCATGTTGTTGGACTTGCGGGTTTGCAGTACTACCAACATTACGCCTATGAACATTTTTAGCGGCAAATGCACCTTCCGACTTAACCTCAAAATCTGCACTCATGTCCAATAATTTAGTTTTTATAGCGTCTGCACTAATACTTATGCCCGAATGCTCGATAGCCACCGTCATGGGGCTAAATTTCTCCGGTAATCCGTTTTTGCGCGGCTTTGATGATCTGGCTGACATAGTTAGTCATTTACTCGCAGTTTTCTAGGTGAATGCTAGTAAGATTTCTTAACAAGCTTATTTTGCGAGCATATCCAGAACTGTCGCACATATTCTTCAAAATCTGCCACAAGCTGTGTGTTGTTGTCACTTGTTTTGTATATTATGCACGTATAGAGAAGCGTCGATCGTCAATATAAGCTTCGCTTTTGCCTTTCAATCGTCTGCAATCTGAGCCTGTGTAGCTGTAGACGACAACGGTTGCTTGATGCTGTCCGCCATTCCCTCCAACACGAGAACGTTTTCAGCCGCGAAACACCAATCGTCGTAATTTTCCCTTCCTTTTAGTTTCGGGACATTAACCAAATAATTCGTAGACATGCTGTAATCGAAAATCACTGTGAACTTATACTTTACTTTTAGATTATTTTAAATAGGACTGGGCCCATAACCTAATAAAACTGTCGAATGTCAGACAGTGACTGTTTATTTCCACAGATAATACTTTATAGGTGGCGCTAATATATGTGTAACATGTTATTTTGTTACCTATAAATAACAATCCTACTAATATTAAAAATTAACTAATGAATATTTAATTGGATTAAAACGGTCTAACTTTAGTCTAGAGATGAAATAAACCTTAAAGTCATATAATATTACGCAGCCTTCATCAGGTTCGGCGAAACGAAAAATAAAGCAACCTTCTACCGAAGTGGACCCTTCAAATCTTTTTTAAAAAAATAATAGAAATATTGCCTTAATATTCAGGACACAGAGTTCATTCGCGGCGGTATCTTTAGGATCATCGTCATTGAGCCGAATAGTACCGATCTCCGGCACAACAGTTTGAGTTAGCCGAGATGAAGTCTGCCATAGTGCCAGGTCATGCGTTCACAAATGACTATGTGGCCGAAGCTGAACTTCGAAGAAGAACTACGCGTAAGTCACTTAAGGTTTTAATTGATTCCAGGAACAATATTCGCTGCATTTGTGTTGAGCAAGTACTTGAAGTGGCACGACGCCCTGCTGGGAATCACGGCTACGATAAGTAAGATTGCGTCATCGTATGTCTATTGCTTCGCGCCGAACGCGCAGATCTTATGTATAGGTAAGTGACGAATCTTGTATTAACCGATATAATAAATATTTGATATGAAAAATAAATTCATCGATTTCTGCATTTGAAATCTTCGCGGACTAAATGATAAGAGACCGCATTCGTACACCGATGTGAATGTGCCGGTGTTCGAATCCCGCAGGCTGGTACTTTTTTTTTATTTCATGAAATAAATACTTAACACCTCCCACGATGAACGATTAACTATCGATAATACGATAACGATAACGAATAAATGATTTCTAATAATACGATATTGTCTTGAATTTTTTTGAGTTTCTTTTGTATATATTTATATAAAAAACAAATTCAACATTGCAATCACTAACTTACGTCACACAAGCGTCAATTTACTAGGACGCGAATGCAATATGAACCGATATAACTGCAACAAATGTTTTTGATGTGAAACATCCATAGCCACACGTAAGACCGATTTCTGGCGTGGGGACGCATACCGTGGCGACGCGTCGCCTCGACTGTATGATTCTCTCCCACTCGATTCGGCGTTAAGCCATCTCTCTCGCTACACTGAGCTCGGATACCTATAGTGTATACTCCGTAGTGTATACAGTCTTGTTTACTACAGTACACATAACCTGTGTTTTACTTGAAAACAAATTATTTTTTCGTAATATTTTAGTTTATCATTATGACATATTTTCTATCCTCCCATCCTATTCCTATCACAATCTGTTCTTTTCTGCATATTACTTTTACAAAATAATGTCGATGTTTCACATCTGCCAGGCGTCCCGTGACGGCTCACTTTTTTTTTACTATCTTATATATGTTGAGTAATTAGTTACTGTTGCATCCGATCCGAAAAAGAAAAAATAATTCTCGATTTCCTACACACTGAGATCGAATCTTTGGTTAATATCGATTTTTAAAAAATATATTATTTTGAGAGTGGATCTCAGTTCGCAATTTTTAGTAAGCATAGAAAGAAGGTAGGTAGCTATAGTAGCCGATTCAATAATTTGAAGATGTAAGCTGCATCACATACTTTGTGAGTCTGACGGTCTATCAGGGTCAATAATGAACATCTTGGTTAACTATACCAAGACCTATATGATATCTATAGGCTCTTAACTCGAACACTACCGCGGGATACATGCGGCCAATGAAGATAAGATAAAAAAGAAGAAGTCAAAGGTTGTATGAAAAGAGGAATAGCCATTTCTGAAGCTACAGTCAAAATACTGTCAGTAGGAGCATAAGTGGATCCAATAGACTCAGTAACCACTCCACTTCGGCCGTGACTCCGTCTGACCTACACATCTACACAAACAAAAACATTTCTTTTCCAGCACCGGTTGTGGACATTCTGAACGGAACTGCAATGCTCGCAATAAAATCGATGTATTCGAAGCTGGTCGAGTCAAATGAAATAGGTAAATAATTAGTCTTTAAGGTCCGTTTACGGACGATAGTTTTACGTGATAACGTCAATAGCAGAACTATTCGAACTGCTAGCTCTGACGTCACGCGAGAAGAGATACATTTATGTCACAAGACAACGCTTGGGCCGATCGTGCCTCTGTATCGCTTGTTCCGCGCTCTCACTTGCACGCTCGGGCTTACGCAGAACGTGACACTTTTTTGTGCGTGCAGCCGGTTTTCATCGATTTATAAGACGTTATCACGTCAAAACCAATTCAAGTCAGAGTCCTTATAATTTTTTTTTTGTCTACTAGAGCCCATAGACATGAACAACGTAAATGCTGCCACCCACCTTGAGATATGAGTTCTACGGTCTCTGTATAGTTACAACGGCTGCCCCGACCTTCAAACCGAATCGCATTACTGCTTCACGGCAGAAATGGGCAGGGTGGGGGGAATTACCCGTGCGGACTCACAAGACGTCCTACCACCAGCAAAAACTTAATAATTACAATACAAATTTTATCCGTTATCTAGACATGGTCGGTACATAAGTGGTTACCGGAACCAGCGGACATTAACAACTTGAATTCTGGACGGCTGATAACGAAGTTATCTCAGCGTAACCGGGCGAGTCGACCTCATGTAATATGGCACTGCAAAGACAAATTAATGAACGCGTGAACATTAGCATATCATCTTCCTCCCTGAATCGCATTCCTCATGTCTGAGGGTCGTGACTATCTCCTCCCATTATCCTTCTCTGGATGATGTTACGCCATCTTCCTCTGTTCTCGGCGGCATCGTAGACTATTGTATGCAGAATTGTACGGATTTAGTCGGACCAGCGCATTGGATTGCGACCACGAGACCTTTTGCATATCATAAAATGCCTTCAAATCTATTTCTCAGTTTTAATGTCGACGACATCAGACATCAGTGCCATTTTTATGGCTTAAATAAACGCGAGATTAAGGCGTTAAAGTATAACAGTGATTGCTTATTAATATTTATTGTCTCTAAAGGTAAACTGAATTCAATAGTCGGTCAGCTTGAACTCATGCTGCCATTATTATACGTTACAATGTTTACGAAATTGTATGCGGCCACTATGGACGTCCTGCCGGGAGCAATATTCCTGCTCGGAGCAGCACTGACTCTTCCTGCCCTCTTCGTATTCATGTGAGTGTGAAAAACGTTAAACTCTCATACAACTTTAAACTTCCGCTAATGTAAGCTGCCGCAATGGGTCATAGATCAGATCCCATTGCCAATCGTGAGCACGCATAGCTTGCTATATCGTATACTCTGTAATTAGAAAAAAAAATGTTTTGACAATCACTGTCATAAAGAGCCGGGAAATAATGACGTATTTCCGTACACCCTACGACTAAACCGTTTATTTTTATTGAGATGTCCAATCACGAGAATAATGTGATTTTTAAATTGTATATTATAATAATACCATATCCGTATATTTAATATTTATATATATAATAAATGGTTAAATATATTTAAGTATTTATATCCTTATAAATGTATGTCGCTAGTTCCCAGTTTGGTTTCCATTACTCTAATTTGGGACCAAATGATCGTTTGGGATTATTCCCCTAATTTTTTTTTTTCTATTACTGCAGATGGCTGTATTGGCGTCACGGGAAAGATGTACATAAAGAAAATATTAAAATAACTAATGAAATACCTCTTCCGTAGAATTAATGTACTGCACACAAAACTTCACAGTATGTTTGGAACGAAGTTCCTTAAGGGAGGATGCGGAGGGGTACCCTAACCGAGAAAAAACGTCCGTAACGTAAGAGTTTTATTAGTAATGTACACAGTGTACGACTTAACTTTGTAATAACGTACAAATTAGTAATGCACACAGTGTACGACTTAACTTTGTAATAGCGTACAAAAAATAATATATTTTTTACACGCTTTATATTAGCTTCACTTGTATGTATGTTTGTAACTGACTCCTTTACACGCGATTTTGACCCACTTTAAGCGGCCAGATTTCATTCAAACTTTGTAGATTTATCGAGGACCGATGACAATACAATATTTTAAAATAGTTGAAAAAAAATTGAATGTTTATTAATTCAACTAAAAAATGAAAAATAAATAATAGTTTAAAAAAACTAAAAAACACGCTTTATATACAATTCAACGTAAAAATTGAAAATAAATTTTAATAAATTTAAATTGAAAATAGTGTAAAAAAATTTAATATATATTATATTTTATTGTAAAAAAAGCGTGGGGTGCATAGTATTATTAGTTATAAATATTTTTCTGACAGATATGAGTAGAAGAATTATTATTTCAATATTAACTTAAAAAGCATGAATTTTATATATTAAAGCGTATTTTTTTGTTTTTTTAAACTATTATTTATTTATCATTCATTGACCAGAGCGTTCGTTTGCGCAATACACTAACTCTTATGCTAACAACCGTGAATAAAGTGTACCACAATAAGTTCGCACGTTACCGAATGACCGTGGGTTGTTGCGAAAAATGTTAAAATCGATGATTTGGGAAAGGCTAAACGTAATTATAATGATTTCGTAAAATGTACGCTATGACATGTCCTCCTTATTCAAACGAGGCTTGTGGAGAGTATTAAGCGGTAGGCAGCGGCTTGGCTCTGCCCCTGGCATTGTTGAAGTCCATGGGCGACGGTAACCACTCACCATCAGGTGGGCCGTATGCTCGTCTGCCTACAAGGGCAATAAAAAAAAAAGTACCTACATGCAATTTAACTTATACTGATGGATCGCAGGAAGGGGACGAGTCTAGCTTGGCAGTGCTCAACCCTCAGACGCAAGGTTCTATTTAAGTTAAATTAAAGCCTAAAGTATCATAATTGTAATAGTAATTGCAGAATCAGTGTCTTATGTCGAGTCATTTCAATACGGTAATTTTGTAACACTGACTGACTCCAAGAGTGCGTTACAACACTTGGCTCGATGTACCTCTATCTTTCGAGGCGCACCGATAGCCTACAGGATCCTGGAGACCGTTAGTAAAATTCAGAAATAGTACATTTGCCCGCGTGTTTGAAATTTTACACGCGGGAGGAAATGTCCTAGTAATTCAATTAGTAGTAGTTTTAAATAAACGACTACTAATTGAATAAGAACTGTCTGATGAACTCATCTTTGTTTAACACTTTACTATTAAATTTTATTGCCTTTTGTTTATTTCACTTTTACACTAAACACAATATTGCAAATTACCCGAGCACAACAATGGCGGAGAATTTTAGGTGCGTGAGAGCAGACGCAGACACTAACGCGCATGCGCACTTATCAGAACCCAGGGAGGAAAAGTTAAACTTTCTTCCCTGTACAGGGGGAGGAAAACCGAACTTTCGGCGTAGGTAGGAGAAAAATATGTATTACTTTTAGAATTTGGGTATTCATTATTTCTACAATATCGTTTTATTTTACTGAATTACTTTGGTCGTAAAAATGATTACCTTGGTATATTTATTAAAATCAATTTATATTATCCTTTATTATTGTTTATAATATTACATTTAAAATTGCTTATTGCGATTTATATCAGCTATTGTATTAAAATTCTTATCAAATGGCAAATGTAAAGCTTAGTATTTATTATCAAAACACTAGAGGTTTACGTACCAAAGCAATTATCGCTCAAATACCAAAGCAAAAAATATCGCGCATCCGCCGTGCTGTTATCCGCATAGCAATGCATGCTATCAATAGACAGCATGTAATTGATATACAGGATGAAAAGCGTGGGGGAGAGCACCGAACCTTGTGGAACGCCAGCGTTAATGGTCATGGTACCAGAACAGCCACCGTCTACAACGACTGTGATGCTCCGCCCATCCAAAAAGCTAGCGATCCCTTAGCAGAGACCCTCGGGGATTCCGTAAGATGGTAGCTTCGACAGAAGTGCCCTATGCCAGACCCTGTCGAAGGCCTCGCGATATCAAGGTTCACAGCAAGAGCCTCGCCCTTGCTCTCCAAGGCTTCAGCCCACCTGTGAGTAAGGTATACAAAAAGATCGCCAGCTGAGCGACCGTGACGGAAACCGTACTGTCGGTCACTGATCAGCTGGCGATCTTCAAGATACTTCAGGAGTTGTATATTTATTATTCGCTCAATCACCTTGGAAAGCAAGGAAGTTATCGCGATAGGCCTATAGCTCGATGGGTCCGACCGGTCATCCTTGTTGGGGATAGGGCGGACGTGGGCGGTCTTCCATGAAGACGGAACCCTGTTAGCACAATAGGAGAGGCGATACAAACGCGTTAGCGCAGGTGTCAGCTCAGGGGCGCACGTTTTCAGAACCACTGCAGGGATGCCGTTTGGCCCACTCGATTCATGAACGTCCAGGAGTCGGAGTTCCCGCTTGACTGCACACTGTGTGAAGCAGATCTCCGGCAGGCAACTATCACACCGGGTGATGTTCGGTGGTGTGGCACCCCCGTCATCCACAGACGAGTTCGAGGCGAAGAGTTTGACCAGAAGGCCAGCCTTCTCTTTGGCACTATGGGCCAGACTGTCATCGGACTTGCTTAGTGGTGGGAGACTAGACCTGCAAAAGTTTCCTTCTGCAGCTTTGGCGAGCTACCAAAAAGCACGGCTCCCAGAGGAATAGCTCTTTAGTCGCTCGCCAATTCTAGCAACGTGCTCTGACTTCTCTTGTGTGCCCGCACTGATAGGTACCACCACCTTGCCTATTTCAGCCGTGAAACAGTAATGCGTTTCGGTTTGAACGGTGGGGCAGCCGTTGTAACTATACTGAGACCCTAGAATTTATATCTCAAGGTGGGTGGCGCATTTACATTGTAGATATCTATGGGCTCCAGTAACCACTTAACACCAGGTGGGCTGTGAGCTCGTCCACCCATCTAAGCAATAAAAAAAGAGATCCATAATGCGTGAGAGCCGTCAATCATCTCGTCTCTGAGTACCTCGTGGTGGTACAAAGTACAGACGTAATGCATACTTTATAAGAGCTGCTAACAGTTTCAATGCTCTAGCTGACTGCCCTGAACTGGACATTTTCAACACTTCTACTAGGATTATTAGGAGAACATTAATCAGTCGATGGTTGAATGCAAATATTTAATTAATTATTTTCTATTTACTACGTTCTTCTGTTTTTTTTCCCTCAAATTATTGTTATTTTTGTTTTACGTTTTACTTTAATTATTTAATTCTAGGCGATGCGACGCCACAATCGTTTGTAGTTATTTAAATGCGGAGATATTTAAATGGTGCTTAGTTGTAAGGTTAGATTTTATATAGTTTAAGTTCATTGTTTGTCTTCCTAATAAAATAAAATAAATAAAATAATATAGTGTCTGAGTTGAAGTAAAAAACCCACTAAAACTGAAATAGATAATAATTATAAATTTTATCATTTTTAACATTTATTTCGTTGATTGCCTGGCCAGCTAGAGTGTCGATAATTTTGTGGAGGATTTCCGAAAACTCTTAACATCTTATTTCCTTGTCACTAGGTATACTATACGAAATATGCTTCTAACTTTTTGCTTCTTTCTTAATGTAATATGCTTCTAACTCTTTTGTCCGTAGATCTTGTAGGTTGTATAATAATACTAAGTTCTCTAATGGTGACATATTTTGCTTGTCACTTATAGCATATAGAAATGCTATTTTGGAATATTTATAAGATGATTTAGTCCGATGAGTATTATTTAGTTTTATAGTGTACGTTGTTCTAAATTTCTAATTTTTTTTCTTCCTTTGTTCACTTTCTACTTATATGTGATTTTGATAGTGGAAACATTTTTGGTTATTGTTTTAGCTATTTTTTTAAATATTATAATTGAATTGTATTATATTTGAATTGTACTGTTGGTTTACCAAATAAATAAATTAATTAATTAAAATAAATAAATTATTTTAAAAACTAAAACCTATAGGTATGTAATGTTTAAATTTCGATACCCATTTCGGGAAAACATTCATGTGATGAACAGATGCGTGTGATCTTTATCTGGGTGTTTTATATATGTGTGTAAGTAGGTACGATATTAATCTATAAGCATGTGTGTGTATCGATACCTTGTTCCCATAGTCCAGATAATGCTACGAGTGATCTTAATATTTAATTTTTCTAGTTTTTTCGTTTTTCTCAGGACATAGACATCATTAGAAGTACTTTTATGGTTTAGCCCCGCCTTTTTATTATTACTCTCTGTTTGATTTTCAAAGACTATTTATGACCACGACCACGAAAACAAAAGTTTTCGATACTTCAGAAACAATAAAATCTGTACATTAATGCGTGAAGCAAAAACTTTGTACCCCTTTTTACGAAAATTGCCCGGACGGAGGAGTATGAAATTTCCCTCACTTATAGAGAATATAAAGATATATTTTCAGAATGCTAATATTTTGCATAAAAAACACATTAAATCAATAAAAAAAGCATTACACACACTACCATGTATTTGACACAACACATACATAAAAATATACTCTTTGTTTACTGTCAATTGGGAAACTTTTGTTATTGTTTGTTTGTGGTCGAATTGAGAATAGATTAATATTGTTTGTTTTTAATATTATTGATCTATAGTGCAGTTTTAGCGAATACTGTGATTATATTATCGAATTATAATAATGTTTGACAATAGAACCATAATAATGTTTAAACTTATAATTTCAATTAATTGTAGTCGAATTTCGACTACTGCGGGACCCCTAGTGACAATAAAAAGCTTAAATATTAAACGTAACAAAAATACCGTATTAATAGTTTTAAGTATTTTTACTTTTTTTTTTCATTTTTACCACATCCCTAAAAACGTTCAATAAACATTGAACGAAAAAAAAAAAAAGAAATTACCCGAAAAAAAAACCATTTCAAACTAAAAAACATAATAAAATGCAAATATCGCGAGTAAAATACAATTGCTGAGATTTAATACATAAATCACATCCATATCACAAAAAACTTCATAGACATTTATTTCACTTTATCATTATAATCAGATAACTTGTGCACTTTATCACTAGTGTTCTACAGAAAATATAACTTCAGTGAAATCTCGTGTCTGTTACTGTTTAAAATACAATGGACCCGTAATATCAATATCATATCGTAAGGTCAATACTTTCACGTTGTATTTACATTAGCAAATAACCTTTAATTGAAAACAATACAATTACGTTTTGAAAGGTGTGACTTAAAGGTGGCATTATTTAAAACATAATATAAATGTAATAATGCAGGGAAAGACAAAACAAAATGGCCACAACACTAAATAAAGAAATATCTATACAAGAAACAGAAGCTCAGAACACTCCGAATAATGTTGAAATCAAGAAGAAAACTGGCTTTAGGTACTTACTGGGCATTATTACAGTAGAACCAGTGGCGTTCATAGTACTGTTCGCAGGTCTACTGTCAGGTATGTCGACACAGAATTTAGGCTTAGAAAAAGCTTGTAGAGTAAGTCTTAAACTCGAAAATGCTATCTGTGATTCACTGAGAGCACAAAACCAATCGAATAGCTTCACTGATTACGAGAGAATAGTCCAAGAGCATTATTCTGCTCAGCTAAGGTGGAAAAGCGCTTTGCAGTCCGTATTACCGCTCCCTATGCTGCTGTTTGCTGGAGGCTGGAGCGACAAGACAGGCAGAAGAAAAGCCATCATTCTAGTTCCTATAATCGGCGAAACTCTCCAATGCATCAGCAACATCTTAAACGTGGCATTCTTCTACGAAATCCCGCTTGAGGCTTTGATATTCTTTGATACATTCTTCTCGGGTATCACTGGAGGCCAAATCATAATGCTCTTAGCGCTGTTCAATTATATCTGCGATATAACTACCTCGGATAACAGAACTCAAAGGTTGGGAATCGTTAATGTGTGTACGTTTGTCGGAACGCCGCTAGGTTTGGCGTTATCCGGGATAATGTTGAGGCATCTTGGGTACTATGCCATATATGGAACAGCTCTTTTTTTGCACTTTATAAACTTTTGTATGTGACATTCAGGATAAAGGACCCGTTGAGGACTAAAGAGCAAATTATGACGGTGAGTAATTATTTCTTTTCGCTTCTCGTTAATAACATACCGCTGGAATAGTTTGTTAGAAAGTACTGACAAGAGATGTGGACTGCAAACATCACATTTACGAAATCAATTAACGTCAGTACCATCCGTGACCACAAGGTCGTGCGTCATCATCGAAAGTACGTATTGGAAAATATGCTAACACTAACATTTACCAAGAAATACATGAGTCGCCATTTTCGTATGACATCAGTCTGCCCTAAATTTACAAATCTAATATACAGTATTTTAACTAAAAGCTACGCGTGCCCACCGAACCACGACGCTAAATCTGTTAAAGAAACATACTCTTCTGCGTATTTTACCTACTTATTCAAAGACTTGTAATTTTTATTTTTGAGTTTCAATATGGAATAATGTGTTTTGCGTGAGTTTCATCACACACTTTCAAACATTGACTAAATCGAGCCGTACGTATTTTATTAAGCAATTAAATTGTTAATTATAATTTATATAAAACATAATATTTAATGATAATATATAATTAATTAATTTAATATTTAATTATAACTAGGAAAAGTTAAAAACACTAGCTTCTTCTAGTCAGATGTCGTGCGACTAGTTCTGCCTATCATGCCTATTTCTGCAGCAAAGCAATCAACTGTTTACACGATACGATTAAGTAGGATAGCCGTCGTTTCAATGCGTTTGGATGTGCGTCAGCCTAATATACGACCACCACTCGCATGTCTCTCCACAATTTTGTGAAAGACGCTAAAGAGATTCACGAGAGAGTGAGCAGCAACGTTCTCTGAGTCTTATAGCCGCAGGACATAAGCAAGAGAATCGGTATCTGGTCGAACTGGTAATCGTGTTTAAAGTCTAAATAATGTATATTCACGATATACGTTTCCGTGTTACGTAACAAATACGTTTTGTCGAATTGAAGGTTTTCCGGCATGAATCACAACGATAAAATTCCAAAAAGTAATCATAACTCATACAGATAACGTGTCACTTTTTATCAACAAAGGATTTAACAGCAAGATCAAATTATTTCAATGGAAAGAAATAACTATTTTATTAGCTTAACTCCAAGAAAGGTTTTCAATCAAATGAAATAATATCTGATTATTAGCGACCCGCCCTCGCTTCGCTTCGGAAACTGTAATTTATTATTGATTTCTCTACTATTTAATAGATGTTATTATACATATAAACCTTCCTCCTCAATCACTCTATCTATTAAAAAAACCGCATCAAAATCCGTTGCGTAGTTTTAAAGATTTAAGCATACACAGGGATATAGGGACAGAGAAAGCGACTTTGTTTTATACTATGTAGTGATAACAGATCTATATAGAATAATATTATAAGGAGGAAAGATTTGATTGTTTGTTTGTTTGAATAGGCTCTAAAACTATTGAACCGATTTGGAAAATTATTTCACTGTTGGGAAGCTACACTATTCCCGGGTGACATGGGCTATATTACACTCTCCAAAAAAAAATGTTTTTTATTGCATTTGTAGGCAGACGAGCATATGGCCCACCTGATGGTAAGTGGTTACCGTCGCCCATGGACTTCAGCACTGCCAGGAGCAGAGCCAAACCGCTGCCTACTGCTTAATACTCTCCACAAGCCTCGCAAAATTAGAGATCCTTACTAAAACTCCAATAAGATAACACAAGGTGTAAAAAGATTAGGTATGTTAGAATAAAATAATGTACTACGACTTTGCAGAACATATCATTATGTGAAAAAGTGTCGCGACATCATATGTCTAACTATTATAGTTAAGCCACAATAAGTGCAATTTTATTAAAAACAATAAAATAAAAAATTCAAATATCGTTTGCAGGAAAGCTCTGACTCAATAAATTCAATAGCATTTGTTTTGTATGTATGACCTTTTAAAGGAAATAAATACTAATTAAAATTAAAAGATTGGTGATTGGTGGTGGACCTCTTCTGAGTCCGCGCGGGTACCACCGCCCTGCCTATTTCTGCCGTGAAGCAGTAAGCGTTTCGGTCTGAAGGGTGGGGCAGCCTTTGTAACTATACTAAGATCTTAGAACTTATATCTCAAGCTGGGTGGCGCATTTAAGTTGTAGATGTCTATGGGCTCCAGTAACCACTTAATACCGGGTAGGCTGTGAGCTCGTCTAGTCATCTAAGCAATAAAAAAAAATTATCAAGAAATGAAACAAATATAGCAACAAAAAAATAATTTAAATCGGCTACTTTGCCGGGACTGCCCGTCTTCATGACCTCCAGTTCAATTGTCTTCAATGATATTTTGATATTAACTTATAAAACTTACCATATTCCTGGTCAACTCGTTCGTAAATGAGGTACTAGTGGAGGATCATTGAAATGCACTAAAAATTGTCAAAAACTCTTTCAGTACGACAACAAAAGCTGCTGCCATTTTTTAAAAGAGTTCTTCGATCCTAAAACGTTGAGGGATTCCTTCAAAGTGATATCTAAGAAGACTGAAGACAACCGCCGTTTGTATTTAATAGTTATACTTATGACGGCTTGTTTATTGTATGGACCTATATATGGTAAGTTGAACGTTGAAGTAAAAAAAATACTAGTATATTAATTAGTACAATCAAAATCTGTTATAACGACATCGAAGGGACTGCTCATATTCAGTCGTAAAAACCGATAGTCGTAACAACCGGTGATATTTAATGTGTATCGTGCAAGTACAAACAAATCGATAGGGAATTATTGGAAAAATATATTTACATAATACGCGATTTTTCTTCAATATTAATTTGTTTTCTTTTTCTTTACGACATTTTGAAAGTTTCACGAATAACTCCACAAAGTTTTGGTGCGTCTTGTGTATAGATAAGTAACAAACTAACTGAAGAGATATGAAGAAGCGGGCTTTGACTACCGCATGCACGTGTTTTGTTTCTAAGAATTAGAAAAGACCCTACACTAAACTAAATCCTATTGTTTTCTTTCCTGATTTTAATAGCCATTGAAGACAAATGTGGATACCTATTCAAATTGTTTACAATACAGCTTAGCCGGTCGTTCTAACAGATCTAATTCTCCGAAATATTAATTAAATGTGGTCGTTTTATGAGGTATGTCGTTATTACCAATGTCGTATAAAGCAATATTTTTAATAAGGCGGTCATATAGCATTCAGCCGGGACCTTTGTTCTAGGTTATTATAACCGGCATGTTGTATTAAACAATGTCGCAGTAAACGGTTTTGACTGTATATAGGTATATACCTAGTCTTGCCATAAATACTTGTGACAAAGGGAAAAAAAAACTTCTATTGCAAATAAAATTTATTACTTTTACAGTGTGTTAGTTTAATACATAAATATAAAACAATTTAAACCGCTACCATTAATGCTCTACAAACTCAATGTAATTAGCTAAAATCTATATTCCCAGTGTTCGATCCCACGAGTTATTTTTATTTGCTTACACTGAAAATATGTAATTTACAAATTTCAGGTGAAGTCTCAGTTCTGTACTTGTCGCTTAGATACAGATTTAACTGGGACGAGATGCAGTTCGGCTTGTTCCAGACTTATAATTTTGTTGTCACCGCGATTGGTAAGTATTTACATATATGTACTTCGCGAAAATAGCCCAGGTAAACCGGCTTATCCGACCGCAACGAGGTAACGCAAAGCCACTATCGCTCGAAAATATGAAGATACAGGCTCAAAGAAGAACGAAACGAAAATGAAAAAAAAACAACTAACTTCATTGAATATAAGCGGCGCGGCAATCTTTTTGTGCTTTTTTTATTTTTTATTTTTTTTAGGGTTGAAGGATTACTGGTGGCCCGTAGGCCTTTCAAGTTTCAAAAGGACAAGTGGGCGAGCAAAGGCTCAGCCAGCTCATTCACCTTCGCGAATGAATCTACTACCGGATCGGAAGCGAGCCGCTGAGAAGATCCGGCGAGAAACTCAGCGAGCTGATTCATGGGTTAGGTTGCACGGCAAACTCTTTCTCGAGTTTGACGAGTACGGTTACTGGGGTCCCTAAGCCTGCTCCTGTTAGAGCTGAAGCTAGAGCTAGTGTTAGAGCTGAAGGCGTCTAATGCAAAGGTTATTGGATCTGATGGATCCGTAAGGACGTGAACCTTTTAGTGTTTGATCCAGTCTATTGGACACGTTTCTTATCCGACCGTGACGGGGCAACGCAAAGGCGCCATCACCTGAAACGTGTCTTGTTGAATCCCACGGATTCTCTCGCGGTGCTTTTAGGCCCCTCAAGCACCGGTCTTCGTCCTCGTCGAACTCGTCATTTGCGACGAAGAGTTCGACAAGCGAACTAACCCATAGACAGAGCCCACTGGGTTTCTCGCCGGATCTTCTCAAAAAGTTAACCGAAAACCATAATAGAATTTAGAGCTCTGTAAAGTGCTCTAAATATAAAAAGTGACCTTCCGATCCGAAGAGTTACCATCCGATACTTAATTCAAGAAACTGGAATTTCATATGAAAGTATTCAATCCATATTGAAAACATCTTTGAATATGAGAAAAGTCTCCGCAAGATTGATGCCGAGAGTGTTAAACGACATTCAGAAACAAAATCGACTTGACATTTCGAAGACATTGTTGGATAAGTTTCAGAAAGATTCTGAAAACTTTTTGTTTCGTTTCGTAACAATGGACAAAACATGGGTCCATCATTTTGATCTCGAGACAGAACAGCAATCTTCACAATGAAAACGGCCGTCATCACCGACCCCAAAGAAGTTTCGTGTCGTGGCATCGACTGACAAGGTTATGGCCTCAATATTTTGGGACTCAGAAGAGATATTGTTTATAAATTACTTGGAACCACTATAACAGGCCAATATTAAGCAGCTTTAATTCCCAAGTTAAGGGAATGCCATCAAAGAGAATAGGAGAAAGAAACTTCGAAGGCGCTTGCTGCTTCATCACGACAATACACCCGCGCGCAAATTGATAGAATACGTAAGGGAAAACAGGTACGAAGACGAGAATTTCAGCTTCACCGGACGATGGTTCCAACCCTCAGAAATGTTGCGCTCGTAGTAAAGATTTCTGTGGAACGGAATTCTTATTTTTGATTAGTGATGCCCGATGTATCGTTATGCCGCAGATTGTATTCAATCAAACATACAACCGTTTTGAAAACCGAACAATTAAGATTTGGTCAAGTAGTCATTGCTGTCCAGTGCATTGAATGATCTGATTTTCTATCTAGCAACCGTTCTTGTAAATATTGTTCCAGAATATCGTTCTCAAGCAGATAAAACGCATCACGTCTTAGATCGATTGATTGATTGAATTTTTCAAAAAATCTATCTTCGATTCGATTTATCTCAGATCCCTGCGATACATTCAGTAAAATATAAATTTTATAACATCAATTTAATCATACAAGTTGTGCTGAAAACAAGGTCATCAAATTCCTAATTCTACTAATATTAATAATTAAGTAATGAAGACTTAATTGTATTAAAGCGGTCTAAGGTCTGCGCTAGTGGCAAGTCGTGCGTTCACAAACAAATGACTATGTGGCCGAAGCTGAACTTCGAAAAAGTACTACCGCGTAAGTCACTTAAGGTTTCAATTGATTCCAGGAACAATATTCGCTGTAGTTGTGTTGAGCAAGTACTTGAAGTGGCACGACGCCCTGCTGGGAATCACGTCTACGATAAGTAAGATTGGGTCATCGTTCGTCTATTGCTTCGCGCCGAACGCGCAAATCTTATGTATAGGTAAGCGACGAATCTGGTATTAACCGATATAATAAATATTTAATATGAAAAATAAATTCAGTGATTACTATACCGTCTGAGCTACACATCTACACAAATAAAAACATTTCTTTTCCAGCTCCCGTTGTGGACATTCTGAACGGAACTGCAATGCTCGCAATAAAATCGATGTATTCAAAGCTGGTCGAGTCAAATGAAATAGGTAAATAATTGGTTGTCTTTAAGGTCCGTTTACGGACGATAGTTTTACGTGATAACCTCAATAGCAGAACTATTCGAACTGCTAGCTCTGACGTCACGCGAGAAGAGATACATATGTCACAAGACAACGCTTGGGCCGATCGTGCCTCTCTATCCCTTGTTCCGGGCTCTCACTTGCACGCTCAGGCTTACGCAGAACGTGACACTTTTTTGTGCGTGCAGCCGGTGTTCATCGGTTTATAAGACGTTATCACGTCAAAAACAATTCAGTCAGAGTCCTTACAATTTTTTATCCCTTTTTTTATTGCATAGATGGGTGAAGGAGCTCGCAGCCCACCTGGTGTTAAGTGGTTACTAGAGCCCATAGACATCTACAATGTAAATGTCACCACCCACCTTGAGATATGAGTTCTAAGGTCTCTGTATAGTTACAATGGCTGCCCCATCCTTTAAACCGAAGCGCATTACTGCTACACGGCAGAAATGGGCAGGGTAGTTGTACCTACCCGTGCGGACTCACAAGACGTCCTACCACTAGCAAAAATTTAATAATTACAATACAAATTTTGTCCGTTACTTAGACAAGGTCGGTACATAAGTGGTTACCGGAACCAGCGGACATTAACAACGTGAATTCTGGACGGCTGATAAAGGGGTTATGCCAGCGTAACCGAGCCTGGGACGCCTAGCTGGGACCTGGAAGCGGAGGCACTTGCTGCGGATTACGCGTGGCGATGCGATCTCCGCTCTAGGGGGAGTCGCGTCCCGGCGCGGCGGAAGTTTGAGTGAGGAAGCTTCAATCTCAGCGTGCCGTGCTCAAGACGTGGTTTCGCCGCCTGGCGAACCCGGCCTACGGGCGACGGATCGTCGAGGCGATCCGCCTGGTCCTTATGGACTGGGTGAATCGCGACCGAGGAAGTCTCACCTTCCGAACGACGTAGGTGCTCAAGGGACACGGCTGTTTCGGCCGCTACCTGCACCTCGTCGCCCGGAGGGAGCCGACGCTGAAGTGCCACCACTGCAGTGGCTGCAACGAGGACACAGCGGAGCCAAAGATAACAGGGGGCTATCTGTGCGGCGGAGCACACGCTCGCGTACTGCCCCGCTTTCGTCCGTCGTGGCTACGATGCTCGGCAGCGATGAGTCCTGGCAGGAGATGCTCAATTTCTGCGAGTCCACCATCTCGCAGAAGGAGGTGGCGGAACGGGAGAGGTAGAGCTCTTCTTCCCTCTCGGCGTCGTTCCGCCGCCGCCAAGCCAGGGGTCGGAGGAGGGCGTTTGTCCAGCTCCGGCTCCTATGAGGAAGCAGTCTCCTCCCGGTGATGGTCACGGGGCGACCTAAGGGGATTGTAAGAGGGTAGTTCTTTTGACGTTCAACAAGTATGTACTTTCATTTATGTTGAATAAAACTTTTTTGATTTGATTTGATTGAAACTGCGCTGCACGCAACCGTCACTCTAGCCCGCTGGCACCAGGAAGACAGGACGACGCGTCAGTGGCTGTGGACTGCAATGCGGTCCACATTATCGTTGTCGCTGTCGTCGCCGAACATACCGACTCTGGCCCAGTGGGGTATCGCGGAACACCAGCGGTATCGCCCGGGCTACCTGGTAGGACCGCCGTACCGTGGAGACCGACGTCGTTGGTCGTCGACGATCGCCTCGATGACCCGTCGGTCGGGCGTCCTCGGGGTGGCGCCGCGTGTCTGGTTGTAGTGTTGACCGCGGGAACCCCCCTACTCTGACCGGGTTCTGACCCCGGACGGAAATCGGACGTCGGGTGTAAGAGTGCAGGGGAGTCGTTTAGTGCGGTAGAGCCCTAAAATTCCTTGGGCCCACGGTCTGCTCCCAACACCTTGCAGATCGTCAACTCCCACATACCCCGCGCGCCTCCTAGGCGCGGGGATCTTGTAGGAGGATCGACACGGGCCCGAAAAAAAAAGCGTAACCGGGCGAGTCGGCCTCATGTGATATAGCACTGCAAAGACAAAGTAACGAACGCGTGAACATTAGCATAATAATATCATCTTCCTCTCTGAATCGCATTCCTCATGGCTGAGAGTCGTGACCATTACCTCCCATTATCCTTCTATGGATGATGTTTCGCCATCTTCCTTTGTTCTCGGCGGCATCGTAGACTATTGTATGCAGAGTTGTGCGGATTTGGTCGGACCAGCGTATCGGATTGCGACCACGAGACCTTTTGCATATCATAAAATGCCTTCAAATCTATTTCTCAGTTTTTATGTCGAGGACGTAAACATCAGTACCATTTTATGGCTTAAATATACGCGAGATTAAGGCGTTAAAGTATAACAGTGATTGCTTATTGATATTTATTGTCTCTAAAGGTAAACTGAATTCAATAGTCGGTCAGCTTGAAGTCATGATGCCGTTAATATACATTCCAATGTTTACGCAATTGTATACGGCTACTATGGACGTCCTGCCGGGAGCAATGTTCCTGTTCGGAGCAGCACTGACTCTTCCTGCTCTCTTCGTATTCATGTGAGTGTGAAAAACGTTAAATTCTCATACAACTTCAAACTTCCATCTTTTACTTTTCAATTAGGAATTTAATGTAAGCTGTCGCAATGGCTCATAGATCAGATCCCATTGCTAATCGTGAGCACGCATAGCTTGGAATATACTCTGTAACTAAAAAAAGAAACGTTTTGACAATCCCTGTTATAAAGAGCCGGAAAATGATGCCGTATTTCCGTACACCCTACGACTAAACTGTTTTTTTATTGAGATGTTCAATCACGAGAATAATGTGATTTTAAAATTATATATGACGGAGGAGTAACAATGATAGAGTGGATACTGACGGAGGAGTAACCTGCGTAATGTTTTTAAAAAGTGTCTTTAAAAACACAGTCATTACTTTCTCGACGATGACTCATGTTTGGGCTTCCGAAACAAACTTCACGAGAACTTGGTGAGCTGCGTATATTTCACGAGGAGCGTAACAACGTTCCAGAGAGATCCGTACTGTACAACGGCTCGGACACGAATGCTCAAGCGCTTTTTTTTTTCCCTACCTAAGCTGGTAGCCTAGAGAGGCTATTCCAGCGTAACCGTAATTAGTAGGCAAGCTCACGGGGCTCAAACCTGACGACGATGCTAACACGAACCCTAGCAAGAGCCGTGCTTCGCATCGGATAGGAAACGCGACCCACTGAGAAGATCCGGCGAGGAATTCAGTGGGCTGTGTCTGAGAGCTAGTTTACTTGTCCAGCACTTCGGCGCAAGCGACGGGTTCGACGAGAACGGTGACCGGTGCTTGAAGTACCTAGAAGCACCGTTAGTGGATCGGGAGGATCCGAGATGACGTGTTTTGGGTGACGTCGACTGCTTTCCATTCTTTCCGCAGGATCGGGAATGTAGTTACCGGCGGCCACGATGAGAGGGTTCTCGTGTCGTGCCGCTTTATCGAAGTGAGTCAAGCGCTAGACAGTATGGCCGTATTTATTGGGCTTGGTACATGTGAGCGTGTTTACATGTTTTAAAGTATTTCAATAAAAGTAACTGTTTAACATCAATTTCTCATCTTAACAAACACAGAATAATTAGTTGATGATCCGATTATCACATTCAATCATTATTATTTTTATAATAAGTAGGTAAATAGTCATATTCGCGCCGACATTTATTATAAAAATACCATATGCGTATATTTAATATATTTGTATAATAAATGGTTAAAGATTTTTAAGTATTTATATCCTTGTAAATTTATGTCGCTAGTTCCCAGTTTGATTTCATTGACTCTTATTTGGGACCAAATGACCGCATGGGATTATTCCCCTAATTTTTTTTTCTTCTATTATTACAGATGGCTGTATTGGCGTCACGGGAAAGATGTACATGAAGAAAAAATTTTTAATAACTAATTAAATACCTCTTACGTAGAATTAAAACGTACTGCACATAAATCTTCATTGTATTTTTGGAACGAAGTTCCTTAATCCACTACCAGATCGGAATCGCGACTCGCTGAGAAGATCCGACGAGAAACTCAGCGAGCTGATGTATAACCCCTCAAGGCTACCAGCATTGGTAGGAAAAAAAAACATTATGAAACATCAGTATACCAAACAATATGACCCGCTCAGTGAAAGATCATCCCTTTATCGTTAAATCCCAAACCGGTAATCCCGACACGATCAACTGCAGTCTTCATACTACATCATCAGCGCGCTGTCAGCTTCGGCTACCTAAAGTCGACTAGGTTGGACGTTAGAAGAGCCTAAAAAGCCGCGAGTTGATCCAGAGGATTCGACAAGACATTTTTGGGACGGGAGCTGCTAAATGTTGTCCCGTCGTGTGGATTATAATGTGCATAGAAGCCGCAACAATACGTTTTTTTTTACCGGATTGGAAACGCGATCCACTAAGAAGATCCGGCGAGAAACTCAGTGGGCTGCGTTATAGGTTAATTTACTCGCCGAGTCCTTCATCGCAAGCGACGGGTTCGACGAGAACGGTGTCCGGTGCTTGGGGTATCTTAAAGCACCGTTAGTGGATCGAGAGGATCCGAAATGACGTCTTTTGGGCGAAGTTGACTGTTTACCATTCGGTCCGCAGAATCAGGAATGAACCACAATCAGAGGATTACCGTGACGTACGTACCGGTTTTTCAAAGAAGCTTTCTATCTATCGTTGTCTTCAGATACGTATCGGTTCTAATTGGTAATCATAAAGATTTACGTTCTTGACATACCATGGTAAAAATTACTGGAAGTCACACCGGAGAGTTGATGAATCACTTAAACTTCATAAAGATATTCCGTGACTCACGGTCCATTTACCAACCGGATAGTGTCGCGGAGTTGTAGTAAAAAAAACCACTAAAACTTCAATAGATAATAATTTTAAATCTTTATCATTTTTAACACTTATTTCGTTGATTGCGTGGCCAGCTAGAGTGTCCATAATATTATGGAGGATTTCTGAAAACTCTAACATCTTGTATATTTCCTTGTCACTAGGATACTATACGAAATATGCTTCTAACTCTTTTGTCCGTAGATCTTGTAGGTTGTATGATACTAAGTTCTCTAATGCTGACATCTTTTGCTTGTCACTTATAGCATATAGAAATGCTATTTTGGAATATTTATAAGATGGTTTTGTCCGATGAGTATTATTTAGTATTATAGTGTACGTTGATGTACTAATATGTGCGTATTGTGTTGCTTTTGTTTTTTTGTGTAAACTTCAATTTCTAAATTTCTATTTTTTTTTTCTTCCTTTGTTCACTTTCTACTTATATGTGATTTTGATAGTGGAAACATGTTTGGTTATTCTTTTAGCTATTTTTTTTTAAATCATAATTTAATTGTGTTATGTTTGAATTGTACTGTTGGTTTCCCAAATAAAAAAATAAAAAAAGATGTGTGGCGTCGTGGGACACCGGATAGGAACGGAGTTCCATGTTATAAAATTATTAATTTTAAGTTCTATTCGAGGTATAAAGAAAATAAAACTGGAGGTTTCGCAACAACTCACGGTCATTCGGTAACGTGCGAACTTATTGTGGTACACTTCATTCACGGTTGTTTGCATAAAAGTTAGTGTATTTAGCAAACGAACGCTCTGAGATCGTGGTCAATGAATGATATTATAAAAAAATATGTTATTTTTTGTACGATTACAAAGTTAAGTCGTACACTGTGTGCATTTACTAATAAAAATCTTACGTTACGGACGTTTTTTTCCGGTTAGGGTACCCCTCCGCATCGTCCCATGAGGAGCTTCGATTCAAAATAAATAAATCATTTTAACAACTAAAACCTATAAGTATGTCATGTTTAAATGTCGATACCCATTTCGGGAAAACATTCATGTGATGAACAGATGCGTGTGATCTTTATCTGGATGTTTAATAAATGTGTGTATATAGGTATGATATTAATCTATAAGCATGTGTGTGTATCGATACCTTGTTCCCATAGTCCAGATAATCCTACGAGTGATCTGTCCCTTATAATTAATTTTTTGTAGTTTTTTTGTTTTTCTCAAGACATAAAAATATTAAAAGTACTTTTATGATTTAACCTCGCCTTTTTATTGTTACTCTGTGTTTGATTTTCAAAGACTATTTGTGACCACGAAAACAAAAGTTTTCGAAACTTCAGAAACAATGTAATGACAATAAAAAACGTAAAAAATACCGTATTAATAGTTTTAAGTATTTTTACTTATTTTTTTTTATTTTTACCACATCACTAAAAACGTTCAATAAATATTGAACGAAAAAAAAAAAAGAAAAAAGAACAAAAATTACCGACAAAAAAAACCATTTCAAACTAAAAAACATAATAAAATGCAAATATCGGGAGTAAAATACAATTGCTGAGATTAAATACATAAATCGGTAACCAAATATGCAATTATCCATGTCACAAAAAACTTCATAGACATTTATTTCATTTTATCATTATAATCAGATAACTTTTGTTTTATCACTAGTGTTCTACAAAAAATATAACTTCAGTGAAATCTCGTATCTGTTACTGTTTAAAACACAATGGAATCGTTATTGATCAATACTTTCATGTTGTATTTACATTAGCAATTAACATTTAATTGTAAACAATACAATTACTTTTTGAAAGGTGTGACTAAAAGGTGGCATTATTTAAAACATAATAGAAATATACTAATGCAGGGTAAGGCAAAACAAAATGGCCACAACACTAAATGAAGAAATATCTATACAAGAAACAGAAGCTCTGAACACTCCGAATAATGTTGAAATCAAGAAGAAAACTGGCTTTAGATACTTACTGGGCATTATTACAGTAGAACCAGTGGCGTTCATAGTATTGTTCGCTAGTATACTGTCATCTATGTCGACACAGACTTTAGGCTTAGAAAAAGCTTGTAGAGTAAGTCTAAGACTCGAAGATGCTATCTGTGATTCACTGAGAGCACAAAACCAATCGAATAACTTCACTGATTACGAGAGAATAGTCCAGGAGCATTATTCTGCTCAGCTAACGTGGAAAAGCAATTTGCAGTCCGTATTACCGCTCCCTATGCTGCTGTTTGCTGGAGGCTGGAGCGACAAGACAGGCAGAAGAAAAGCCATCATTATATTTCCCATAATCGGCGAAACTCTCCAATGCATCAGCAACATCTTAAATGTGGTATTCTTCTACGAAATCCCGCTTGAGGCTTTGATATTCTTTGATACATTCTTCGCGGGGATCACTGGGGGCACAACCATAATGTTCTTGGCGATGTTCAACTATATCTGCGATATAACTACCTCGAAAAACAGAACACAGAGGTTGGCACTCGTCAATTTGTGTACGTTTGCCGGAATGCCGCTAGGTTTGATGTTATCCGGGATAATGTTGAGGCATCTTGGGTACTATGCCATATATGGAACAGCTCTTTTTTTGCACTTTATAAACGTTTTGTATGTGACATTCAGAGTAAAGGACCCATTGAGGACTAAAGAGCAAATTATGACGGTGAGTAATTATTTCTTTTCGCTTCTCGTTTCGAGTTTCGTTATGGAATAATGTATTTAACGTGAGTACTATTTACATTTTTTACACGTTTTACACTTTCAAACATTGACTAAATCAAGCCCTACGTATTTTATTAATTAATTAAATAGTTAATTATAATTAATATAAAACATAATATTTAATGATAATATATAATAATAATAATAATGTTTTATTGCAAGTAACCATGACTCATACAAATTGTTAGTAAGACTTACTCCTATGTTAGTAGTTATATTTACATCACAATGAATTACTGTCGTAACATCCCATGGGAGATGGCACCACATATATAATTAATTAATTTAATAGTTAATTAAAACTAGGAAAAGTTAAAAACACTAGCTTCTTCTAGTCATAGTTCTGCCTATCATGCCTATTTCTGCAGCAAAGGAATCAACTGTTTACACGATACGATTAAGTAGGATAGCCGTCGTTTCAATGCGTTTGGATGTGTGTCAGCCTAATATACGACCACCACTCGCATGTCTCTCCAAAATGTTGTGAAAGAGATTCACCAGAGAATGAGCAGCAATGTTCTCTGAGTCTTATAGCAGAAGGACATAAACAAGAGAATCGGTATCTGGTCGAACTCTTTCTTCTTCTTGCTTCGGTTTCCTCAATACTGAGAGTCGTGACCATCTCCTCGCAACGAGTTTATTACGGACCATTCCACGCCATTTACCTCTATCTGCCGCCGAGTGTAGAGCATCGTGAACTGTGATGTCGAGGGTAGTGCGGATCTGGTCAGTCCAACATGTCGGGCCTCTACCTCGTGGTCTTCTTCCGTTCACCTTGCCAGTCACCATTAGCTTCTCCAAGCTGCCGTGATCCTTTCTTGCAATGTGGCCAAAGTATTCCAGAACTCTACGTAGGCAAATGATGGAAAGCCTCGTCTTTATCTGGAGTTCTCGGAAGATCGACACGTTGGTGCGATGTGCTGTCCAGGGAATTCCTAGCATCTTTCGCCAGCACCACTTCGGCTTTCTTCACGGTCCAGGTCTCTGTGCCCCCCTCGACCGGGTATCCGTAAATGGATTCCCCAGCGATAAAAAAAAAAAAAAAGGTCTCTGTGCCATATAAGAATATGGAGAACACTAAAGTGCGTACAATACTGCTCTTGCTTTTCATGGCCCCCTTTGCCATTCCGATCCGTCTCCGTATCTCATTTGAACTGGTAATCTATACTTCTATACTAATATTATAAAGAGGAAAGATTTATTTGTTTGTATTGAATAGGCTCCGAAACTACTGAACCGATTTGAAAAATTATTTCACTGTTTGGAAGTTACACTATTCCCGAGAGGCATAGGCTATAATCATTTATGAAAAAAATTAGGGATCCTTACTAAAACTCCAATAATGTAACCCAAGGTGTAAAAAATTACCTAAAATATTTTTTCCATCGCGTGCCCTGCGAAAACTATTGATGATAGAATAAAATAATGTACTATGACTTTGTAGAACACATTATTATTTACGAAAAGTGTCGCGACAACATAATATATGTCTAACTGTTATAGTTATGCCACAATAAGTGTTCTTTTATAAAAAAAAAAACAACCTCAAATATCGTTGAAATTTTTGTTAAAGACCCGCGTGGAGCCGGAGCGGGCCGCTTGTCGTATCTAAAGTCTAAAGAATGTACATTTACGATACACGTTTTGTCAAATTGAAGCTTTTCCGGCATGAGTCACTACGACAAAATTCCAAAAAGTAATCATAACTCATACAGATAACATGCCACGCCCGATAGATAGAAAGATAGCATTTTAAAACTTTTTATCAACAAATGATTCAACAGTATTCAACAGTAAGGTCAAATTGTTTCTATAGAAAGAAATAACTATTTTATTATTATAGTTTAACTTCAAAAAAGGTTTAAAATCATATAGAATAATATCTGATTATAACAGATCTATAAAAAATAATATTATAAAGAGGAAAGATTTGATTGTTTGTTTGTTTGAATAGGCTCCAAAACTATTGAACCGATTTGAAAAATTATTTCACTATTGGGAAGCTACACTATTCCCGGGTGAAATGGGCTATAATATACTCGCCAAAAAAAAATTTTTTATTGCCTTTGTAGGCAGACAAGCATACGCCCCACCTGATGGTAAGTGGTTACCGTCGCCCGTGGACTTCAGCAATGCCAGGGGCAGAGCCAAGCCGCTGCCTACTGCTTAATACTCTCAACAAGCCTCGCAAAATTAGAGATCCTTACTAAAACTCCATTAAGATAACACAAGGTGTAAAAAGATTAGGTGTGATAGAATAAAATAATGTACTAAGACTTTGCAGAACACATCATTATGTAGAAAAAGTGTCGCGACATCATATGTCTAACTATTATAGTTAAGCCACAATAAGTGTAACTTTATTTAAAAAAAACAACTTCAAATATCGTTTGCAGGAAAGCTCTGACTCAATAAATTCAATAGCATTTGTTTTGTATATATGAGCTTTTAAAGGAAATAAATACTAATTAAAATATCAAAATAAGAAATAAATATAGCAACAAAAAAATAATTTAAATCGGTTGCTTTGCCGGGACTGCCCGTCTGCATGACCTCCAGTTCAATTGTCTTCAATGATTTATTTTGATATTAACTTATAAAACTTACCATAATCCTGGTCAACTCGTTCGTAAATAAGGTACTAGTGGAGGATCATTGAAATGCACTAAAAAATTTTTAAAAATTCTTTCAGTACGACAACAAAGGCTGCTGCCATTTTTTGAAAGAGTTCTTCGATCCTAAAACATTGAAGGATTCCTTCAAAGTGCTAATTAAGAAGACTGAAGACAACCGCCGTTTGTATTTAATAGTTATACTTATGACGGCTTGTTTGTTGTATGGACCTGTATATGGTAAGTTGAACGATGATGTAAAAAAAAATTACTAGTATTTTTTTATTTAAAAAAATACTAGTATTTTTTTCTGCCTATGCTGACAGCCTTTTTTTATTGCCTAGTTGTGTGGACGAGCTCACAGCCCACCTGGTGTTAAGTGGTTACTGAAGCCCATAGACATCTACAACGTAAATGCACCACACACCTTGAGATATAAGTTCTAAGGTCTCAGTGTAGTTACAACGGCTGCCCCACCCTTCAAACCGAAACGCATTACTGCTTCACGGCAGAAATAGGCAGGGTGGTGGTACCTACCCTTGCGGACTCACAAGAGGTCCTACCACCAGTAATTACGCAAATTATAATTTTGCGGGTTTGATTTTTATTACACGATGTTATTCCTTCACCGTGGAAGTCAATCGTGAACATTTGTTAAGTACGTATTTCATTAGAAATATTGGTACCCGCCTGCGGAATTCGACCACCGGTGCCTCGCTAGATACGAATGCGACGGATGTCTTATCCTTTAGGCCACGACGGCCTTGAGAGGCTATTTCAGCTTCACCCTAACTTTAGGTTAGTAGATTAATAGGTGTGGGTGAGCTCACGGGGCTCAAACCGGAGTGTTGCCAACACTGGCCCTAGCAAGAGCAGTGCTTCGCAGAATCTACCACCGGATCGGAAACGCGACTCACTGAGAAAATCCGGCAAGAAACTCAGTGGGCTTTGTCTATGAGTTAATTCGCTCGCCGAGCCCTTCGTCGCAAACGACGGGTTCCACGAGGACAGTATTTGTTACTTCATACTATTAATATTAATAAGCTGATATCAGATTATTATGTAGCGGCCTTTAGGAGGTGATATCTCCGGAGGTCACTTAACATCAAATTTGCTGGGTTATTTTCCCCACCTAAGCTCGTAGCCTTGAGAGGCTATGCCAGCGTACCGAGTAATTTAGTGGCTAAACTACTCGCTACTGCACAGAAATCGTTCGCATTACGGTCCAGTAGAGTACACAAGTGAGTGGTGTTTTGCAAGATGAACAGGCTGCAACGTAATAGAGTGAATAAACTGATTAAGCTAATCGTAATGGCTATTTTAGAAGAGGTAGATGAGGAAATGTCTGTGATTAAGAAAAATAAAGACTGCCGAGAACAGGAAGACGTGGGGAAGCATTGTGCATCGAGTGGTCCACATCTTAGATTACACACGACCTTCAGTAATGAAGAGACCGACTCAGAAGAAGAAGAAAAATAAGTTGTGGGTACGAAAATGGATCGATAGAAGAGATAAACTAGGAGCTACTAAATGTCTTCTGAAGGAATTAGCATTGGAAGAGATCGCAAAGAATACTTATAATACTAAGAATAGTTTGAGAATGTCCGTAAGTTGTGTGAATTTTCTGTTAACGAAAATACACTTCAATCAAATTCAGCACAAAGATACCCATTTGAGAAGTGCCACTAATGAACTCGACTAATGAACAGGTTCGGACTTGTTTAGTCAGTGAGCAAGGACGCGTGGTGGGAGGCACTACTCGCCCGTAAAAATAGAACAAAATGGATTGACTTCACTAAATTATTTATTAACCTACTCGACTAAATTTTTGGTGTTCAGACACATTTAGCTACTAAATTACTCGGTACTCGACTAAAATACTCGCCTAGTCCGAACAAGGCTTAAGGATAAGACGTCCGGTTCATTCGTATGCATCTGTGTTCGAAAGTTCGAATTCTGCCGGGAGGTACTAATTTTTCCAATAAAATACGTACTTAACAAATTTTCACGATTGACTTCCACGGTGAAGGAATAACATCGTGTAATAAAAATCAAACTCGCAAAATTATAATTTGCGTAATTACTGGTGGTAGGACATCTTAGGAGGCCGCACTGGTAGGTACCACTACCCTGCCTATTTCTGCCGTGAAGCAGTAATGCATTTCGGTTTGAAGGGCGGGGCAGCCCTTGTACTGTCAAAACTGAGATCTTAGAACTCATGTCTCAAGGTGGGTGGCGGCATTTATGTTGTAGATGTTTATGGGCTCCGGTAACCACTTAACACCAGGTGAGCCGTGAGCTAGAACACCCATCTAAGCGTTAAAAAAAATTTCTAGTACCGAATCGAAAACGCGACCCATTGGGAAACTCAGTGGCCTGTGTCTCTGGGTTAGTATACTGGCCGAAACCTTCGTCGCAAGCAACGGGTTCGACGAGAAAATATGCTGTGAGCTAGTATCTGTCTAGTGAATAAAAACTGTGCAGGAATTTCAATAAGAACATTAAAGCTCTCCACACTCAATGTAATTAGCTAAAATCTATATTCCCCCACGAGTTATTTTTATTTGCTTACATTGAAAATGTGTAATCTACAAATTTCAGGTGAAGTCTCAGTTCTGTACTTGTCGCTTAGATACAGATTTAACTGGGACGAGATGCAGTTCAGCTTGTTCCAGACTTATAATTTTGTTATCACCGCGATTGGTAAGTATTTACATATATGTATTTCGCAAAAATAGCCCAGGTAAACAACCGGCTTATCCGACCGCAACCGGGCAACGCAAAGCCGCCATCGCTCGAAGATATGAAGATACAGTGCTTTTAGGTCCCTCAAGCACCGGTCTCCATCCTCGTCGATTGTCAATTACGACGAAGAGTTCGACGAGCGAACAAACCCATAGACATAGTCTACTAGATCTCGCCGGATCTTCTCAAAAAGTTAACCGAAAACCATAATAGACTGTAGAGCTCTGTAAAGTGACCTGGGGCAGCGCCACTTCTTCTCTTCCCGTGGGAGTCACTGGTGAGAGCTACAGCGTTTAGCAAGCTCTTTACCGACATACTTCTACTGTTTTTAACGGTGTATTGAAAGCCTAAACTGGTGTGTACTGTTTTATTATGAGCCAAGTCAGTGAAAAGTAAACAGTATAGTATATAGTGCACCAAGGGAGAAAAGTTGGACATTTCCTACCGCGTGTAAAATTACCACCCGAGCCTTCGAGCCCCCTCACTCATAAAAAAACAATTTAAGTGTTTATTTTTTATTTTTAAATAAACAACTACTAATTGAATAAGAACTGTCTGATGAACTCATCTTTGTTTAATACTTCACTATTAAATTCTATTGCGTTTTGTTTATTTCACTTTCACACTAAACACAATATTGCAAATTACCCGAGCACAAAAATAACGGAGTATTTTAGGTGCGTGAGAGCAGACGTAGACACTAACGCGCATGCGCACTTATCAGAACCCAGGGAGGAAAAGTTAGACTTTCTTCCCTGTACAGCGGGACGAAAACCGAACTTTCGGCGTAGGTAGGAGAAAAAAATGTTTGTAATATTTGTATCGGAGTTCGTGTACGATTTCTGCTGCAGTATTGTATGAGTGCTGCAGTATCTTAGTTATCGCATTGCATTGGTGGTGCGAAGCATTCATGCTTTCCGGTCTGAAGGATGCGGTGCCCGTTATAATAGCACAACGTTATAATAGCATAACTTTTGGTGAATGATTTCAAATGTCGCTAGCAGATGGCGCTGTACCTACATCTGAATCACGCTATCGTTGCTTGTTTAAAATACTTTAAGAGCACCTGGAGAGTCTTAGTTGTATTATCGCGTCCGTTTATCTTCCACCGGATAAGATAGTTCTAAGCAGTGATATCGAGGCGCTGCTCGGTATGGGGAGCTCTGTCATTCTGGCGGGCGACCTAAATTGTAAACACATCAGGTGGAACTCACACACCACAACCCCGAATGGCAGGCGGCTTGACGCGTTAGTCGATGATCTCGCGTTCGATATCGTCGCTCCGCTAACCCCGACTCACTACCCGCTAAATATCGCGCATCGCCCGGATATACTCGACATAGCGTTATTAAAAAACGTAACTCTGCGCTTACACTCGATCGAAGTAGTTTCAGAGTTAGATTCAGACCACCGTCCCGTCGTTATGAAGCTCGGTCGCGCTCCCGATTCCGTTCCCGTCACGAGGACTGTGGTGGATTGGCACACGCTGGGCATCAGCCTGGCTGAATCTGATCCACCATCGCTCCCGTTTA
>NW_021011490.1:3113436-3153575 GCF_003987935.1 Bombyx mandarina | reverse complement strand
TATCGTTGCCGCCGCTGACTACTCCCCGAATCCTGATCATGCAGGAGCCAGTCACCGTCGACGCCCTAGACACGTCCTTACGGATCCATCAGATCCAATAACCTTTGCATTAGATGCCTTCAGCTCTAATACTAGGGGCAGGCTTAGGGACCCCGGTAACCGTACTCGTCGAACTCGACAAAGAGGTCGACGTGCAACCTAACCCATGCATCAGCCCGCTGAGTTTCTCGCCGGATCTTCTCAGCGGGTCGCGATTCCGATCCGGTAGTAGATTCATTCGCGAAACAATTGCTCTTGAGTTGTTAGGTCTCCTTCGGAGGCGCTCGGGCAGTTGTTAGCAAATCCCACCCCTCTTGGCTGAGCCTTTGCTCGCCCACCTGTCCTGGTGAAACTGGAAAGGCCTTCGGGCCACCAGTAAACTTTCAATCATAAAAAAAAAAAAAGTTGTATTAGCTAGCCTTGAATGGTTGTAACAGCGTAACCCGACGATGGTTCCAACCATTAGAAATCTTTCACTCGTAGTAAAGATTTCTATAGAACGGGACTTTTAATTTTTGGTTAGTGATGCCCGACGTATCGCTATGCTCACAGATCGTATTTAAAGTTCAAACATTTCTTTGTATCGATGTTGTAAATGCCATATTCGACTTTTGTTGTAAAACTGTTAGTTCTATGTTGACGGTATTAATGTCGCAAACACATAAGTATTTGAGAGCTGTAGTACTAAGATTTTGTCAAGAATAAGCCATTGCTGTCCGGTGCATTGAATGATCTGATTTTTCTATCTAGCAACCGTTCTCGTAATTATTGTTCCAGAATATCGTCGTCAAACAGATAAAAACGCATCACGATGTTCTAATCATAGATTGATTGATTGATTAGAATTGTTTAAAAATCTATCTTCTATTCAAATTATCTCAGATCCCTGCGATACATTCAGTAAAAACAGAAATTTTATAACATCAATTTAATCATACAAGTTGTGCTGAAAACCAGGACATCAAACTCCTAATTATGCTAATATCAATAATTAACTAAGGAAGACTTAGTTAGATTAAAAACGGTTTAATTTTAATCTGGAGATGAGATGAACCTTAAAGTCATACAATATTACGCAGCTCTCATCAGGTCGGAGACAATGTCATGTATAAATTCCAATTCTGAATTCCGATCTGGACTTGTCATAATTATAGCTGTGCAAAAACAATAGAAAGAAACAGAAAATAATAAAATAATAAGATAATAGAAAAGAATAAAAAAATAATAGGATTCAGGACACAGAGTTCATTCGCCGCGGTATCACACAATTACAGTTTGAGTTAGCCGAGATGAAGTCTGCCCTAGTGGCAGGTCATGCGTTCACAAATGACTATGTGGCCGAAGCTGAATTTCGAAGAAGTACTACCGCGTACGTCACTTAAGGTTTCAATTGATTCCAGGAACAATATTTGCTGTAGTTGTGTTGAGCAATTACTTGAAGTGGCACGACGCCCTGCTGGGAATCACGTCTACGATAAGTAAGATTGCGTCATCGTTTGTCTATTGCTTCGCGCCGAACGCGCAAATCTTATATATAGGTAAGTGAAGAATCTGGTATTAACCGATATAAAAAAGGGTGCGTATACTTATGTACGCGCGTAAGAAGTTATAGTTTATTTTTATTAATTTATTTCTTTTTTTTTTTAATATTAAATAATTAATAATAAATATTTAACGTTAATAATTTAATAATATTTAGTATGAATTATATTAAATAATAATTTTGTCATTTATCTATACTAATATTATAAAGAGGAAAGATTTGTTTGTTTGTTTGTTTCGAATAGGCTCCGAAACTACTGGACCGATTTGAAAAATTCTTTTTCCATTAGAAGCCGACATTGTCCCTGATGAACATAGGCTACTTTTTTTATTTTATTTTTTATTATTTTGTTTTGTTTCATGTGTGTTTTAATGTTTCCGAAGCGAAGCGAGGGCGGGTCGCTAGTATTACTATAAAATGAAAGCTAATAACACTTTTTTTACGAGTGTGCATGTGCGAAAGTTCACCTGCGGCTATATTCAGACTCGCCAAGCTACGTCTGTCGTATTGTAATGAGCGATTTAGTGGGCAACTTCATTCTGTTAATTTTGTGTCACGGTGCGCGCGCAGCGTAAAATTTCACTCTCATCAATTTTTCATAACGCGCCTAAAGAAGTATAACTTCAATAAATATTTGATGTAAAAAAATAAATTCAGGGATTTACTGTATTTAAAATCTTCGCGGCCTAAATGATAAGAGAATGCATTCGTAAACCGATGCGAATGTGCCGGTGTTCGAATCCCGCAGATAAATAAGAAGAAGTCAAAGGTTGTATGAAAAGAGGGATAGCCATTTCCGAAGCTATAGTCCAAAATAATGTCGGTAGGAGCATAAGTGGAGCCAATAGACTCAGTAACCACTCCACTTGGGCCGTGAATCCGTCTGACCTACACGTCTACACAAATAAAAACATTTCTTTTCCAGCACCGGTTGTGGACATTCTGAACGGAACTGCAATGCTCGCAATAAAATCGATGTATTCAAAGCTGGTCGAGTCAAATGAAATAGGTAAATAATTGGTTGTCTTTAAGGTCCGTTTACGGATGATAGTTTTTCGTGATAACGTCAATAGCAGAACTATTCGATCTGCTAGCTCTGACGTCACGCGAGAAGAGATACATATGTCACAAGACAACGCTTGGGCCGATCGTGCCTCTCTATCGTTTGTTCCGGGCTCTCACTTGCACGCTCAGGCCTACGCAGAACGTGACACTTTTTTGTGCGTGCAGCCGGTGTTCGTCGATTTATAAGACGTTATCACGTCAAAACCAATTCAGTCAGATCCTTACAATTTTTTTCTTTTCTTTTTTTATTGCATAGATGGGTGAAAGAACTCACAGCCCACCTGATGTTAAGTGGTTACTAGAGCCCATAGACATCTACAACCTAAATGTCGCCACCCACCTTGAGATATGAGTTCTAAGGTCTCTGTATACTTAGAACGGCTGCCCCACCCTTCACACCCAAACGCATTACTGCTTCACGGCAGAAATAGGCAGGGTGGTGGTACTTACCCGTGCGGACTCACAAGACGTCCTACCACTAGCAAAAACTTAATAATTACAATACAAATTTTATCCGTTATCTAGACATGGTCGGTACATAAGTGGTTACCGGAACCAGCGGACATTAACAACTTGAATTCTGGACGGCTGATAAAGGGGTTATCTCAGCGTAACCGGGCGAGTCGACCTCATATGATATGGTACTGCAAAGACAAAGTAATGAGCGCGTGAGCATTAGCATATCATCTTCCTCACTGAATCGCATTCCTCATGTCTGAGGGTCGTGGCTATCTCCTCCCATTATCCTTCTCTGGATGATGTGTCACCATCTTCCTCTGTTCTCGGCGGTATCGTAGACTATTGTATGCAGAGTTGTACGGATTTGGTCAGACCAGCGTATCGGATTGCAGCCACGAGACCTTTTGCATATCATAAAATCTTCAAATCTATTTCTCAGTTTTAATGTCGGGAACGTAAACATCAGTACCATTTTTATGGCTTAAATAAACGCGAGATTAAGCCGTTAAAGTATAACAGTGATTACTTTACTGGTGGTAGGACCTCTTGTGAGTCCGCGCGGGTGGGTACCACCACCCTGCCTATTTCTGCCGTGAAGCAGTAATGCGTTTCGGTTTGAAGGGTGGGCCAGCCGTTGTAACTATACTGTTGTAACTCATATCTCAAGGTGGGTGGCGGCATTTAAGTTGTAGATGTCTATGGGCTCTAGTAACCACTTAACACCAGGTGGGCTGTGAGCTTGTACACCGATTTAAGCAATTAAAAAAAAAACTTATTAATATTTTTTGTCTCTAAAGGTAAACTGAATTCAATAGTCGGTCAACTTGAAGTCATGATGCCGTTAATATACGTTACAATGTTTACGCAATTGTATACGGCTACTATGGACGTCCTGCCGGGAGCAATATTCCTGCTCGGAGCAGGACTGACTCTTCCTTCCATCTTCGTATTCATGTGAGTGTGAAAAACGTTAAACTTTCAGTTAACTTCAAACTTCCGCTAATGTAAGCTGCCGCAATGGCTCATAAATCAGATCCCATTGCCAATCGTGAGTACGCATAGCTTGCAATATACTCTGTAACTAGAAAAAAAAAAGTTTTGACAATCCCTGTCATAAAGAGCCGGGAAATAATGACGTATTTCCGTACACCCTACGACTAAACCGGCCTTTTTATTGAGATGTCCAATCACGATAATAATGTGATTTAAAAATTATTTATTATATTAATACTATAACCGTATATTTAATATATATGAATAATAAATGGTTAAAGATATTTAAGTATTTATATCCTTATAAATTTATGTCGCTAGTTTCCAGTTTGGTTTCCTTGACTCTAATTTGGGACCAAATGACCGTATGAGACTATTCCCCTAAATTTTTTTTTCTATTTCTCCAGATGGCTGTATTGGCGTCACAGGAAAGATGTACAAAAAGAAAAAATTAAAATAGCTAATGAAATACCTCTTACGTAGGATTAAAATGTACTGCACATAAATCTTCACTGTATTTTTTTTGGTGTTCGCGTGTCGTAAACATAATCACTGGACCGTCAAGACGTGGTCCGGACTCATATACACCGCGCGAATGAGATTCAGCCCTCTTTTTTTTCAAGGGGGCCGTATCTAAAAAAGAATTAAAAAGTTCCCAAATGCCCCTTCCAATCCACATGTTACAAATTACGAAATATACGTATCTCCTCCTCCTTGCGTCGTATTCCTCATTGCTGACCACCCTTTTGAATCACCTTCGCACGCACGATCTTTCTCCATTTATTCTTGTCTCTGGCGGTGTGGTCATTGTGAAACGTGGAATCAAGAGCGGTGCGGATCTAGTCGGACAACGTATTGGGCTGCGCCCCCGAGGTCTTTTCCCATCTACCTTACCAGTCACGGTGAGCCTCTCGAGATTGCCGCCATCCTTCAGTGCAATGTGACCGAAGTATTCAAGGACTCTGCGAAGACACTCGGATGACGTATAATGATATTGAATATTCTAAAAGTGGTTAAACAATAATAAAATACGTAATTGCGATTTCTGTACTATATTACGAAAACAATATTTGAAAGCCTTTATTATCACAAATTATTGTTAACAAAGTATTCCTGAATTAAATATACTCGTCTTTTTTCTCAATGACAGATTTTTTTTAAGGGATTTTATGACCTGGTAACTTAGACCTTTAAGTCATTTCTTATTTTAAATTTATATTCATATTTTTATGAAAAATGATATTATGGAGTGAAATGATATGAAGATGATTAATTTGAGACATTAATCAACTGGGATGAAATTAAATGAAATGAAATGGGATGAAATATAATCTCAGTAAAATGGTGGTCATTTACTAAGATTTTTTCAGTGGACTTTTTGGAGGATCCCAAGAAGTTACGTCCAGCGGCTTTGTTTCATTTTCCCACATTTGTGCACTTTCACAGATATGAAACTGTTAATAAACCACCATTATTACACATTTAAACCAGAAGAAACACTAAATAGACAAAATAAAACAAATCACACAACTTTACTCCTCGCGTTCCCGCCAAAAAGCCCTCAATGACAGAGAGTTCAGTCAATCATAGATAGTAGTAGTAGTTTTATTTTTCCAAATGGAAAGGCAAAGGCATCATGCCATACAGCCTAGTCTTTTCTTTTTTATTTATTTATTAAATATGATATTATGAAATGAAATGACGTTGATCAATTTAATATGAAATGTGACATGAAATGAAATGATATGGAATGTTTTTTTATGAAAAATGATAATATGGAGTGAAATGAAATGAAGATGATTAATTAGAGACATTAATCAACTGGGATGGAATTAAATGACATGATATGAGATGATATGGGATGAAATATAATCTCAGTAAAATGGTGGTAATTTACAGCGATTTTTTCAGTGGCGTTTTGAAGAATCCCGAGAAGTTACGTCCAACGGCTTTGTTTCATTTTCCCACATTTTTGCACTTTCACAGATATTAAAGAGTTAATAAACCACCGTTATTACACATTTAAACCTGGAAAAACACTAAATAGACAAAATAAAACAAATCACACAACTTCACTCCTCGCGTTCCCGCCAAAAAGTCCCAATCATAGATAGTATAATGAAGAAAAATGTGATGAAAAAATCATTCTTTTTTTTAAACTAAAAAGGTTTTACATAGAACAGGTTTATCTTTACATATGTAATAACAACTAAATATTTAAAAGCTTACCATTGTCGTGGTCACCGACGATGACAAATTTTAATCATTTCTACGTCTAGCAAAGGCCTCGAAAAACTCCAAGTCAAGAATGCATTTATTTCAGGACACACAAAACTCACGGAGAATTCTGCAAATAGCGGTGCTTTGTGTGCGAAGCTGTAATTCACGGAGTCGAGAGGGTGCTGAAACGCTCATGGGGTGACGTCACACGTCACCTTGCCTCATTAACGTGTCTCAAACAGTTAAGCCCCATTCAAGGAGGTGTCTCGCTACTGAGCACTCGTGTTTTAATAAAAAAAGAACTTAGGCTTGGTGACAAAATTATTAATAATTATTATCGTATTTTATTTGGTCATTAAAAAAACCGGTAACAACGTTTATCGCTCCCCAGAATCTGAGAATAAATCGTAAATTGAATTTTTCTAATAATTCATCTAGCGCGAGAGGCATCCGTAGAATCTTACTAGTGGTAAGACCTCTTGTGAATCCGCACGGGTAGGTACCACCACCCCGCCTATTTCTACCGTGAAGCAGCAATGCGTTTCGGTTTGAAGGGTAGGGTAGCCGTTGTAATTATATTGAGACCTTAGAACTTATATCTCAAGGCGGGTGGCGCATTTACGTTGTAAGCAATTAAAAAAAACAGAATATACTGTTGGGAAAATATTTGCATCATAATTTACCTTTATTTCAATCCCACCTATCAGTTTTAATACTGATAATTGTCTCAACATGGGAGTTAAATGAAAAAGCAAACAAAAAAGTAGTTTGCGAAAAATTAATTACTAACTTCGTCCTAACACCTACCCGGTGTTACGTAAATTTCTACTCAGGTCTCGTTTTTACAGGTTTAGTTTTTGGCGAGTCCATAGATGCGTACTAACATCCTGCTCCTTATGACCCACATATTTCGCGTCTCAAAAATAAACATGAACTTCGCTTGAAGTTATTCGCTTATAGTTGTGTAGTTCCTGAGTGAGTGATATAAAAGATATATATCACTCACACCGATAGAATGTATGAGTAACTCAACTAGCTCCAAATGTATCAGTAACTCAGTTCTAGTTCACTAGATCACTAGCTCATTTGTCTCATGACATGTATCGTGAATTTATGAGCGAATGAAAGATTGAAGTTAAAGTGTGTTTGTTATTTGTTATTTCATTCTTGTCTAGTATGAAATTTGTGACTGTGTGGAACTTACAAGCCTCACCAAAGTGAGGCATCAAAAATAAAGTAAGACTCATTTGAGTGTTCCACTCCACGGAAATCTTTAGTAAAAGGCGAAAGATTTTTACGTGTTGAAAGGAAACCAGAGATACTTAACCAATTTATTAAAAATTACTTAAATGCTCTTTAACAAATAATGAATGCACGATTCAGAAGCCCGATTAATGCCATCTGTTGGCAGTATTCGGAGCTATTAAAGAAGCAGACAATGACAGTGATAAATGATATTACACATGCAGTAAAATAACGTAACTTGTGTTGATATAAAGCTCGAAGGTAAGTACAATAATACTACAATTATTTTAACTGCAGATTTACCTATTATAATAATATGTTAGCCACATTTCATTTTCTGTGCAAGCAGTTATACTTTGGAATTAACTCCCTCCAAGCATACGTGCGTGCAAAACCATAGCAGCGTTCAAGAAATCTGTTAAAGAACATAACATATTAAATAAAAGTATATATGTATATATTTGTATAATGTATTATAATATAAAGTAAGTATAATATGTATATGTGTGTGTATTTATTTGTACGTCTATATATTGTTTTGTATCTTGTAATCAATCCACTATGAAATGTTTACTGTATGCACTAAGTTTGTGTTCCTAATTCTCCTTTCCTTCTGCGGGCCTACTGGAAGAGATTTCAACCAAAAATAAGTAGTGCCCTTGTGCTCTGTATCCTTATTGTCGTGTTTCTTCTAACAGCTGTGTGTACAAAATATAGTAAATAAATGAACCATTAGGGTTGGTTCAAAGCTTAGAGGAACGATTCTATTGTGTGAAATAAAAAAGCAGTGTGCGCTTATCAGATATATTTTAGAACCTAATTTTTAAACTAATACAATTTTATTATTTTTCCAAATCACATGTTGTGTTTACTTTCCTCTTTGCGTCTTTTTTATGTTCAAAATACAACCACCTGAAATTTAAAAAGTTTAATTATTTGTCGTGTCATCAAATATGACATTTAAGATTCTTAAAAAAAAAAAGAACTGGCCAAAGTAGGAGCCTTGTCTATACGGAAAAGGCTTGGCCGATGTGCATGGGCATCGATGATCACTCAACAGCAAGTGGCCGATGACCGTCAAAAACTTCATTGCGCTGTCTTAAAAGGGTACAGCCGGATATCATTTTGTATTCCGTAAACGGATACACGAGATCCACCATATACCACCATCCAGCCTGACGGTCCATCACCTTGCCTATTTTTGCCGCAAAACAATCACGCGTTCCATATTTAAGGATGAGACAGCCGTTATGACATCAAAAAAAAAGTCACACAAACCCAAATATGAAAATAGCAGGTAAAGTCAAACTGGCTCCGAGCAGGAAGACAGCACCTGGCAGCACGTTGAGCGTCGCCATGTAGACGCGGGAGTAGAGAGGTCCGTACACCAGCGGCATCATCGCCTCCGCCAGACCGAACAGAGAATTCACCTTGCCTGGATACACGAACTTACTTAGAACATGATATCTATGTTTGTTAGTAGCAGTTTTAGCGGTAGGCAGCGGCTTGGCTCTGCCTCTGGCATTGCTGAAGTCCATGGGCGACGGTAATCACTCACCATCAGGTGGGCGAATGAAAGGCGATTGCATGCAGTAGAGATGCGAATGTTGCGATGGATGTGTGGAGTAATAAGAATACGGAATGAATATGTTAGAGGAAGTCTGAAAGTGGCACCTGTGACAGAAGATGAGAAGTGCGCGTTTGGGATGGTATGGACATGTGATGAGACGAAAGAAAATGAGGTCGGTAAGAGAATGTTAACTATGAATGTGGAAGGATATAGAGGAAAAGGTAGAACTAAGAAGAAATGGATGGATTGCATGAAAGAAGATATGGGTAAGAAGGGAGTGAGTGAAGAAATGGTATATGATAGAGGAGTATGGAAAGACAAAACAATTTGCGCCGACCCCAGGTGACTGGGAGAAGGGCAGGATAATGATGAATGACAATGATGTTAGTAGTAGTCGTTTAGAAGTAGTTAAATGAAAGCAAAACTCCTAGAGTTCTGCAAAAAGTTCTTTGAGATGATCTCACTATCTCCTAGGAGTGGGTAATATCGGTTTTGCCGCGTATCGAATCGTATCTATATATCGAGTATCAATATCGGATATTGAATCTATATATTTTCTGAATCTATATATTGATGAATGCTAGTAGATTTTCTCGATTCATGATATTTGAGATTTGAAACCATACGCTGATATAATATCGTAGTATATAATATATATAATATAGATTTAAGTCAACGTTATACGGTTGGTTTTCTGATACCAATTTATAATATGATTTTAAAGTAATAAAAAGAACATGAAAATAAAAATATCAAAAAAACTTTCCTTCATGCTTTTACCAGGCTTAAGACTGGCTACATTATTTTCAGTTTTTAGTATTTTGTGTCTTAATTTAAAATTACAAAATATACCAAAAGAGTGTAGATTTCAAAAGTTTAATACAAACACAAGAAATAAACTCAATTATTTGGATTCAACTAAAAATAGAAAAATGTGTACTTTAAAAATCAAACACAAAAAACTTTTAAGTATTTATAAACACTTGTCCAAAAATTCTAGTTCAAGGTCAAAGCGCGTGAAATTAAATTCAACGATGCAAATAGGCTATACTGCATTCAAGTTAGGGTCGAAAGTTGAAACTTCTTTCCTAAATTGTATCCTGCTGATACGCTAAGAATAATCTACAGACATATGGACTTAAATATAAGGTTTACAATTGTATGGATAATGCCTGTTTCTGTTTCATTCATCACATGATATCCCTATCGTGCGCTCACTCACTCTGGCCGATTCGATACGAACCAAACGAATATTGCTGATATTCACGAATCGGTACGATATGCCGATGCGCATCACATCGAGTAATATCGTGTATCGGCTGATATCGATATATAGATTTCGATTCACGAATCGGTACGATATGCCGATGCGCATCACATCGAGCAATATCGTGTATCGGCTGATATCGTTATATAGATTTCGATTCACGAATCGGTACGATATGCCGATGCGCATCACATCGAGCAATATCGTGTATCGGCTGATATCGATATATAGATTTCGTGCGGGGCGATATCGGATTCAACGATATTGCTGCGATATATAGATATTGAATCTATATACGATTTATATCACCCACTCCTACTATCTCCTCTTCATAACCGCAGCAACTATCATACACAGAGCAAAGTCCATTCCCACTACAGTAAACCACTACGTTCTTCTATAGTACGATTCAGAAGAAAATTCCTCCTCATCCTCACTTCTAAGTTTTATCAGAATTTCAATTCTTCACGAGCCCGATATCAAATATATTCATAACTTACTATTAACCATTTAATTATGGCTGCCCAGTTGGGGACAAAAATTAAGTGTCTATGTATTACTGTATGCAATTTACATCTTCTTTTTAGTGAAACCACTTATTAAATTAAGCATATGAATTGTTCGGTAGATCCACAAGACAATAGTCATCACAAAGTAAGATGTATTGTCCATCTTGAAACTTAATCTTATAGTCTAGATTATGCTGTTGCAACAGTTATCCCGATTTTCAGAATGAAATGGTATAACTGATTCGCAGTAGAAATAGGCAGGATTGTGACACACATCTTACCCTAATGTAAGTTAATAATGCATGTTATTTGTAGAGATTGCTAGAAGATTGCACAAAGTGGGAATGAGTTGCTCGCTCCGGGCATTTCAATATTGTAATAATTGTTATGTTATAATACTTATTGTAAAAATGAATATTAAAAAAAATCTAATATTAAAAAAATATATATATAATATTAAAAAAAAAAAAGACATGCCCGCTGAGATTCTTGCCAATTCTTCTCAGGACGGAGGCTAGTTCTTGTGAATTGGCGGTAGTTCTTTTGACGTTCAACAAGTATGTACTTTCATTTATGTTGAATATTATTATTATTATTTTTTATAATCACGCCACGTTAACTGTTCCCGTGATAAGTTCGTAAAGAACTTGTGTTACAGGTACCAGATATCGGAAATAAATGTAAGATTTTTATTAAACACATACATATATTTAATATACATCCATAACCCTGGAAAAGATATTTATATTTATCATACAAATATCTTCCCTTGGCGGGATTCGAACCCGCGACCCCCTAGTGTAGTGACCATGTCACTTACTACTACACCAGACGGACGTTAAACGTTTTGATTTGATTTGATTTGTATTGATTAACTTACCAAATTCCTCCCCGCTCACCAGTTTCGTTGCGATCGATCGCATCGCTATGAATGATGTTCCATTTAAAATTTCCATCAACGGAGCTGCGTGAAAAAGAACGTCTGTTAATTTTCTGTCTTTATAAATAACTAGCTTTAGACCGCGACTCCGTCCGCGTGGAATAGTTACTTTAGCATAACGCTAAATTTTACCACCCACTTCATTTACGTAGAAAGTCAAAATATTTTTGAATTATAGAATGTGAAGGAGCTATTTAAACCCCTATTTTGAAACATTCTTTATTGGTGCTCCACCTGTATTGGTCTTAGAGCGATGTTATATAGCCTTCCTCAATAAATGGGCTATCTAACACTGAAAGAATTTTTCAAATCGCACCAGTAGTTCCTGAGATTAGCGCGTTCAAGCAAACAAACTCTTCAGCTTTATAATATTGGTATAGATTTACTATCCGATTTGTACTAGAACAGGAATTCCCAGAGTGGTCCTAGGGGTATAAACGATACGGACTCAACCTAGGAGATTTTGCTGACACTAGCCTTGGCAAGAGCAATGCCTCGCTGAGTCTACCACCGAATCGGAATCGCTACCCTCTGAGAAGATCCCGTGAGAAACTCAGTGGGCGCACTCTACAAGTATGTAATCCCATTCGGCTATACAACGTCGTCACATATGCGCCCGAAACGAAATTTTATAAAAGACTAGCCGTACTCGCCCGCTTCATTGGGCATTTAAAATTAACCTTATTATTTATTGTCATTATTATTAGGGAGTATAACAGTCATATAAATATTAGCCTATCCATTAAGTATAGGTACATGTATTTTCTACATGGATACCAAGTTTCAAGTCAATCGGATGCATAGTTCAATAGTTATAACGGAACATCCGTAAAAACCACTGTAGATTTATATATTAGTATAGATGATATGAAAAGATTCCGCTTGCTGTTACGTAAGCAGACGATTTTGTAAGTCACCTTCATCATTCTCACCGTCGACATTGGCATTGAGATGGCCTTGACCCGAAAAATATTTGAATAATTTCAAAGCGAGATTTCATTCTAAAATACATTCTCAATAAACAACTTGCAAAATCCATATGAAATATCTTTCGTAACTGATACTTAGCTCCTGTATTTAATATTATCCTTTTTTTTCATAAAGGTGAACAATAAAACTTACTCTACCTTCATCACTAATAACAACGCGCTTTGTAATTCTACAAAGCGTGTTGTTTCAGCTATTTTGCGAACCATTGAAAATCCAGTAGGTATAACGAACAACAAAATTTATAACTAGAGAATCGCAGATATCTCATGCACTTCTTATCTGCAATTTACGTACTTAATTATCAGTTTGTTTGACTGCCATTCATATTTGCTATGTGCTTATGATAAATAAAATGAACTACTACAAATACTGCAGTACAATATTTGTTTTAATAAGTTTATTACGTTTTCTAGTAAATTTAAAAGAAGATTCTGATTAAAATTAAATAAATAATTTAAATATTCCTTTGTACATCCATTTAACAATTGTTGAGTTAAGCTCGCCATTTTTTATATGTTATCGCAATTACTGTATTATATTAACAGTGTGTACAAATAAAGAATAAATAAAATAACAACATAAAAGGTCGAAATATTAATAAATTATATATATTAATAAATATTATAAATAGGAGATGTATGGAAATGGTAGTGCAAGGTAGAGGGGGAAGAGGTCGACCGAAGAAGACATGGATAGAGTGTGTGAATGACGATATGAGAGAGAGAGAGAGAGAGGAGTGAGTGTTGAGATGACGGCTGATAGAAGAGAATGGAAGATAAAAATTAGCTGTGCCGACCCCACATAGTGGGATAAGGTGGAGAAAAAGAAGAAGATAAAAGGTCGAAATATTAATAAAGATTTAGTTATTGAAATGTAATGTTTGCAAACACTGGTTTGTTTTGATTTCATTAAAAAAAAGTCGTTTTTACGTTAAACGAAAACAGTCCGCCGAAAAGCTCAAGTTTTTCGAAAATTTAATGAAGTTGACGTGATAGAGTTGTTTAAGTCGATGAACACCGGCTGCACGCATGAAAGAGTGTCACGTTCTTTTGAGCCTGAGCGTGCAAGTGAGAACGCGGAACAAGCGATAGAGAGGCACGATCGGCCCAAGCGTTAATTAATTGAAAAAATAAAAATTTTCAATTATCTCCGTCTTTGATAGAAGATAGATACATAATACTGATAATTCCGTGATAATAATTCAATTGAATTCATAAGAGTATGATTTTTTTCATCAGTGTTTCTTTATAAAATTAGGTCCCTAGCACACGGCGTATTTAAAACGTGCAGACGAGACGTGTTTCAGGAACGCGCGTCATATGCGCCGTAGATGCCGATTTTTGGGTTTGTGTAGATTCAAGCACGCGTAAAACGCGATGCAAACGCGCGTGTGGGGCGCATTTGTATTGCGTCCGAAGGGGTAGGGGTAGAGGAGGGCGCGCGCTCACGCCGTCGCACTACCCCGACTACCCGCACCCTTGTACAACTAAACTGATCTGATCAAAACGTAAAAGCTACGAGCGACCACAACGCGTATGTATCGCTGTATCTGCGCGTATACGCGCAGTAGACGCGCGCTTCACGATCACCGTGTGTACTTATAGTCCAAGATCCCAGGGCTCCCAGACGTCACGTATTTTCTGACGCTTTCTGTCCCTAAATTCAATTTAATACCTCTGTGGGTAAGAGCGCGAGGGCATTATTAACCACGCACATGAGACTGAGTGAGACATGTATCAGGATATATTGACTTCTCTGTCTCTCTGTCACTTACGTGAAGTAGGTAATGATTTTATGTACCTTGAGTACCTGATACCTGAAAATTGGCCGCCAAAGCAAGGTAGCAGGTAGGCATGTGTTCTTAGTACATACTAACACTACGCAATCGGCCACATTTCGTTCGTCAGAAAATACGTGACGTCTGGGAGCCCTGGGATCTTACTCTATTAGGGTTACTAGGTTCGTTCGAATCTCGTTTGAAGCGCGTATACGCGCGTCATCTGCGCGTCGACTGCGCTTTTTAAATACGCCGTGCGCTATGGGTCTTATCCCGTAAAACTATCGTCCGTAAACCGACTTTACAGACAACCATTTTTTGTTTTTCAAAAACTTTTGATTTTTTAAGGCTCGGGCCATATTATTTGTAACTGTGGAATCAATCAACCGCGCACACTTAGAACGCACCCTATGCAGTACCTATTTTATAGTCCTACAATAAGATTACATACGTACATAATATTATATAGGTATGACAAAATATTAAATCTCTTTGCCGGTTAAATATTTTACAATAATTGACAACTGTAGTAATCATTTTAATTTTAAATGTGATAAAAAACTTTTTTTATTGCCTTTGCAGGCAGACGAAAATACGGCCCACCTGATAGTAAGCGGTTACCGTCGCTCAGAGACGTCAGCAACGCCAGTGGCAGAGCTAAGTCGCTGCCTACCATTGAGTACTCTCTGCAAGCCACGTTTGAAGAAGGACATGTCATAATGCTCGGTGTTTCCCGTGGAGGGGGGAGCTCATTCCAAACCGGATCGTACGTGGCAGAAAAGATCTTTGGAGTCGCAATGTCGATGAACGCAGCGGTTTCAGATAGGTAGGACCTCTTGTAAGTACGCACGGGTAGGTACCACCACCCTGCCTATTTCTGCCGTGAAGCAGTAATGCGTTTCGGTTTGAAGGGCGGGGCAGCCGTTGTAACTACGAGTATACTTGAGACCTTAGAACTTATATCTCATGAGCTCGCTTCGCTGATATGAGCGAAAACGAAAATATTTTATGAGAGCTTATGAAAGTTAATAATAAAAACGACTCGAGCTCCATCTGTCGTCCACAAAACAACGACCTCGAATTAACAAGGCGATCGGACAAACGACAATCAACGCATACAAAACAAACAGTGTGCTTAGTGCGAGTTTTTTAACGTTCTCGATAGCGTAAAAGTTAACTCAAATTTGTATGCAGTTGGAACAGCGCCCCTAGCGGTAAACGAAGGCAAACTTCCAACTCCATACAAATTTAAGTTAAATTTTACGAACGTTAAATAGCTCGCACTAAGCACACTGATCCCAATAACTACATTTTGCGTTTTAAATGTGAGTTTATAACATAAAATTAATAGTTGAACAGCGTCTAATCAAATATTTAATAGTGCACATTAAACCCTTTCACACAACAATATCTGCGTAAATAACAATGTAATATCCGGACGAGGGTTCCATCGTAAATAGCGGAGTCGTGTTTGAAAGTTTAGGTAGTTCGTAAGTTTACGTGGCAACTTACACGGGTGTAGGCCGTGCACCGAGTATTGGTTCCACGAAGTAAATCACAACTACTTATGAGGGTTTACACTTTCATTGGCTTCGACGTCCATAGAGTTTTGTAACGTTTAGATTCGTCAAGTGTTATTAATTCTCTAAACTCATTGTCAAATTCAATCGCTCATATTACGAAATGAAAACATTGGGGTAAGGCGAGCTGAATTTTGTTCAGTTCAACGCATTGAAACACTTTTTTTTTAATTCCTTAAATGGGTGGACGAGCTCACAGCCCTCCTGGTGTTAAGTGGTTACTGGAGCCCATAAACATCCACAACGTAATTACGCCACCCACCTTGAGATATAAGTTCTAAGGTCTCAAGTATAGTTACAACGGCTGCCCCACCCTTCAAACCGAAACGCATTACTGCTTCACGGCAGAAATAGGTTGGGTGGTGGTACCTACCCGTGCGGACTCACAAGAGGTCCTACCACCAATAAACTGTGTAGATTGGTAACAGTTGACCAACTACGCGAACCTGTATACTAGTACGCAACCAGTGTGGTATCCTAGAGTGGAACCCCATCTCTTTCCTTAGGTATCGCTAAATACGCTGGGAGATTCATTGGAGAATGTGCAGCAACGTTATTTGAGTGTTATATCGCCAATCGGCATTTACTGGTGACACTGGTGACAGGGTATGGTGTCAGCACTACGGGAAGATACCATGATCCTGCTTATTGCCGCTAAGATGTGCATTTCACTTCGAATTTCGGGACAGGCGTCATATAAAGTGATAGAGACTTTTAACTCATTTGTCAAATCACTGATACCTACTTTACACCGCGTGGGCCATGATCTCATTTATCTACTGTTAATATGTATGTAACCTCTATACGATTAATCCTTAAAGAGGTTAATATGTTATTTATATCATTCTTCTATAGATGACATAAATAGAATTTCGATTATTGAAACATTAGAACATTAGACATATAAAGAGCATTTTTGCAATATTAAAATATAAAAAGATATAAAAATAATGGTGAAGCAATAGTTTTAAATGTTGTTTCTCTTTATAAGAGCAACTCAATTGCTATAGTTTTACAAAGCTAAACTGTATTTTGATACAAATGAAATAATACGTTATATGTATAACAACCTAATTCTACGCACACATTCACTTGGTTAATAAAAACAGATTTTTTTATTATCTCAATGCTTACAAATAATTTAGGTAAATTTGTCGCTACGGTTGCACAGCTCTAAATCATGGCCACCTTGACACGAAGACAAATCACAGAATGCACTATTCCGAAACAAATGGACCTCATACCGGTCTTAGGGTCACCCCCTCGCTATTTGGGATGCGGAGCGGAAAAATAGAACAATAATTCTAGAAGTAGTAAATGGCACTTAATTGGCACACTCTAGCATTTAATCAAAAGAGCTAAGGTCTACTCATCTATTCATCTTTATAATAATCTAGTTAGAAAAGTTGAAAACCTTGACATATTTGGCGATTCCCTTCCAATATTTAAGAACAAAATTATAAAAAGTTGTTGTTGAACCTCAGCTTCGGCCTTGGTCTGAGTACTCGGGTATTACTGTCCTTGTTGTCTTTCTGTTTTTAATTTTTTATTATTATTTATAGTATTGTTAAATCTCTATTAATATGTTAATGTAATGCATGCTGTGATTGCCTATAATTAGAGTTGCAGTTATCAATTGCTCTATACATGTCAATGTTATTTTATGTCTTACTGTAAATCCTGTCGGTAATCCTTAAATAAATAAATAAATTTAATGTATCGTATAATAATCCAAACTATGTTTGTGAACCAGCGTAGGATATGCAAGTAGGCGAAGCTTAAGTTACTCTATCAAAACAACAACAAGTGGCTCAGTAGTCGTGGCGGTGATAAGCTTGTACACCACGCTAACTGTGTCACCTTGCTCACGGCTTGCCTTCTAGTTCTGACGCGAAACGTTCAGCCACAAAGAATTTTAGTAGGTTTGATCGCCCCAACGCTTGGACAGAAGCCCGGCGATTTCGAAAAACAAAAGAATGAAAAAGCACATAAATAAAGTTGTTAAAAATAAAAAAATATAAATATCCCGTCTATAAGTTATAAAGTGAAAAGTGTCAGTGTGATTTTACGCCACTTATTATCAAATACTGTACAAATTGATAATCATATTTAACAATTTATATAGTTATAAAACGTTCAAAAGTCGACAGCCCTAATCTCGGCCCTGTATCATGATTACTCACCGATATATATCTCCAAGTTGTTCCTGGCGAAAGCGTATACGAAAGCTCCCATGATTTTGCTGATAATGGATATTATTCCTAGTATTGTGTCATCTACTTTCAGGTAATTGCTAAAGAGACTCATCGAGAACAGTGTACCTGAAGAAATGAAACTCCATAAGTTTATGTTTTAACTCATAAAATGGCTTTATTGTGAACAGTTACCTATGCAGTGAACTGCTCGAACAGTATGACGTAAAACCTAGCTCATACCATCAGCGCAATGAGCTTCTTACGAACTTTTCAGCGGGTACTGGTGGTAGGACCTCTTGTGAGTCCGCGCGGGCAGGTACCACCGCCCTGCCTATTTCTGCCGTGAAGCAGTAATACGTTTCGGTTTGAAGGGTGAGACAGCCGTTGTAACTATACTGAGATCTTAGAACTTATATCTCAATGTGGGTAGCGCATTTACGTTGTAGATGGCCATGGGCTCCAATAACCACTTAACACCAGGTGGGCTGTTAGCTCGTCCACACATCTAAGCAATAAAAAAAAGGTCGGATAATAGATTCACTAGTAAAGAAGCTGCCCTTAGCTACTAGGACCCCTGCAGAGGCACTCGGGCTGCTGTTAGCAAATCCGACCCTTCCTGGTAGGTTCCGTGCTAATTAAGCCCTCTGGGCCACTACCAAACCCTCTATACCAAGGAACAAAAAAGCAGCCATGTGTTCCGGCTTGAAGCTTTCAGTGCGCATATCACGCATATCTGTGGAGTTCGGTAACCACTTAATACCACATGGACCATGACCATGCATTATTATTGCAAGTGGTGATTGAATACTTGGTTATTTATTTAAAAGGCATTTTTAAAATGTCCAACTGAAGGAAAAGGTATTCCTTTTAAAGGTAAGCCTTTTGCTTCGTAAAAGAAATAGGTAAGTTGAGGGTACCTTAAAAATGCAGGCCCACCATTTAGATCTATACTTGCCAATTCATTAATTAAACAAAGACTCATATAAAAATTATCCTTACCTATTAAATTAGTTAGCATAGCGTATGTAGACCAAAAACTGAATTGAATTTCATTCCAATTGAATCTATATCTCGCGAACAGATACATCACGGTGAACTCACCTGTAATATAAGATTAGTGTTAAAGATTATAACTGACCAAAGTTTCGGACAATTTACTGAAATTTACAGTCTTTTGCCAAATGTATTTATCCACCTTGAGTTTTGAAGCTTAGCCATAAATCAGTGCGTCTTTGCTTCCAAATTATCAACGCAAGACGTGGCGAAAGAAGCATAAAACAACTTTATCTTATATTGTATGTAACGATTGTAGTTAAGATTACCATGCATTGGTCCAAATACGACACAGACCACTATTAGCAGTAAAGCCACACGCAATCGTCGATTTCCTGGCCCCTTCTTAAATGCCACCTTAAAAGTCTCCAAAACTAGCCGGACGTCAAAGAATTCTCTTAAGAAACTTCCGCAACCAGACTTTTTGCTCTGAAAACACAATGAGGGTAGCCAATTCAGTAATCACATCAAGTAATTAAGCATCTGAACATAATTAATTATAACTCGGCTAGTAAAATTTTACCTCTTTCTCTTCGACAACTTTATTCGGTTCTTCCAAATAGTAGTAGCCATAGACCAGACTGAACAAGTAAAGCATTACTGACAACGTAAAAACGCCGTAGTAGCCAATCAAATTCAATAGAATCCCACTTAAAGCACTGCCGATCGGATAACCAAGAGACATAAACATGTTGACCAAACCGACTCTGTAAGTTCGGTTCTCCACTGTAGTTATATCACCTACATAGCTAAAGGCACCAATGAAATTCGTGAACCATCCCCCAGTGATCGCCGGGAAAATAGATTCAGTAAACGCCGTCACTTCAACAGGTAATTCATAAAAGAAATATGTGTTTACGATGAAACCCAAACAAGATAAAAATTCACCAACTATCGGCAGCAAAATGCACGCTTTTCTTTTACCAGTCTTGTCGCTCCATGCCCCGACGAATAATATCACACATACTGGTATAGCCGTTTGCACAACGTTTTTCCAAACTTGGACACTAGCTATCAGTCTTTGTACGTTTTCTTCCGCCTCCGTGTAGTTTTCCGTTTGTCGTAATGTTAAAGCCGAGCAGACCTCGTCTGAGTAATTAAGGTTTACTCTACAAGCCTTGTCTAAGCTCAGATTCTGGACCGCCAGTGAGGCCAGAACACTGGGCATCACGTAACAAGCCATTATAGGCTCCACGGTTGTGTTATCTTTTATTAATTTCAATCGTTGTTTGAATGTAAGCTTTTTTATTTCGCAAACGTTTTCAGATTTCAACGGGCATGTTTCGTGGGATCCTTTCGAGCACTCTTCGTCGTCACAAACCTTCAGGTCTTTAACGGCCATTGTATTGCATAATAGATACTTTTGTGGTCGATAGTGAATTTAATGAGAATCAAACAGTTACTGTTGTCGAACAATCATTTATAATGATTATATTCGCGTATTTACTTGTTCTTTATATAATAGTACTCGATAAATCTCAATATTTGTAGAGTATTAGTGTCTCAGTTAGATAAAACTGATGTTTGTTTCTGAACGTGATTGCAGCGATGCGGCGTATTCAAAAGATGATATAATTGTAGAAAACAAAGGAACTATGTACCGTTTTTTAGTGTAAAATTTGTTGCTTAATTTTAGCTTCGTATAGATAGTGCATACCAAGACGCATGATTATTTTCATATGAATGGCATCACATGACATAACACCATTCCCAAGCAAGCCGTAAGGAATTACTAGTCTAAAATACCTACGTGATTAACGGAAAACAATACCGACCATGAGGCCGCTGACCCCCACGAGTTATTCAATTTGTATTTATCTTACATTGCGTGTAATGCAAAAATCATTAGTAATGTTTAATATCCCGAATAACTATTGAGAGATATTTTTAAAGCTATTTTAGTTCGCTAATCGTTGTGATGTTTCCTTGTCGTTAAAATTAAAGTCACAATGAATTAACCCACTTGGATAAAGCGGCACGACACGAGAACCCTCTCATCGTGGCCGCCGGTAACTACATTCCCGATCCTGCAGAAAGAATGGAAAGCAGTCGACGTCGCCCAAAACACGTCATCTCGGATCCTCCCAATCCACTAACGGTGCTTCTAGGTACTTCAAGCACCGGTCACCGTAAGTTAACTCTCAGACACATCCCACTGAGTTTCTCGCCGGATCTTCTCACTGGGTCGCGTTTCCGATCCGGTGGTAGATTCTGCGAAGCACGGCTCTTGCTAGGGTTCGTGTTAGCAACGTCGTCAGGTTTGAGCCCCGTGAGCTCACCTACTAGTTAAGGTTACGCTGGAATAGCCTCTCAAGGCTGCAATGAATTAAGGCTATGAATTAACAATATTATTATAACTAACTAGCTGTACTCGTCCGCTTCGCTGGGCATTTAAAATCTATTATATATTAATACGTGAAGCAAAAACTTTGTATCCCTTTTTACGAAAATTGCGCGGACGGAGGAGTATGAAATTTTCCACACTTATAGAGAATATAGAGAAGAAGTGCATAATGCTAATTTTTTTTTAAATAATGCAGAAAAGATACATTGTATCCTTCGATCAACAATAGTTACTATTGTTGATCGAAGATTGTATCAATAAAGAAAACATTACACACACTACATACCATGTATTTGATGCACACACGCATGCACACTATTTATTGTCAAACTTTTGTTCTTGACGTCTGTGCTCAAATTGAGAATAGATTAAATATTGTTTGTCTTTATTAATATTTTTTTATAGTGTAGCCTTGGCGAAATTTGTGATTATAGAAGTATAAAATACAATCATAATAGTGTACAAACTTACAATGCCAATTAATTATAGTCGAATTTCGACTATTGCGGGACCTCTAGTTAACATTAATACTTCTCACCTCCCACAAAGATTCTCATCATTAACGCCCCCAACTGTTGTAGGGAGTCCAACACGCACAGAAATATTTCAACACTGTTGTATTATATTCATAGAAATTATAACTAATGATGATTTCAATGAAGTGATAGTTGCAGAATTTCTTAAGAAGCAAAAGGCTAACATCACGCAGTGTTCCCAGGCGGTCACCCATCCAAGTACTGACTGCGCCCGACGTTGCTTGACTTCGGTGATCGGACGAGAACCGGTGTTTTCAACGTGGTATGGACGTTAGCTGGATGGCTAGATAAAATAAAAGGTCACATATAGTTAAACTTTTTAATTAAAAATTAAAATTATTATTAAAGTATAATATTCTATTTAGACTTCGATCACAAATCAATAACACTTTTGAATCAGAATACAAATGACACAATATCAGATAAAAAGTTATTTTACATGACGTGTTATACATACAGCTTTATCCGAGAAACTACGAGTATTGGTAATGTTAATTCTAGCCTGTATTTAAAAAAAAAGCTAGTTTTAAAGAACGGAATAACAATTCCTTTAAAACATTCATGGCTGCATTCTTAATGACATTGTAAAAATCGAATCTCTATATTCTAAGGGTTATCTGTGGCTTATTCATTTGACTGTATTTCTATTTTTAAACTGTAAATGTTATTTGCAATAGATTTTCTTTTATTTTCTTTTATCTTAACAGTATTTATGGCCAGACTAAGTATACTCTTCGTTTATTGTCAAACTTTTGTTATTATTTAAAGTCCGTAGTCAAATTGATAGATTAATATTGTTTGTCTGTAATATTATTTATCTGTGTAGTTTTGACGAAATCTGTGATTATAATAGGAACTAAAATAATTGTCTTTGACAATAGAAACAAAACAATGTACAAACTTATAATTTCAGTTAATTACCTAGTCAGGTCATAAATTCTGTCACATGTTTAATGTAAAATAATTGAAACAAGTTTATTCATTATGTAACCATTCATATACCAAAATGAACTTAACAAAACATAGATTCTTATGACACTAAAGTTTATTCCAAATGACATCCGTGATTTTGAATACAGGCCTTCAATCTGCGCGGCCAGTCGTCTATCGCAGCACGAACGAGGTCCACGTCAATATCGGCGGCTGCCTTAATCAAGGATGTCTTGAGTGACTCCAAATTAGGATGAGGCTTTGAGCACACCTTTTCCTCCAAGTGTTGCCATATCTTTTAATCTAACGGATTCAAATCTGGACTGGAGGAGGGCCAGTCTTCGTGCCGGATGAAGTCGATTTCACGCGCCGCCAGCCAGTCTTGTGTGCTCTTCGCTCTGTGAGCTGGCGCCGAATCTTGTTGGAATACCCAGTGCCTGTTATTGAACATGGTATGAGAAACAGGTTCCACAAGGTTCGTCAGGACTGTATTTTGATACACAANATTTGAAACATATGAAATATACATGAAAATCAGCCAAAAGTTAGTTATTAAAAATATATATATTTTATATATATATTTATATATTTTTTATAGATTTTTAATATATTGTTTATGTATTTAGAAATAATTTTTTTCCTGGGAGTAACTAAATTTGTTTGTGCAAAATTAAGGAGATTATTATTTTTTAATAACTAACTTTTGGCTGACTTTCATGTATATTTCATATATTTCAAATTACTTTTGATGTGCTAAAATTTTTCGTAGGTCACTCAGGTATATAAGTTATCTAAAAATAGTTATAAATAGGCATCTACGCATATAATTTAAAGAAGATTCGACAACTTTCTCCAAATATTGTAGATGTCTTATTAAATATGAATTTTATTAACTTATTTGTTTGTTAATTATAGTACTATATTTTGATTTGAAATTTTTTTCTATCAATGTAACATGTAATCTTATGTTTTTCGAGTAATTTACCATTTTTTATTAAAATAAAAAATGGTATATAATACTTAAAAAAATATATTCGAATTCGAGATTTTTTTCGATTTTTTGCATTTTCTGAGAAGATTTACTATAGTAACATAATTTTTTTTTCACCATCGGAAAGTAGAGATTTCAACGAGCAGAAAACATACCAACTTTTTGAAAAAAGCTGATACTTTGACGGGTGAATTTTCGATTGAAAATTAGGGTCCTTTTTCGATATTAATTCAAAATAAGGTGAAAAAATAAATATTTCTAATCAAATAAATTACAGCGTATTTGAGACATAAAAAGGTAAGTTTTCAACAAATTTCGTAAAATTTTTTTTTTTGAAAAAGATAAAAATAAAAAACCAAAAACTTGGTTTTTTTAATTTTTTACATAAATTTTGAGGTTATGTGAAAAAAGTGTAAATACAAAGGTGTTAGATCTTTTTATTACCTACAACTTTGCCATTTGACTTTTTTCCATAGGACTTTTAGTTTTGCCGGAAATCGAGAAAAACCGTTTTTTACCCTAAACCTACCCCCCCCCCCAACCCCTTCCCGACCTCACATCGCCCGTAAATTATTTTTCCTTTCATTTTTATAATATTCCCCTCCTTTTGTAATGGGTTTCATCCTACTATTATTTTTTTTGGTTTTAAAAATTATCGACACTGGTCTAAATGCTAATTTTTTTTTTAAATAATGCATAAAATATACATTAAATCAATAAAGAAAACATTACACACACTACATACCATGTATTTGACGCACACACGCATGCATACTATTTATTTATTGTCAAACTTTTGTTCTTGACGTCTGTTGTCAAATTGAGATTAAATATTGTTTGTCTTTATTAATATTTTTTAGAGTGTAGCCTTGACGAAATTTGTGATTATAGAAGTATAAAATACAATATCATAATAGTGTACAAACTTACAATTCCAATTAATTATAGTCGAATTTCGACTACTGCGGGACCTCTAGTTAACATTATTACTTCTCACCTCCCACAAAGATTCTCATCATTAACGCCCCCGCAACTGGTGTAGGGAGTCCAATACGCACAGAAATATTTCAAAACTGTTGTATTATATTAATAGAAATTATAACTAAATTTAATGATAATTTCAATGAAGTGATAGTTTCAGAATTTCTTAAGAAGCAAAAGGCTAACATCACGCAGTGTTCCCAGGAGGTCAGCCATCCAAGTACTGACTGCGCCCGACGTTGCTTGACTTCGGTGATCGGACGAGAACCGGTGTTTTCAACGTGGTATGGACGTTTGCTGGACAGTCAGGTAAAATAATAGGTCACATATAGTTAAACTTTTTAATTAAAAATAAAAATTATTATTAAAGTATAATATTCTATTTAGACTTCGATCACAAATCAATAACACTTTTAAATCAGAACACAAATGACACAATATCAGATAAAAAGTTATTTTACATGACGTGCTATACATACAGATTTATCCGAGAAACTACGAGTAGGTATTGGTAATGTTAATTCTAGCCTGTATTTAAAAAAAAGCTAGTTTTAAAGAGCGGAATAACAATTCCTGTAAAACATTCATAGCTGCATTCTTAATGACATTGTAAAAATCGAATCTCAATATTCTAAGGTTTGAAAGTGATTCGCTTATTCATTTGACTGTATTTTTATTTTTAAACTGTAAAAACAAACGTGAAGCTTACTTCCTTGATTTATCATATTTCCTTTTCTAGATATAGTAAATCTATATATTAATACGCGAAGAAAAAATTTTATACCCTTTTTTAAGAAAATAGCGCGGACGGAGGAATATGAATATTCTCACACTTATAGAGAATATAGAGAAGGAGTGCAGAATGTTAATATTCTTTTTTTAATTATGCCTTTAAAAAATCATTAAATAAATAAAAGAAACATGACACACGCTACCATGTATTTGACACACACACGCATATATACTCTTCGTTTATTGTCAAACTTTTGTTATTATTTAAAGTGTGTTTAAAGTCTGTGGTCAAGTTGAGAATAGATTAATATTGTTTGTCTTTAATATTATTTGTCTATAGTGTAGTCTTGGCGAAATCTGTGATTATAGGAAATAAATTAATTGTCTTTGACAATAGAAACATAACAATGTACAAACTTATAATTTCAATTAATTATAGTCGAATTTCGACTACCATTAGTATGTATTAAACCTTAACAATTCTTGTTTCGGTAAGTTTGTCGTACCGATTTCAAAGTTTGAAACCTCACAAATAAAAAAAACAGCTCGCTTTAAATACCAATCGACATGTCAAAATAGAGTTGATTAATTATAAAACTTATTAAAGTCGCGAAAAGCCTTGATTCAACAAACAGGCGATCGTAAATCATATTACGTTCTTAAAGTTGTATCGAGGAATTTCAGCAGTCTTACTCGAATTGCTGGACATGTGGCTCTCAAACTTCGTGTTTTTACCTAATCGACCTATTTTTACCGAATCCAAATAATATCTGATCGACTTAGAGATTACAAATAAATTATCGAGTGAGTAATTTTTATTTTGAACTTGAAAAAAAAACCACTTGCATGAAAATATCTCATTGTCTACGATTAAGATACCTTAACCCATGGCTGAGTCGCAGCTGTTATGTTGCTTTTTTTATAACCCTTATAGGCAGACGAGCATATGGCCCACCTGATAGTCACGGAGATGGTTACCGTCCCTCGTAAATGTCAACAGTGCCCAGGACAGAGCTAAGTCGCTGTGTACCTGAGTAGATACTCTCCGCAACCCTCGTTTGAAGAAGGACATATCATAACCGTCGGGAAACACCGTGGAGGGGAACTCATTTCAAAGCCGCATGGTACGTGGCAAAAAAATCTCTGGAAATGCCCTGTGGATGAAGTGGCTCCAGGTAGGATGAATGAACTCTAGTCCGATGGCGGGCGGTGCGAAGGTAAAAACGAGATGATGGGATCATCTCAAACAATTCCTTTCTTTGGTGGTCTGGTTTTCGGTTTGTATAAAGGAGTGTCGATGGCAAAAAAAAACCGGCCCAACAGCGTAACCAATCGTTAAGTCCCCGAATTCGTTAAATGCTGCGTTTTCAGTAACCAAACACAAATCACGCGCTGATTGACGACGCAACACAAAATGGCCGTTTCCCGTTCCGCGCTATTTAAATTAATAGAACACAAAATTCGTTTTGAAATAACTTCACCTTTCATCAGCAGGAAAACGGGTACTACCGGTGCAGATTCATGACATGCTTTATTACTAATATTTGAGACATTTATAATATTTGAGTAGAAAACTCATGGAAATGTGGGGATGACTGGTGGTGGTGGTAGTGGACGTCTTGTAGTTACTCACAGGTAGGTACCACCACTCTGCCTATTTGGTAGTGGCACATTTACGCTGTAGATGTTTATGGGCTCCAGTCACCACTTAATACCAGGTGGGCTGTGAGCTCGTCCACCAGTCTAAGCAAGATAGCATTACCTATTTGCTATTTAATAGGTAATGATACTGCTTCAATGGACAGACGACACAGAAGAAGTAGGATGGCTCAAGGATTTGATTATTAGGCCTCAGCAGAAACAGCCGACGTAAACATTTTACTGAGCCATTTTTTAAGTCATCCTCTTAGCATTGTCCCTCCTGTTATTTACAGCAAACAGTGCTAAGGAACAGTTTGAGTACCACTGGAATCCAACGCACGGTCGTTAAGCCTTACGAAGCTCTCCGCATCGTACACATTACAACCACTGACTCGTCTGTTATTTTGCATGTTATTAATTTAGGCAAGCCCCGTCATTATCGCTCCGCTTCTAATTACATTTAATGAATAAGCGAAAATTACCTTCTTTATTATTTCAAAACCCTTTATGTGAGCCGGTTCGTGCGTATCTTAATGAGGTTTTCAAATTTTAAATACTGTTTTGAAAATAATTAACGATCTAGGTTGAATAATGGCGGTCTTTTATGTCAGTCTGATCCGACATCGTTGGCTTCTGGGACACAGTAGAGTTGTAAGGAAGCAGCCGACAAGTATTGTCAGGAATTAGAAATTTTTCAACTCCAATACGGGGATCTTATTCTTCTTGCTTCGGTTTCTTCAATACAGAGAGTTGTGACCATCTCGTCGCAACAAGAGCTTATTCCGGATCATTCCACGCCATTTGCCTCTATCTGCCGCCGAGTGTAGAGCATCGTGAACTGTGGTGTCGAGGGTAGTACGGATCTGGTCAGTCCAGTACGGGGATAACTTAGTATTATAAACTATAATTAGTGATACACTCTGTATAAGCCTTCATCTGTAGGTAGAAGAGGATATATTCCGTTTGAAGCTTAATACAGTCGTTATTTAGTGGATTTGAGAATGTTACTAATCTGTGTTGAGGTGGAGGCGGCATCCGACTAGTTCATAGTTCATCCGGTAGACTCCGGTAATCCCTCAACATTAAGTAAAAGTGGCCATGACTACCACACAGCTAAAAAAATATAATTGAATTATCTATAAAGTGAAAGTTAGACTTGAGAAGCGCTGACCAAAAAATTAAAAAAAAGTTTGAGTGCCACATTCTAGCAACCAGTTGGAGTGAATACATAAGCTTTCACTGGTATTATTTTAAAATTTTAACACTCTATCAATTCACATCCAAGCAAACAAACGTATCTTATCTTTGTGAAACAAAATTACGCAGAAATCTTGCAATGCAACTTCCTTATTTTTTTAATGTGTAGAAACAGGTGAAAAAACTCAGGCCTATCTGATGTTATTGGAGCTCATAGATATCACAACGTGAATGCCGTCGCACATTTTAAGACTCGAGGTCCGTGTCTCAATTGTTTAGTAATTTCGCATATTGCAATTTTTGAGGGTTTGATTTTTATTTCACTAGTTTATATTTTTTAGTTATTTATTGCACAGATCATGTCATGTCATATTATATTATATCTGTCATCATATTTCACAAGAGGTACTTATCTGTGGTATTTGAATACCGGCACAGTCGCAATGCTCGATTCGATTTTAAGCCACGATCACTTCAAATAGCAAATATATTTTGTACACTAGATATTTTTTATCGTGAAAATCACTGTTACTTGATTTGAATACTGAAGACACTTTTCGTATTTTTACTGCTGTCATATGTCTCTGACGTTTAGGTTACATTATTAATTATTATTATTTAAGTTGAAGTAAGTCATTATTATATTTGACAAGCTGACCCGGCAGACTCCGCAGTGCCTCAATCGATAAATAAAAGACTTAAGCTTTTGTATAAAATAAACTTAAAACAAACAAAGGAATCCGTCCGACGGGGGACACATAAGGAAAAACAAAATTCCGAGCATTTTCATATTTATCTACCTTTTAAACCTTGTCTGGACTTTCACAAATAATTTAAGACTAAAATTAGCCAAATCGGTCCAGCCGTTGTCGAGTTTTAGCGAGACTAACGAACAGCAAATCATTTTTATATAACTATTATATATTTTGAATAGCCAGCCCGCCATTTCAACAGTTGTCACGAGTCACGCTGTCAGTACTTGACAGATGATAAGTACAACGTACACCAATAATAAAAATAGAAGGATACACTCTTTAAAGACGCATTGAAGTTATTAAAATTCACTATAAAGAAAAAATGAAAGTTTCGCGATCAAATCTCATTTTTGGGTCGCCGTGAATTAGCATTTTCGTGATAATGTTACGCCGGTAAGAACAACGCAATCTATCGTCGAATAGCAGAAACGAATATTAAAATAACTAGTAAAATCGAGAACACTCGAGATGTGCAACGCCATCTATTATCAAAAGGCGAAACACATGTCGAAACGACTGGCCTTCCCGAGAATGTTCTCGATAAGTCTGGGGATGCCGTATCGACCATAAAAACGTTGCAGAGATGGATGGCATTTGGCATGGCCCCTTTTTAAAACGATTTTAGTAGTTTGCTAGCTGCTAATGATAGTAGATAGACAGATATATTGCCAGCTGAATATATCTCTATGTAACGGGGCCTTTGAAAGTATTTTTCACATACTTCAAGACTTCCGAGTAACTTGAACATTTGCACACGTATCAAAGACCGATCGCAATACAATTATTTTACTCCTCTGTCTCAATAATCTGAAAGTTACTAGGTAAATCTAAATAAATATTTCGGCTGACTATTTAAGTGAACTTTTTAACTTTTAAATTTTATTTTGTTATAGGTATGCTTTATCGACCGATCTCTGTATTGAGACAGAGCTGGGAAAGAGTTAATTCTGACTCCACCAATTCTATGTCGTCTTCTATAACTTCCTAAGCCATTAATCTAACCACTAACCTTTTTTTGTTCCTACCTAAGCTGATAGTCTTGAGAGACCATATCAGCGTCACCGGGCGAGTAGGTGAGCTCACGATGCTCAAACCTGACGACGTTGCTAACACGAACCCTAGCAAGAGCCGTGCTTCGCAGAATCTACCGCCGGATTGGAAACGTCACTCACTGAAAAGATCCAGCGAGAAACTCAGTGGGCTGTGTCTGTGGGTTAATTTACTCGCAGAGCCCATCGTCGCAAGTGACGGGTTCGACGAGAACGATGACCGCTGCTTGGGTTACCGACAAGCACCGTTAGTGGATCAGGAGGATCCGAAATGACGTCCAGTAACCTACTACAGATACGTCTCGTATAGCTTCAATAGATCCTTGTAGTTAATACATTTAGTGATGCGCCCACCATAGAGTAAGTATAAATGAGTATAAGCTCACTAAAAAAAAATCTCTTCACTACGTCATAATTTGACATCGAGTACCGTAATTCTCACCGAACCTAACCGTCTAAGATCGCATGAACTACGGTTGCAGACGGGGCCGTAATAGGAGCTTTTGTGCTCAAGTATGAATGAAAGTGCTCGGTAAATACTTCGATTGACAGCTTCGTAATGAATTTAAATATTTATCGAAGTAACAAGCTAGCTACGTCAGAAGTAAATGAAAGTTAAACGGAAATTGAATTGTAGAATGGTGAATTTTGTTTACGTGCAAACATCCGTGCTACCACAGGTAGGCAGCGGCTTGGCTCTGCCCCTGGCATTACTGACGTCCATGAGCGACGGTGACCACTTACCATTAAAAAAAACCCTAATTATTATTTGACGAGTCGATTAATTAATTTAAATAATGTAAATTAATATGAGCGCTTTGATTTGTCAAAAAAAAATGGACCACAAATCAAATGGTAAACGATTATCCTTCCGACTGATAGCAGAGCCAGTGCTGTGATATCTTCCAGAATCACCAAAACAAGTACACCTCTCTTACTGGTGGTAGAACCTTTTGTGAGTCTGCACGGGTAGCTACCACCACCCTGCCTATTTCTGCCGTGAAGCAGTAATGCGTTTCGGTTTGAAGGGTGGGGTAGCCGTTGTAACTATACTAAGACCTTAAAACTTATATCTCAAGGTGGGTGGCGTATTTACGTTGTAGATGTCTATGGGCTCCGGTAACCACTTAACACTAGTTGGGTCGTGAGCTCGTCCACCCACCTAAGCAATAAAAACATAAAAAAGTCCGTATATGTCTTGTAGGGTTGAAGAATGGCTCGAGAAATTTTGAGTAAAAGGCAAAAAGCAAGGAAAACGTATCAGCAGATGTACACCTAAACTGTAAAGCCTTGATGAGCTCAAGCATATGTGTAGCTATGTACGTTGCATTTGATAAAACTAGGTGGAAGAACGCAGCGTTGGGCGTCCCCCTGCCCGTTGGAGCGATGACTTGCGGCGATATGCTGGGAGAGATTGGATGCGGAAGGCGGAGGATCGTTCATTGTGGCGGACTATGGGAAAGGCCTACATCCAGCAGTGGAGAGATACAGGCTGATGATGAGGTGGAAGAACATAGTCCATGATAACAGTATTCAAAGAGTCACCGTCTTCGAACCAGAAAACATAGACTTGTGGAGCAGGAGCGAAGGGTGTGATTCAGTCAGTCATAGCTTGGTAGTGTAGCGTCACGTAACGTTACGTAACGATCTGTTTCTGCTGCGAAATAATCGCATATGGGTATGCTCCTTTCTCATCTGAAAGGAGCATACCCATCGTACTAACGCAATAGAGTTTTTGAACAAGGATTTGAAAGTGGATTGTGGCATTTACGATGTACCCATAAACCAGGGAGAGGTAGACAAAGAAATCTTCTGCGCAACTTAAAAATCACACTACTTAATACCGTCAGTTATAAGATATAAACTTAAATAGCATAATAAAGAGGTTTCTTTTACTGCAACAATGTGTATGTCACTAAGAGAGCCGACCAAATCGCCCCAATCAATGGCAATTATTGTTAAACGTTAGTAAATATCATAATATTAAGTCATTCAAAACCCATTACATTGATACACAAACCAAAACAATAATTAAAATCTAATCTCGGATTTACTTAGTAACGCTTCCGTTAAATCAAAATATGTTTTCAGGGCTGCCTCGCGCCGGTTTTTTTTTTTGCAGTAATTTAATCATTAATTACTTAAACAATTTAAAGTTATGGTATTAAGATGGGCAGTGGCAAACGTGAGCCCAATGCCCATAGACAGAATAACATACAACCATCCCATCCAGTTGAATCATAACTTCTAAGTCTCGTATAACGGCTGTACCATACGATACCGCAATAATTAAAATCTGTATATTCTGTTCTTGGTCGATCATCCCTGATTCCTGTCTTCTAAACTGGTTTCCAAGATACGAACCTGCATAGACTCAATATATACCTTCCCAGCAGTACAGAAATCAAGAATCAGGAATGGCCTATCAAGAACCCAATGCGCGGTTATTAATATTACAGAAAGATCAGGAACAATAAGTGCCGTAGAGATAGATAGTCACATTAAGCATGAAAAGATTCCTCGAGATTGAGAACAGGGGAGATCAGTCGTACTCTAGTATACCGGTACCTTCTGTTTAATATTACTTTCAAGACCCATCAATAAAAATATGTACAAACCTAGAACAAATGATATAAGCAAATAATGGTGATGCGCGACAGAAATAACTCTGCAGCTGGTCTTTATCGTCATCGTATCTGTCACAAAAATACCACAGCTTGACAGAAACCTCATCTGTACATTGAACCGTTTATTCCGAGCCTAATTATTTTTTTAGCAGTTTGAAAATCCTATAAATGGCAACCCTGTAAACGCATACGCAGCTACCGTAATCCGGTGCAAAACTTGTCAGTATTAATTCAACCGGCAAAACATCCGGCCGAATTTATAATTGTACGTAACGCGGCCGTTATTTAGATTTAAGGAAATCAGTGCGAGCAAAACAACGGTTTTCACTTACAAGCATTCCGTTTATCAAGAGTTTTTAGGGGTGTCTTGTAAAGTTCAAAATAATTAGACCGGAGTCTACGGAAGGGAGCGAGCGATGTGGAACTTGCTTACGGCTATAGCTTGTAATAAAACACAAATTTTTTGGTCTAGGTAGGCAGCGGCTTGGCTCTGCCCTTGGTGTTGCTGAAGTCCATTGGCGACGGCAATCACTCACCATCAGCTAGGCAGTATGCACGTCTGCATACAAGGCCAATAAAAAAGGTATTAATTGTCAATATTTGAATATTATGTTGCAGCAGTAAAAGTTGTTTTAATTATCACACATCATCAGCCATTGTCATGAAAAATGAGTTGATGAAGAGTCATAAAAAATGAGAGAGAGAAATGAGTAATGAGTGGTTACCGTCGCCGATGGACGTCAGCAAAGCCAGGGGCAGAGCCAAGCCGCTGCCTACCGTATAATGTTTTCCACAAGCCTCGTCTGAAGAAGGGCATGTCATAGCGCTTGGGAAACACCGTGGAGCTCATTCCAAAGCCGGGTGGTATGTACAAAAAAAGATCGCTGGAAACGCACTGTGGATGAACGCAGTGGTTTCAGGCAGTATGGATGAACTTTACTCCGGTGGCGGGTGGTGCGATAGTAAAAACAAGATGATAGGATCATCTCAAACAATTCCTCAGAGCACAATATAAACAATACAATATGGACATCCTAGATTTTATTTTTTATTTTTATTGCTTAGGTGGGTGGACGAGCTCCCAGCCCACCTGGTGTTAAGTGGTTACTGGAGCTTGTTGTGTATTACAAATGAAAGTCGGAATTCCAAAGCAGACTGATTTATTTTTGCATCTACCTGCCCTTTTATAATGTGACTTAATATCTATACATAACATTGTCCTCCTCTTAAATTAATGGAATACAAATTCCCGAATGCTGAATAAATGAGAGAACATGGTTGAAACAACGCGTTATATGATATTGTTTACACATGACAGTAAAAACAGGCAATTTCAAAAGTGAGTGTTCACAGGAAACAAATATCGTATGATTATAACTAACATAAAAATACATATACACAAATGATGTTTATACCGCTATTTCCTAACCATATAATATGCGAACAATAAGCCTATAAGGCTCTAAACACAATTTTCATGTTGTTCTTATTCTCGACATTTAGATTACTAGTATACCTGTCATAAATACAAGTATATAATCTTATACACACATATGTAAATATATTTAGTAATTTTGGTCCTTAATCCTCTGAATACACGTTAAAGCAGCTTTACGGCGCTGACGCGATGGTTGCAAGGCCTTCAGCGCCGGCGAGTGACTAGGAGTCACAGGTTGTGGACTTTCCGGTCCCGTGTCATAGCTGGAGTTGAGCTCCTTTTCTCCGGCTATACACGGACTTTCCCGAACTTCACCCACACTATCATTTACTGATTTTGTCTCGAAATCAGTGTTTAATTTGGACAAAGAATAACGTGATTTTCGACTATTATTACTTATTAAAATCTGGTCGATGTGACGTTTGTGTACCCGCCCGTCATCTGCTGTTACCCTGTATGTCACCGGACCTGAGCGGTTTTTTATTGTTCCTGTGGTCCATTTCTTTTTTCCCTGTGTGAAATCTTGCAATAGGACCGAGTCTCCTTCTGCCGCCTCCCTATATCCGGCTGTACCTGCATTATAGTTTTCGCTTGCCAGCTGTGCTTCTCGTACTATGGAGCTAGTATTTGGACGCAACAGATCCAGTCTTCCACGCAGGCGACGTCCGAACAAAGCAACTGCTGGTTCGCGCCCTGTAGTGCTGTGCTCAGAATTTCTGTACATAAAGAGAAATTTTGTCAAGGCGGTATTGTCGTCTTCCTTTTCAATTAAAGCCTTTTTCAACACTCTTTTTATGGTTTTTACGGCGTTTTCCGCTGCACCATTGCTAGATGGATGATACGGAGCCACCGGTAAATGTTTTATACCGTTTTTACTTAAATATGTTCTAAATTCGATCGACGAGAAAGGTGGTCCGTTATCAGTTACTACCTTTTTTGCTAAGCCAAATCGAGCAAACAATCGTCTGAGACATGCGATTACTGCCGTGGCTGATGTACAGCTCAATTTTTCCACCTCGATCCATTTTGAATGAGCGTCCACTATAATTAAGTAATATTTGTTATTAAACGGTCCCAAGAAATCAAGATTAAGGCGCGCCCACGGCTCTTCCGGCCATGGCCACGAGTGCAGCGGCACCGATGGTGGTGCAGCGCGCTGAGATCGACAGGCCTGGCACTGAGCACATACACGTTCAATGTCCGCATCGACTGTCTCCCACCATACGTAGTTCCGGCTTAATTGTTTCATCTTAACAATACCCGGATGTCCCTCATGTAACTCCTGTAACACAGTCTCTCGCAATGAAGTTGGAATTATTATTCTGTAACCCCATACAAGACAACCGTGATCAATATGTATGGATTCTCTTCTGTTAAAATAGGGTTTTTCTGCTTGTTCTTTACTGACAGAGGGCCAGCCAAACATGACGTAACCGTAAATTTTGTTTAGTAAAGGATCCTTCGTAACTTCCTTTTTAATTTCTTTAAAACTGAGTGGAAAGCTTTCTTGAACGAAGTTTAGGTAATTATACTCCTTAATATTATTCTTAAAATTAGTATCCAGTGGAAGTCGTGATAGCGCGTCAGCCTGGCAATTATCTGTAGAACTAATAAATTCGATCTCAAAATCATACGCAGCTAGCTTTACAGCAAATCGTTGCAGACGACTCGCGGCGGTTAGAGGTATACCTTTATTCTTTCCAAGAATATAACTCAAAGCCTTATGATCACTTCGTAAAACAAAACGTCTCCCGTACAAATACTGATGGTGTTTAGTAACCCCAAACATTATAGCCAAAGCTTCTTTGTCCAGCTGAGAATAGTTAAGTTCGGCTGGCGCGAGAGTCCGTGAGGCACAGCTGACGAGCCGCTCAGTGCCGTCGATGTGCTTCTGAGTGAGGACGGCGCCCAGTCCGTACTGGCTGCTGTCAACGGACAGCACTAATGGCGAATTTGGGTTATAATGTGCCAGTACCGGAGAGCTGCTTAACACTTTTTTAATTCGTATAAATGCTTGATGACATTTATCTGTCCAACACCATTCTACATTTTTTTTTAACAAATTATACAAAGGTTTCAAAATATCACTCATATTAACAACGAAGTTCGAATAAAAATTAACAAGACCCATAAAACTTCTCAATTGAGTTAAATTCGTAGGTGCGGGGGCGGCCACTATAGCATCAACTTTCTTTTTGTCAGTGTGTAAGCCCTGTTTGTCTATTTTATAGCCTAAATACGTAACAGAACTTTGAAAGAATTTACATTTGTCATAATTAATTCTTAATCCGTTTTCTTTGAGTCTCCTCAACACTGCTCGTAGATTTGATAAATGTTCAAACCTGTTTTTTCCGGTTACACATATATCGTCCGCAAAAATAACGGTTGACGGCAGACCACTTAGAATCTCTTCCATAATCTTCTGAAAGTTTTCCGGAATGCATTTAATTCCAAACGGAACGCGCTTATAGACAAAAGTACCAATGTGTGTCGTGATCGCTGTCATCGGCTGGGATTCTTCGTCTAAGAGGCATTGCTGGAATGCATTAGATAAATCCAATTTTGTGTAATATTCACCACCACCTAAAGTGGCAAACAAATCTTTAATGTGCGGCAAAGGATAGTGATAATCCTTCAGACGTGGGTTTATTGTGATTTTATAGTCGCCGCAAATACGAATATCGCCATTTGCCTTAACGACTGGTACGATAGGCGTGCCGTAATCAGACCTATCTACTTTGTAAATAACTCCCTCACTTTGTAAACGATCAAGTTCTCGCTCAACGCGCTCGCGCAACGCCAGTGGCAGCGCCCGCGCCTTTACAAATATTGGCGTCTTTTCTTTTAGATGTAATTTTATGCGTGATTTACATGTTCCTAAACCTCCAGCAAACACTTCTGGAAATTCGTTTCGTAAAGCCTCCACCGTCGAGGTCGTCTCAGAAATCGAATGACATTTTAGAAAACTTAATTTTAATATTTTAATCCAAATTCGGCCTAGCAGTGGCGGGCCGCCGTTTTTAATTACATATAGTTTTAATTTGGCGGACTCACGACCACAAGATACGTCTACCATTATATAACCGATAGTCTCAATTACATCGCCTGTATATGAACTAAAATTCAAGATTTCGCTTTGTATAGGAATACACATAAAATGCTTTTCATAAAAAGCTTTAGATATGGCCGAAATTTTACAACCCGTATCAATCTCAAATTTACATGGAACATTTTGAACAAAAATTTTCACGTAATATGGTCCTTCACCCTCGCTACTGATCAGGTCCTTTAAGTTATAAAAACTATTATCACTAGAATCACAGTCACTATGGTTTAAATAGTACTGACCTCGGTTTTTTTCAATCTTTTGGTTACCTTTACGGTTCCGACACATTGATTTTAGGTGTCCCTTCTCGCCACATGAGTCACAGGTGTAGTGCTTGTACCGACACCGACCCTCCGCATGGCCCAGCTTGCCGCAGCGTCTGCAGGCGCAGCGAGCCTCCGCGCGCGCTCCGCCGACCCGATGCATGCCTTCGCTCTCGGACGCAGCCTGTGAGCTGCCCCCAGTGCCCCCAGCCGCCATCGCATGTCGATCCGCTGCTTCCAGTGCTGATGCCAACTCAACAGCGCGCTTGTAATCTATATCTTTTTCAGCAAACAGCCTTGATCGCATCTCCTCACTATATAATCCTGATACGAATTGATCGCGTAGATTAATTTCTAATGTGATGCCGAAATTGCAAGTTTTAGCCAAATGTTTCAAACTTTGTAGGTAGGAACGAATGCTTTCGTTATTTTGCTGCTTTCTTTGCCTGAAGATATGACGTTCTGCTATTTCCGATCTTTCAGGTTCTAGATGATCTTTGACTAATTTTACGAGTATGTCGAAATCCTTTTCTTCTGGTAAGTCCGGAGCACACAAGTCACACATTAAGTCATAGCACTCAGACCCAACTAAGGTCACGAGCGTTGCAACGTGAAGTCTCTGTTCAATGTCGTTGAGTTCCATGAATTGTTTTACACGACGAATGTATGTGTCCCAATTTTGAGATCCCATATCAAAACTTTCAACTTTCCCAATCGGCATTATTACAATTTAAGAGAAAACACGCGTCGAAAATGTTTTTAAATGATTATCCTCGTCGCCAGTTGTTGTGTATTACAAATGAAAGTCGGAATTCCAAAGCAGACTGATTTATTTTTGCATCTACCTGCCCTTTTATAATGTGACTTAATATCTATACATAACAGAGCTCATAGACATCTACACCGTAAATGCACCACCCACCCTGAGATATAAGTTCTAAGGTCTCAAGTATAGTTACAACGGCTGCCCTACCCTTCAAACCGAAACGCATTACTGCTTCACGGCAGAAATAGGCAGGGTAGTGGTACCTACCGACGCGGACTCACAAGAGGTACCACCACCAGTAAGTAATATAGTGAAAATAGACAGAGTTAGCCTGTGTAGCAGAAGCTACCAGCTAGCTAGCGTTGGATAGCACACCTGTAAAACCACGCAATTATTCCCATTCTCAGGGTGAGAGTTAATTAACTCGAATTCCATATCTTTACTGATTAACTTCGTCTTCAGCGTGACTTCGTATAATTTACGAATATATTATAAGTTATATAATTATTAGGATTTTATACGAGGCGTGGAACGTGGAATACTAATCTAATTATAATAAAACGAGATTACTATTAGAACTTAATTATTATATATGTCGTGGATAACGACTTTTAGTAATATTAAGACGGTGGTTTTGATTATTATTTTAAATGATGAGATGTTGTTTTGATAAATATCACAAAATGAAGGGTAGACTACGTAACGCCACAGTATAAAATGGCGGTACGTGGACAGAGTCGTGGCATTCCGTGTCAGACAGTCATTCCGTCCGTCTCAGTCAGTGAGTCAGTCAGTCGGTATGTGCAACGAAACTGTCGGTTTATCCTGTCATTGTGAAAGTTGTGTGTGTTGAGTTTCAATAATTATTATTCAAAAGGTTTTATTGACTTTTTATAAACTGTGTTAAACCAAATACGAGTGATGACGAAACTACCGCTCAGCCATCCCTGACGTGCGCTGACATCAGAAGTGAGATCAGGACTCTACTCTCACTGGCGTGACGTGTTTGAACATGTTCGAAGTACAGCAAAAAAAAACATGATGCAGATCAGAATACTAGTAGTGGTACGCCACAAGAGCGTGAATGCTGCATACGTAAGTCGTGTAATAACGTCTCTGTTACCTCGATGGAAGATCTGAGCCACGAAGAAATCGTCACATCTTACGTTCTGGCTCATGTTGCCCAGTTTGACTGTCGACTTCATCACATGGCATTTACTAGCGGAAATACAACACGTAACAAGCTATTGCAAGAAATTAAGGCAAGTGCAAATCTCAAGTGAAACTTCGATCGCAATAATGGATCTGTCATGACGAGTGGGTAGTTCCGACAAGAAT